>CM022395.1:79128980-79728980 GCA_011833715.1 Carcinoscorpius rotundicauda
AGTTAACCATGGCATAATGGTTTGGAAGGTCTAAACACTACTTAAACAATATACTATCTTCTATTGATTCATGTGATTTGTATATTTTTGAAACAAGCGTATTAGATAGTTTAACACTAATAAAAGAAATAATGCTATAATATTATTTAGTGAAGATATTTAAGATATGATTCATTGCAGTATTTATTTTTTCACTGATCAGATATTTATGCTATTAATGTTACCACTCTTCTTATATCATCATATATTTAAATGGGTCATTCCTCTCTTAGGCCACTGTTGCATGAAGATGGCATTTGGCTTTCATGCCTAATTCTTTATCCTCCACCTCCCACCTGTACTCCCATTCTGATTGTGATCAGCTTATTTGTCAGAATTATTTCCTATTGTATCATGTGGCACATACTACCTTCTTTTAGAGTTCATGTTTCTGACCTTTTATTACTTGGAACCCTTCAGTTTTCTGGGATCTATCTTCTGTCAAACAAACTGGCAAGGTCTGTCAACTCCTCAGTCTGGCATATTTAGACTTATTCAAAGAAGGTCATCATCTCCTCATTGTTTCTTCTCATTACATCTACCATATCACCATGTTTCTGCCTGCTCACCTTCGCTGTCTCTTGGTAAAAATCACTCAAGCCAGAGCGTGAGATACTCTCCATTATTTTGTTGCCCATTATTTGCACTGTTGGGCTGTATTTTTCTGATGTGGATATAATCTTTCTCCCATGGCAAGTCTGTATATATCCATTTTTCTTTGACTTGGATATCTCTTTTCACAACATTTCATTTATATTTTGTTTTCAAGGACCCTTTTTTACAGCTACTAATATGGATCCCACTCTGTAGTGAGTATTGCCTGGTCAGATGTGCTTTTACTCAAACCAGCATTATGTATTAGTAGAGCTATAATGCTCACTGTAGAGATGAGGTGTTCCACAAGATCACTGGTGGCATGTCTGTTGGTACATACTTATATGTCTCTAGGTGTCTGTAAGTTTAATTCACTGGTGAGTAACCACTCAAGGACTACCATGATTAAAGCAAAAAACAATTTCTTTCCATCCCTGCTGATATTTTGATTACATAAATTAGAGATGATATGCTTTTCAAAATAGGGAATCATGAACACCCACTGCACTTTCTCCAGTGTGACATTCCTCTGAAATCTTCACTACATTTACTTCTACCCCTTTTTTTCTCCAAGTAGAACAGAGGAGATTTTACCATTCAACAGTTCCAAGTCACTGGGGTGGTTGACCAATGAGGCTTCTTCCTGAATGTGAAATAAAAATTTACCTTACAAGACAACCACACATTTATATACTCAGTGAAAAAAGAGCAAAACTTGGATCTCTCTTTCCCTTTTCCTCAGGTGTTCATTCACAGATGGGCTAACTGTTGGTTGGAGCAAAACCAGCCTATGCAGGACCCTCTTTCTAACACTGGGTTCAGGATGACATTGCCTTATTCCTACAGTTAAATGCAATAATTTTTTATTGCAAGAAATTCTTTTCTCCTACAGTTGAGTTTGGGGGATTGAGTTTGTATCATAATACTGGCAACAAGAGATATGTATAATATTCTATGGTTGAATAAACTTTCTACATCCTCCTTGTAATTTCAGGTGTAGGAGGTGTCTTCTCCATATTTATATATAGGTGAGTTATAGTTTCTGCAGTTAATACTAGTTACAGGTATTGCCCTGTTTTGACACTTGAGTTGAGGCAATGAAACAACCCCATAATGCCAGGTTCTGTTTGTTGTATTTCTTGCACCTATGGTGGTTTGGAGAGTTTGTCTGGCTTTGGTCAAATACTAACTTTTTCTCTGTAATTTCCACTGCTTCATTATGACAACCTATTCACTTATGGTTGGGATTGGCATTTATATCACACAGTCCACATGCCCTAGCCACAGTGTTTATGTAACTCTAATTTTGTTTTATTTGGATAATCCTCAATCTTTTAATGTTGAGGATGGGTTGGAACCTCATCTGCCCAGTTTAGGTTAAGTAGATATCTAGCCATGGCTATTTGTCATTCTCCATCATTATGTTTTGACAAACTATCCTCAACTTGCACTTTCTGCTCATGTGGATATTGAGTTTACTTCAAGTTTTTGTTTCATAGAACATTTTTTTTTCACTTCTAAGAGCCAGATGTTTCCTGGTCTGATTTGTGTGATGGAGAACAATTCAAAGTCACACTGTTTATAACTATGGATTGCACCTCTCTGAATGAATTATGATTGTGTGCATTCTTTTTCTTTTTTGCCCATGTCAGGTTCATATCCTCCTTACAGGGCAAAGGGCACATCTGCTCCAGAAGTAGTTTAGTGCCCTGCATATGCATTTCAGTTTCATCTCTGAGTGCACCTGTTATTTCTGGGCAGTTACTTTCTGCTTGTTTAATGTTTTACTTTATTGTTTTACTGTTATGCATCAAATTAGCCCCTCCACCTTTTCAGTGTGGGATTCTTGCTTTGTGTGAGAGGTAAAATCGTATAGAAAGAAAACATTTTTAGATTGAAACTGTACTTCCAATAGCCATATAATGCCCTGTTTTCACAGTTGAGTTGAGGCAATGAAACAACCCCATTATGCCAGGTTCTTTTTGTTGTACTTCTTGCACGTAATATATCCAGATCATCTACTGTGGATATTTACTGTAAAACCTCATTTAAAGGTTTAAGTACAAAAATTATATGGTGCTTATAATTTTCTTTCTTCTCAAACATGATGCATGTGCTGTATTTCAAATTCCAACTTTAAAAAATTTTAACTGTGATAAAATTATAGCAATAAGACTTACTACATAAGTTTCACATGTAACCTTTTGTACACTCTACATATATACATATAGCACTTTCGTTCCAATTTTCAGCACTGTAATAGATTGTTACAAGAACAGAGAAATGTTCACCTGATAGTAAACTTAGTTACACATCATAAGACATTAAAACAATTGTACAAGCATTTCTTGTGATGTTTTTAAATATCAAATCATCGTGTGTGCGACCAAAGGTATACTGAAAGTTAATAAATTTGCATAAGAAAGAAATTCTGTAAATTTGTGTACTTTATTTTAAACATTTTGTTTTCAATTTCTGGAATTAACATTCAATCATCAATAAAACTAAACATGTTTGTTTTGTATTTTTTAATTTAAAATCTTCATCCACCCTTTCCAGGATTAATTGCTAACAATACTTTACTTATATGGTAAACTATTTAACTTTGGCCATCACAATATTGTAACTACAGTTTATCCAAATTATAAACACAACAAGACAAGATGAAATTTTATTCTCATATTTTTTTTTCACAGACCTATACACTCACTTGAAAATTTCACTGCTAGGTCCAATATTGTTATCTGGTCGAAATAAACCACCAGCTCCACTACTCAATGTATCATTCTCAAACTTATCTGCGATAACTGTAAGTACTACTCCTGGTATAATTTCCTGTATACAAAGAGCTGTTGAAAGACCAACAACACCAGCACCAATAACGACAACTTTAGGATAAGGACCCTTCAAACTAGCCATTTGTAGATCTACAATTTCTGCAAAGAGAAATATATAATAAATCTAATTAAATATTTTCACCATAAGTCTAAAATTAGAAATAAATAGAACAATACATTTAACAGATCTCTTAGAAAAATACAGGTCCCATGTCTGTAACATCTTTCACCAAGCCTAAGACCGAAATTTATATAGTTTAATTTCACAAAACAATTACCTCCACTGTGGTAAATATTAAAATATAAGTTCCCCAATAACATATATGAAACAGTACCTACAGGTTTCAAAATTAAAGTAATACAATTATAAACTTAATTATAAAATCAAAATTTGTGAACCTGACGATGACCAAAGAAGGTCGAAACGTTGTTCACTCCTCTACATAAAAAATTTTCTCAACCTAAATGAGCCGTTTTTACATATATATTTCTCTACAAGTGGGTTTTCTTGACATCACTGATTAAAATTATCATACGTCTACTGATACACTAGCTTCTAATTTGCACTCTTTACATAAAACAAACAAAAATCACTGTTTCCAAGGTAACTTGTACGTTCAAAGTTCTTATAATATATACATTCATATTTGATGAATCAAGATTCCACTCATACATAGCCATATATACTTTGTGTTTTTCAAAATGAACACAAGAGTTTTACAAAATCAACAAAGCAGGTATAAACTTCAAATTATTTAAATATTAGCTTTCATCAGAAAGCTAGTTTTGTACCAGATAATACTAAGTGTTAGCTATCCTCTTAGTTACTATGTAAATTTGTTAAAGTTTATGTTTTACTTTCAGTTCAAGTTAGTATTGTTCAAGTAAACAACTACGCATTTCTTACCCTGGTATACATGAGACACAATCTGCTAACTGACCATTAAGCAAGTTCCCTTGCAGGAAAGATAGCTATTACTTCATTAAGATGTTTACACATTGACAGTTGTCTTTTCTGTCAGCATGTCAGATTATGTCCTGGGACTTTTAAATTTCTGTGGTGGAACAGTTGGCCTGGCAAGGCCAAGCGAGTAAGGCGCGCAACTCGTAATCTGAGGGTTGTGGGTTCGCGCCTGCATCGCGCCAAGCATGCTCGCCCTTCCAGCCGTGGGAGCGTTATAATGCAATGGTCAATCCCACTTTTCGTTGGTAAAAGAGTACCCCAAGAGTTGGCGGTGGGTGGTGATGACTAGCTGTCTTCCCTCTAGTCTTACACTACTAAATTAGGGACGGCTAGCACAGATAGCCCTTGAGTAGCTTTGTGCGAAATTCCAAAACAAACAAACAAGGTGGAACAGTTATGGCTCTAGGCCACTTGTATGAAGTGTAGTATGTAAACTGCTTAGCTTTATTTGTGTTATTATTTTCAGCATTAAAAACTCCATTTCTCCCTCTGCCAGCCCTTGCCATATGAGTCTGGTTAATTTGAAAAGTACATGGCATAAAATTTTACAAAGTTACATTCAAAATTTAACTGAACAATTTTGTTATCCATTTATATCAATAAACTTTGCATCAAAATGTAATTAATAATTGAGTATTTTATATTATCTGAGCTTTCATTTCTTAATATCTGTATTGTGATGTGTTTTTGTTCTGAATTTTTCTGTCATAGATTTTATATTGTTCTTAATTTGCTAAACCAATAAAAAAAACATTCTATACATTATAACATGGAATATTATATTTCAAACTCTCACTTTCTTAATTCGCTGAGATATCAATGCACTTATGAAAGCTACATATAGAAACCCCCATTCTTTTCAAAATATATATGACAGTTTTATAAACAAAAAAAAAACTTATTTGAAAGACATGTTAATAACCAATAAAAAAGGATTTTTTATTCTTCATCAAGATTACAATTGCCCTTTTCAAGAAAGCCATTTTCTCTGTCAGTAATAGTAACAAATGTTTTTAAACCTAGTGTATTGCCTTTAATTAACATACCCAACGCATTGTAAACTGCAAAGGCGGGGAGGGGATAATTAAAGACTAATCAACTCGTATGATAATACCTTTATCATAAATATACCTATAATAACTAATAGCAAACAGAGTGTATTTAAGTGTCAAATAATTCTGTGAAGTGATGATGCCAAGCACCAAATAACATCCTTTGATCACCAGCACCAATGGAGTTTGTCATTAGAACAGGAAAAAAAAATGGTGGGGAGGAAAATCATGGCCTACATTAGTTTCCACCAGTATCTCTGGCTTATATCTCTATGGTTGGAGGGGAGGACAATAATCAAAACAGGACATTAATTAGGAGCAATATTGTATTTATAAGCTTAGGCTCAAAAAGTCTTAATATATAATGACTAGTGTAAGAACACTTCAAAAATGACAGGAAATCAAAACTATTGAACATAAAATTCACAATAACAAAAAAGTGTAAAATTTCCTTTCTCAAGAACATGCTCCATATTGGTGCCTTTAGATAAAAGACTAAAACAGAAGATGAGAATGCATCTGCATGTACACCTTTTGTTTTCTTTTGAGGAAAAGTCATCATTTTATGTCTAGATATTTGTTATCTTCAGTCTGTTTCAAGAGGCTTTCTTTCATAACAATTCCCAAACAGATTTGCACTACTATTTTATTTATTTTTCACAGAAGTTTACCTGAGCTTCCTATTTAGATCCTACCTAGTTTGACATCATAATGATGTACTGTCATACACATAACACC
The DNA here is from genome assembly GCA_011833715.1 of Carcinoscorpius rotundicauda. Classification (NCBI taxonomy): domain Eukaryota; kingdom Metazoa; phylum Arthropoda; class Merostomata; order Xiphosura; family Limulidae; genus Carcinoscorpius; species Carcinoscorpius rotundicauda. The sequence goes on from CM022395.1 coordinate 79,135,205, forward strand.
ATGCCTAATCTAGTCTTGGAAATTCCCCTCCTTAACAGGCTTTTATATAGCAAAAAAGTGTCAAAGTTTTGGAGCTATATACACCTATGTTAGCTGTTAAATTTAACTAAAATACGAACAATCAAAAAAGGAAGTATCATAGGAGAAGAATGGAATTGGACTCAAATAACTCACCAAATTTGGATATATCAAGCATGACCAACTAACACTTGGCTTTTATATATAAACTGATACAAACCCTGTAACTCAAATATTTTCAAAAGTTGGATATTTCTTCAGAGGCAAACTGAAGAAGTAAGGGCCACTTTTCAAAAGCAATTTGGTTACAGAGTTTTTATAAGCTTGATTAGAAATGACCAATTAAATTATAGACACTTTGGACCATTCTGTTCTACAATGGATATTTAAAAGATAAACTAACTTTTATCTGAATTTAACAAATTTAGTGGAAATGCCAAGACTGAATTAATTTACAGTTCAGAGTGCCTACATTCACAGTTTAATGATGGATAAGAATCTGCTATATTCATGCATGAATGAATAAACTATTTCTGTGATTCATTCCAGGCAATAAAATCATACACATAAACTTAAAGGAAAACAAATATGAGAAGGTTAACAATTGAAACTGTAAATACAATTAAAGATGTAACAATAAATTATTCATTCAAAACTAAAAATAGAAACTTGTTAGAATAATCAATATAGAATGGTTGAAGCAAGTTTTACAAGTTTTTCAGATAATTCTTTCTATTTTTAAAATAACTTTTCACAAAGTTTTGGATTGCCTTATCTTTAGTGATTCTAAAGTAATATTTATTGGTTTTTGAAATCAGTTTTATTTCATTTTAACAATGAGGGGTTATTTTTTATTTTAATTACCTCTTTTTTTTTCTAGTATAGCTCTTATGTTTGAGGTTCATGCACGAGTAGTTATAATAGTTGATCTATTAAAGATTTTTCATCCTTCTTCTACCAGTTCAAGACACTCATAATAAACACTTGTTCCTTTATTTTACTTATATATTGTTCCTTTCTTCAATAACAAACTCAGTCAAAGTTCAATAACTATGTGATGTGATGTTTTTCATTCTTCCAATTAGTGGGCTCTAACTGGCTGCTTTGCAGAAACCTTGTGCACACAATATAACATAGTAAAGAAATGAAGAAGATAATTTCAGAGCCATGGCCAAGATTGTCACTGTTGTAGAGGTTTGTTCTCTTTCTGAGCAGGTGTACGACCAAACATGTTCACATCTCAGTAAATACTCCATGTTTGTGTTTGTGCAAAAATGTTGTTTTTTTTCTCCTTGAAAAAGGGGCTCAAGAACTGAGGAATACCAAACTGAAAATGAAGGTATAGGGGCTAAATCCAGAGAAAGTCTTGTCTTGTATAAGATCCATTAAAATGACAGCATTAGAGGCAGGCAATAAATATATTTTCCATAATGGAAGGTGTGTTTTTAGTGTAAATACAGATCTCAGAGCAACTTGGAGATTTGCAAGACTAAGAGATGACCTACATTCTGTAAGTCATTGTTCTATGACCCTGGAGTCAATAGCTGACACTAGGCAGTACACATGTGGCATGACTTCTGGCACTCACCTGTTCAATAGCACCCTATCATACAAGACTGCCATGCCTGAGGTTTAAAAAAGCAAATCTGCCCTGGATAATAAAATTGTAGCCAAGGAATGGCTGGGCCATGCCACTTACTTAAATATTTCAGAGGGGTCATTGCCCAGAATAAACACATTCAAGTAGTGGCATTGCTATGCCTGATGCTAAATACATAGAAGTTGATAATAAGAGGTAGATAAGAATTCCATTGGTCAAATAAAATGCCAACTGTAACTTTCTGATTTCCAGATTGAGACAACACTCAAGCTGGGATGATCATTTCCTCAAGAAACCAATGATTGAAAAAGTGTCGTGAACCTAACCATGTTACCTGCAGGTTGTTAGGAATATGATCTTCAGACAGGTTAAGCATAAGCACATATGAACCAGTGAACACAAGTGTATATTTTTCGAATCCAGAAAAGAACTCAGAGGAAAAGTCACATTACAAACACATACATACATGAAAACATTTTTACTTACAAGAACTTTTATATAAAAATATCATTGCAGTTATAGTTTATTTCTGTTCTATTGTCTTTGTACACCTAGAATTTATAAATTAAATCTACAATAATTAATTAAAAAAAAGAACATAATATTGTTGAAATTATGGTGATAAAATAACTTCAATATTAATATTCAAACTATTATTTATTATTAAAATTACATTTTTTCAAAATGTTTCATTTTTTTTCACACTAATGTATGTGTGATGCTGTCCCACACAATTTTTGTTCTTGATGTGTAAAATCACATATTATCAATTAATAACTGATTTGAAATATTTTTTTAGTTATTACTTTAATTTTTATGGTATTTAAATAAAATGAGACTTTATTTTCTTTCAGCATTTTTCACACTAGTCTTGATCAATCATGAAAACCAATCAGGCATTTTTACTCTTCATTTTCAATCCTATTTAACTCCTTAGACCCATGCAGATGCTGCTAGCTTCAGGCTGAAAATCCTAATTAATTTATCATCATACGATGATAAATCAAATGTTTAACAGGAAGAGATGTGAAAAAACATACAAAATTAAGAAAATTGAAATTTTATAAGATATGGTAATAATTATTAGGAAATCATGAAAATGATTCTGGCAGCATGCACAAAATATTATGGGTTTAAAGAGTTAAGATATAACTCTTTAAGTTGAGTAAGTTATCCTACCACTATACTAAATTTAGAATGACTATCTAACTTGAATATCTGAACTAAAATGAAAGGAAGTACTGGTGAATAACCTTTGTTTGTTTTAGATGTTTCAGACTATCCAGGGTTGTCAATAGCATACATAGTTGGCCTAATGCTTACATTTTCAAAATCTATGAGTGAAAACACATTACTTGACAGTGGATCCAGTGTACAGGTTATAGAGGATACTGCCAACAGGCTAGACCTCCAGATTCTATAACATTATGAGCTGCTGTCAGCCACCTCACCAATGGTAATTTAAATGACAGAAACAATCAGTGTGAGTTCTCAAATCCTCAACAACTAATATGTCAGTCATTTAGCTCACTAATCCAGTGCCAGATCCATCATCTCTAGAATTCAAGCAAAGATCTAAGTCTAAATCAAAATCCAATAAAAGGTTAATTCAGAGAACACCAGGAGATATTTCATAAACGAAGCTAGCAATATGCAGAGTAGGGATCATCTTATCTCTTGTGCCAACAAAACGTTTGTGAATTTATGTCATAAGAAGAAATCCATGAAGTGGGAAAGTTGTCCACAACTCTGGGAACCCAAACAACAGCCAACACAATGATATCAATAGCAGTGGAACCACCAGCCGGTTATTTCTCCAAGCCTGTTCCCTTGGCTGTGGTTTCGCTTGTTCATAATTGCCAAGTTCCTTCCACAGCTGCAGAAATAACAGAAAAGTTCATGCTTCTTACTTAAACTTCCAACCAAGGTGAAAGAGAAGCTCTAATTCATGCAGTTAGCAGTTCTAAAATGATGCTGTAAAAAGCAAGTAACCAGATGTGTAAATGTACATATTATAGGGTTCTGAAGGCCTACAGAATCACAGAGAGCCATCAAATACTGAAAATAAAACCAGAAATTCATAGCTATGTTGAGAAGATTTACTTCAGGATACCTATATGGTTAAGCAGCTCATCTTCGCTATAATTCATTATACTCATAATACAGTAAATATATTTACACATTTTGTTTAATCTGTAATATTCATGAGTATGTTTTCTTTGTAAATTGTTTTTTAATGTATGTATAGTGTGACTTTTATGTTACAGTGAATATATGTATATTTTAAATTTTAGTATACATATGTGTGCATAGTTCGTCTTTCTTTAAATTATACAAGTGTATACATGCATGAATTAATTCATGTGTATGGTTACTGTTTGTTTTCTTTTTTATGTACTTCCAGGTTCGATATAATTTTGTTAGATAATCAACATAGTTTCAAAATATAAAAATTGTGCCTGACTAATCTTTTGAGATTCTTTGAAGAGATTACTGCTAATGTAGGTGAACATACAGGTATGAATTTGATGTATCTGGATTTTTTAGAAAGCATCTGATAGGTACCACAATAAAGATCTGTGAAAAAGTTATCTCAATAGATGTGGGGAATAGGTTGACTTATTGGATATAAAACTAGCTGGATGAAAGAAAGAAGAGGGTTGTTATAAATGTAGATCAGTAAACTGAATAAACAAAATGAGCCTGGCACCTCAGGACTCACTATCAGAACTTTATTGCTCTTTTTTCTTTTATTTACATCAATGATATAGATGAAGAAATGGTCAATAATTTATTTAAAGTTGCTGGGTTACAAAAACATTTTGATTAGTTGTTGAGTAAGTGGCAAATGGCTTTCAATTATAATAAATACAAGATAATACATGTGGGTTATCACAATTTGATAAGAATAACCATAACAGTGCTACAGAAGAAAAAGATATTGATGCTCTGGTTGATGAGTCTCTTAAATCATCCAAGCAATGTGCTGTTTCTATGGACAGGGCAAATAAGATATTAGGTGATATATACAGAAATGGTAAATACAACTTTTTTTTTAATATAAAAAAGTTACAAAGTCATTGATATGATCACATTTAGTGTTAAGTCTTGGGCTCATCATCTTAGAAAGGGTTCAGAAGAGGGCACAAATATGATACCTTGAATGGTTTTTGTGGAATTTCTCATAAAACTACTCATGGACTGTCTGTGCTAGCCTTCTCTAATTATGAAATAATAAACTACAGGGAATACATCTAATCAACACCATCCACTGCTATCTTTTGGGCTACTCTTTTACTAACAAAAAGTTGGATAACTATTATATTTAAAATAATGCACTCATGATTAAAAGGGCAAGAGCATTCAAAGACAGAACTGGATCTCCATCCCATAAGTTATGAGTCGAGTGCTCTAACCACCAGGCCATACTCCCGGGATGGAGAGGATGTCATATGAGAATGGATTAAGATTTCTAAAATTGTTTTCTATTTTAAAAAAGCATTAGAGGGAATGTGATTTAGGTATTTAAGATTGATATTGCAATATTAATGGTGTAGATACATCATCTTTTCTTATATTTAATGGTTAAAATGGTAAAACTAGAAGACATAAATTTTGGTAAGGTTGAATTCATCTTCAACTGAAACAGCTTTATCTTTCTACTAGGGTAGTTATCATTTCAAATAGGTTGTTTACAGATGTATTAGGTGCAGTTAACTTAAGGTAAAGGAAGAAAAAATAAATAATCAAATTACAAGAGCTGCCCCTGTTTAGTTTTATATTAGAGTTTAGTATAGTGGGTTGGATGGCCCAGATAGACCAACAAGCCCTTTGTTGCCCTTAAATTATTTGTATATTAAAGAGCTCATTTCTCACATTCACATTCTTGTGTTAGAAGCTTCCTCCAAAAAAGGACAAGATTTCGTTTGGTAAAGGTTTTGAGTAAATTCTCGTTTATTCCTTTGATACATATATATATGCAAATATTACTTCAAATTTAAGATGCACCCCGCTTTTAAAACGGGATTTGCAGGAAAAAAAACTGGTTGATAATTAGCAAGGAGTAAATATGTTTTATGAGAGTTTATTAATGAATCAAAAATATTAATAATGTATATAAAATGAAATATAATAAAACATACAATGAATATAAATATACAATAATGTTTCTTCATGCTTTATTTATTCAATCAAAATGCTACTCCAATGTTTCTTCTGACCCACTGTTATATTCTGAAGTTGAAGCACCTTCATCTCTTGATTCACTATTGTCCCACAAAATATTATCTTGCATTCCATCTTCAAAATCTGACACAAATTTGTGACAAATTATTGTCCTTCGCCATAATGATTAATTTTCTCTTTTCATAAATTTATCAAACCAACCACGACTAGCCTTCAAAGAAATGTCACTATTTCCTGTACATTCTTTTGCTTTTAACATTAAGACTTCTCTCGTTACAGGTAGTCCTTTATTTCGTAACTCTCTTAAACGCTTTAAAATAATGGCATAAATTTCAGGATGTCTTCCTTCTCTTGGGCCAGAAAATGACTGTACTTTTCTTGCAAGGAAACGACTGGGTTTTCATACCAGGACAATGATGTATATTTGCTTCACTCACTGTATACTTTTTATCGGCTGCATGATTCCCAATCTCTTTGGTACACAAAATAACTTTTATATATTTAAAAACGTTGTTCGCTCCTCTACTAGTGCTTTCTCTAATATTACCAGCCATTTTTAAATATATAATTTTCTCAAGCTGTATTGGTTCATTTTTATTCTCATAAATAATGTTGTTTTTCATTTCTCTCATTCGCGTGCATGAACTTTATGCGTAAAATAGGGCATCTCTTCCGTACAATTCTGTTGTCCCCCAGTGGCATGTTTACGAACTTATGGGCGCGAGAAACAAGGTTGCGATAACTACAGTGGACAAAGCATGTGCAGCTACGTGGTTAACTACAAACAAGCAAATAAATTTTATTTGTTAATAAATGTTAATTCTAATAAGAAAAAGGAAATCTTCCTATTGAGAATAACAACTTAATCACTTGTTTTATATTTTTGTTCACAATTATTGTAATTAACAGCACTATCAAAGGCAAATTAACGTTTTTATATATGTATAAAGCACTTCCATACTAACATATCTCCTCATAAGTCAGCAATAAGCTCACAGAGTTCCAATACTAAAATACGGAGTTTGACTCCACTTGGTAATCACAACACAAAGAGCACACTGGGGAACTTAGCAATAACAAACAAACCCTTAAATATAGTTGCAGTACTAATAGTAACACATCAATAGCGACATTTAAAGGAATACTTCCCTCTGTATTACTTTTGCTACTTTTTCTTTCTCGATGATTTCCACTTCTCCTTTTCATCAGCGACGTGTGAACAGTTATTCCACTCTATTCATAGTAAAATCGTTTTATCAAATATTTCGCCCTGGTGGTTAGGGTTCTCCTCTCACAATCTGTAGATCGTCCTTTCAACCGTGGTACTTCATAATAATACGATCAATTGTTGTTACAGTTTCCAGTGATTGGTGTTCGGTAGTTACCTTCCCTTTAGTCTATCACTTCTGAATTAGGTACAACTAATACAGATAGCTCTCGAATAGCTTTGCGCGAAATTCGACACAAAAACAAATATTTGTTTACCCACTTTCATTCCTTTTCACAAGTGCTTCGGAGTTACCTACTGCAGATAGCCCCACAGTCTACTAGCAAATCAAGACGCTAACGTGAAAATATTGTTCCATACTAGAAACAATACTAAAAAGAAGTGTGACAATTAAACAACGAATTTCAGCACATAAATAACTAAACGAACGTAAACTACTGGAAAAATAATGAAACTATAAAAATTACGTATGAATTCGTGGAACGTTTGTTTGTTTGTTTTTTGGAAATTCGCACAAAGCTACTCGAGGGCTATCTGTGCTAGCCGTCCCTTATTTTGCAGTGTAAGACTAGAGGGAAGGCAGCTAGTCATCACCACCCACCGCCAACTCTTGGGCTACTCTTTTTACCAACGAATAGTGGGATTGACCGTCACATTATACACCCCCACGGCTGGGAGGGCGAGCATGTTTAGCGCGACGCGGGCGTCGTGGAACGAGGGAATTGGTTTTATGATCAGGGTGCGAGTGTAGTTACACTTCACGCACCACCACCTTGTAGTTCTGCCCCTGTTCTAACTAGTTCAAACTTCAATTTTATATTCACTTGTTGTCATAATTTTCTACAAGTAGGATAATTACATAATAGTAGAATATTAATTTCTTTTTAGCTTGTTTCTAGGGTCTTACAAAAAACACAAATGTCCAGAAATGCAAAAACACTTTTGCAGTGAAGGTATGGCCTTATGAGAATCAATGTGAAGATACAATTTAACCTGATTTTCTTTATTATCTCCTTTTAAGCGCAAAGTTATACAGCGTCACCTTCGTTATGCCCATTGAAGTTATCAAATTCCGATTTTTTGCGTTATAAGCCCTTAAGCCTTCCGCTGAGACACCGGGAGGAACGCTATTTGTTTCTTGTATAATAAATAATATAGAGTATTAATAAAGGATATATTCATAAAGACTACAAATGCGATTCTTATTCATATAGATATTATGTAAATACATTTTAATCAAAGTTATAAGAATTTCAGTCGCACGTTAAACCTTCAGTTTAAAACTCGAGTCTTGCGCTTTTTAGACACTGTGCAAAATCTACCTTTTAAATATCGTAGTCAAAAATCTGTACGGTTAATGTGCTTCATAACATCACCGAGGAAATGTTGTTTTGGATTATTATAGAAACAATGAAAATATATTTACTTTGGGTAATTCGTGTTCAGTCTCACGAGTCACAACAACGTTTTACGTTATTGATATCATTATATTTAATCTTACTTTTTGTGCATTTTATTCCATTTAAAACTTCATCCTCAGTAATCGTATCATAACTATTTGTCTTCTTCCTTACACAACTTACGACATATTATTATCCGACACTTTTTTAACCAACAAAGTGTCTATGCTGTCATGTACTCGTTCTAAAATATATTAATCTTTAAATAATTGTTTGAAAACTTACCTTAAAAAAAAGAGAAATACACGATGTATAACTAGAAATGGTGTATATAGCAGTGCAACTGGTTCTCGATCGAGAAGAAATCTGCGTGGAGAATGATACTGGATGCTTTAATATACACATGTAACTCAAAGTATTAAATTACGAGTCAAGGACAACATGAAAGGGAAGAGATGAAAACCTGTTAGTTTTTCCAAAGGTCATTTATTGTAGTGGTGGTTGTTCGTGGCATTGTTACATATTATAAAGAGCGGTTATTAATATCACGTAAATGTTTTTTTGTTAAGCAATAATCTACATAATGAGCTATCTGTGCTGTGCCCACTACAAGTTATCGAAACTTGATTTTTAGCGTTTTCAGTCTTGAGACGAACGAGGACGCTCATCGTGTAAAAGTAGAGTAACAGCACGTGAAACAGTACGTTCCATTAAATTACACGAAGTAACAATTTAAACGGTGATGAATGATGAGTGTCACCATGTTTTTCTCAATACGAAAATTATTTTTTTGTGCAGACTTGAAGATCAAAAAGCTAAAACGTATTAATTTCGTTCCTGTGGTAAGCAGAACACAGAGTTCGATGTGTAACTTTTTGCTTAACTTCGAACAAAAACAAACAAAAATTATGTTTTTTGTTTCACATTATTAACACAAAAACACTAAAAAATGTTTTACATTATTTTATAAAACGAACATGCCATGTGTTTCCACAGTATATTATATTGTTATAATGACGTTAGACCTAGAATATTCTAGATATTACCAAGAAAACCATATAACTTCGATAAATATTCAGATATCATATACATAGTATATATAGATAGATAGATATACGTGTATCCCGGTGGGTCAGTGAAATGAAGCTAGCAAAAAGTCAGTGTTTAGTTTTCTGCGAGTAGCGCCACCAATTGAGCGAAATATTTGGATCAGCGTTAGTTATTGAATGTATACAGTTAATGGGTTTATTAGCCATGCAATTGTGAAGTTATTTTTCGTTATCCAGAGCACCACAAGTGGGGCATTTCTGTTTAAATGTCATTCGAAACTTAGACCTACGAGTCACAACAGTGTAATACCTTTCTAAAAGGTTATGGAAGAAATAACCCCGTATGTTATCTCTGTGCGGAGTGGATTTCGGATTATTTAACTCAAATGATTTAAAAGAATCCGCCCATTAAAACAACGGCAGTAGAAAAATGGTGTCAGAAAAAGGCTATTTTGCTGAAAATAATACAGAGCTTTGACTAAACTTTTCAAGATTACTGCAAGGGCTAGAGATCATATAATAATGGAAAGAACACAAAGAGACCAAGAAGAAAGAGACAGAAAAGTAGAGAAGAAAGATAGAATAAAAGAACTTATTTAGTCAACTTCTATTTCCACTACTTGTGTGCCATCTGTGACTACAGTGCCTTCCTGGTCTACTTCAGTCTTGACAATATCAAATTGAGTCCCAGAATTCAGCTGGCCAATTCAACATTAGCCAATCAAAAAAGTGACTGACTATGATGGACAGGTACGATGGAAGTCATACCACATTCAGTTTTAACTCATTTCCAAAGTTAGCAATAAAAATAGCAAATAACTAGCTATTCATCTTACTGTCTACCTTAAAGGATCAGCATTCCTGACATTAAGTAACATTCCATCTGAGAGCCACAGTAACAATAACTGGTAACAGCCTTATACAAGTTTGGAATGACACAGAAAAAAAAAGTATGCAGAACACAGTTTCAGAATGATTCTTCATCCAAATGTACAGATTTGGAAAGGATGGCTCAGTTATCTTATCTGGAAGTCTTGTAAAACTGATGCACATGTTGACACACAATTAATTTACAGATTCAATAACAAACAAGGATATGAGTGTTAGTCTGAGGCAAAGTAGATGCAGGTATTTAAAGGAAACTGATTATTTTGAATTAAAGTCATATATAAACAACTAAATACACAATCCTAGAGATATAAGATCTTCATATTAAGTAGTACTGAAACACCAACTCACAATGACTTTAGTCTCTGAACTAAAAGAATTAATTAAACATATACAGTGGAGTGCCGTTAAGCCGCAGTATTTGGGGGTTCAACCTGCTTAGCCGTGGCTTAAACCTTTGTGACTGAAAAGCCGAAGTCGCCAACAGCTTTGCCAAGGAGCCTCATCCGGGCCATTGCATGATCATTATAATATTAATATATAGACTATTCAAATACAATTGACAAGTGCCGTTTTAACACAAACGACAAATGCATTGCAATGGTTCGCTTTTCCCCTTTTTTCAATAACAATGGCAACCTCCATAAATCTGACGTAGATGGAAGATAAGGTAGATTAACGGTCGATTTCTATTGTAACATATTTTATTTATTTTCCAAATTAAAGCAAATCCTTTTTAAGTATTCCCTTGAAGTTATAAAGCCAGGATTAAATTCGTAAGCCGCGTTTTTACACGTTCTTAAATTAGCACGGCCTGGCATGGCCGAGCGCGTTAAGGTGTGCGCTCGTAATCCGAGGGTCGCGGGTTCGCGCCCGCGTCGCACTAAACATGCTCGTCCAGGCAGCCGTGGGGGTGTATAATGTGACGATCAATCCCACTATTCGTTGGTAAAAGAGTAGCCCAAGAGTTGGCGGTGGGTGGTGATGACTAGCTGCCTTCCCTCTAGTCTTACACTGCTAAATTAGGGACGGCTAGCACAGATAGCCCTCGAGTAGCTTTGTGCGAAATTTCAAAACAGAAAAACAAACTTAAATTAGCGGTGAGTAACAATAATCCTCACTCACAAGACGCTACAGTGGCTTAAGCGATTTCGCGGTTTACTGGTCTGCGGCTTAATGGCGCTCCACCATAATTTTCACATAGGAGATAAATGACAAGAAAACAGGTGATTCAGTTGTAAAATGAAATAATATAATGCAAGTATCTTTAGATTAAAAACAGTGAGTTTGTTTGTTTGTTTTGGAATTTCGCACAAAGCTACTCGAGGGCTATCTGTGCTAGCCGTCCCTAATTTAGCAGTGTAAGACTAGAGGGAAGGCAGCTAGTCATCACCACCCACCGCCAACTATTGAGCTACTCTTTTACCAACGAATAGTGGGATTGACCGTCACATTATACACCCCCACGGCTGGGAGGGTGAGCATATTTAGCGCGACGCGGGCGCGAACCCGCGACCCTCGGATTACGAGTGCACGCCTTAACGCGTTCGGCCATGCCAGGCCAAAAGCAGTGAGAATAAAAGCTCCTCCATGAGGAAAACAGAAAAAGGAAACTTGTAATTTTGGAAAATATAGCTATCACAACAGCTATTATTAAGCTAAAGGGACAATATCTTAAGGACGAGTCTTTAAGCCCAACCAGATCGAGGTAACAAAAAAGGATTAACCATTCAACAAAATGATAGTAACTAGCTGAATTTATGAGATGAAGTTCACTTTGGAATGCTCTATATACCACAAATAGAAAACAAGTTTATTACTTGAGAAAAATAATGCACTGGCTTAGTGATGGAAAACCTTGTAGTATGATGATTGACTCTGATTTTAAAGCAACAATTTTTTGACCTAATGTGTTACTGAAAAGTAAAAAAAATTACCACCATATATGAAGAGAAAAGAATAGTAGGTATAAAATAGCAAGTGAATTTATATATAGTTCTAGCACAAGAAATTTGGAAGTTATCCTTACTCGGGAAGCTTCTCTACACCTTACGAGTTGTGGATAATTTATATAGAAGAAAAGTGCATCTTTGAAACTGAATTTTTGCACAGGTAAAATGTGAGGTTAGATTAGTTCACAGGAAGTAATATCCATCTCAAACATGCTCATTATTATATCAGAGATTCAAGTTTCATTAGCAATATGGAAGGAGGTTATTATACCACCAAGAAGTAAAATACTGATACCAGAAGTTTAAGGGATAAATTTTCATGTATTGATGAGGACTTAGTTGAACCACATAACATAATCAGGCATATTCTGATAAAGTGGTGGTTGAAAAAGCTCTCCTGAACATGAAACATAAAGATGCTGTACACGGTAACCATGATCTTAATGCAAATAAAACTTGATTTTGTAAAGGTGACATGATATGGCTCAACAGTTGTTGTTGTAAAAAATGACTAACTCTTAAAGTTAAATAGGTGTTCAGAAGAACTATACATTGAACTGAGAGGAAAACAGTAATTTATAGAATACAGAAGAATGAGTGATTCAAGCCTAAGATAATCCACCATAATCATCTTTGGAGTATGTTAATGAGAAAATAGCCAAGAGTAACTCCAGCAGAGAATTTGCAAGTGAAATACTGGATTCTCAAGGAGCCCAAGATTTCTGTCGAGACTACATCAAGGATAAAGCCATCAGTGACTTCATTTGACCCAACGAGAACTCCAAGGGACAGGAGAGTCAATTATGACAAAAAAGGATAATAGACAATCTCATCTTTATAATATGAGTATCAGATGAGAAAACTACTAAAAGTAATTTATGGGTGTATAGTGTATTGTAATTTTATTTTTTTGTTTAGACTCTTTAAGTGACTTCACAATTCATGAAAGAGCAGCACTGTGGACTATACAGTGGAACCCTTCTAAAGCAGCCAGCTTTGGGACTGAGATACACAGGCCTGATTAGAGGGATTCCACTGTACATAACTAGGAATTATGTAAACAAAAAAAGGGACTGAGAATGAATGACCACTTTCAAGGGGTGACCAAATCTGAGGGGTGGCCACTTAGAGGAGAGTTCCACTGTATTTTCAATGTTTCAAATTAAATATTAACTATACTTTACTAGAGGATAGATATGTAATGTTAAACTTGGTCTAGAAAGCCAAGAATATTCTTAATGACATTATGAAAATACATTAACTTTGATAACATATACAAGTGTGACAACAAATATAAATATGAATAAATAAGTCAACTAAAATTCAGCAGTAAGTCAGTGTTTGGTTTTCAGTTGGTAATGTGTCAGTCACTGAGTGAAGTATTTGGATGTGTTAATTATTACACAGATTCAGTCATTCAGTCAATTAACTATGAAATTATACACTTCTATGCTTTCTGTAGTACCCACTAGCAAAGTTTTTCTGTTTAAACACTGTCCTACAATTTACAATAGTAGAGAAATTTGAGCTTGTACAAACATTAAAGAATAAATAAAATTTTCATTATTATGTGAACTGATCTCTAAATGATTAAATGATTAAAATATGTTGTAATGTGTAATTATCACACTGTGAAAGTTGTGAAAATGTTGTTTGTTAAATATGAAAGGATATTTGACAAGGTGGTTCTAAAGTCAACACGTTATATGGAGCACTATTGGCATGCAGAGCATGCTAATGACTGAACTTTAAAAGTTAATTTTGAATGGTCCAGTTGTGATGTATAAGCATCTCAGCTCTAATTTTCACATATTACTTCAACTAATTAGCAGAAAATTAACACAGAAGACATGTCATTTATAAACTGCATAAACTTTATTACATATAAGCTTAAAAAGTCAATAAATTATAGAATAAACCCATCTCAAAATCAGATTATGATGTAACGACAAATTTTAAAATACACATTATGAGTTAAAATCCTATGAAACAGATCAAAATTGGATCATATACTAAAATTCAAAATGATCACAGATAAAAAGGAGCAAAATAAATTCAAAAATATAATAAAATCCACAGTAACTTTATCACAAAACAGATTAGATTATCAGTAGAGAATGGTACCATATACTTTGTACCTCATTTAGTTGACATATCCAATAACAGCAGCTGTTATACTGGTATGAAAGCTCTTTTTGAAGAGCATGGTAGTCAAAACAGCTGACTCAGGGAAATGTGGAACATGGTAACTACCCAATAAGATACAAAGTCAAGAGACAGAACTCCACATTCAAATCAGATTGGCCAGGACCTTTGAATATTCTGCATTATATCAAGAACTCTGAATGAATCTACTACTTAAGCCAGTTAACATTAAATTTGCTTTGATGAATGATGGCATATTATACAAGAATGGAGAAGCATGTCTCTGACTACAGATTGGTCACATAAACCCCAGGATAAAGATAGTCACTTATCATAGACCTTGATGTTGGTATTAATATCATCTAGATAGATACTGTGCAGAAACTCTTTCAATTTCATCTATGCATTTGCTGAACTGTAGAAAAATTATCCAACATGAGCCAAAAAGAGAGGACTGCACCTGTGTGCCTTGCTGTGGGAGTGACACTACCTCTACGTACACAGGTGGTTTACTATGAACAAAATCTAGTGCATTCATGACATACAGCATGGGTTTAGCCAGTGTTTGAAATGCACTGCTTTCTTCCACAAAGCAAGCAGCAATATAGTGGATGGTGTCCTATCCATCACGGAACAAAGTTCTAGTGTTTCTTTGAAATTACGTAAAATTGACAGCCCAGCTTCCTGTTGGAATATTCATCTTATTAGCAAGAAAGTGGAAGTGAGTAATACTAATGGTGAAAATAGTGTTACTTCTATCATTACATGTCTGAAAATAAAAATTTTACTCCAAGTGCATCTGATGTTGCTTAGCTCAGGATTGTGTAAAAAGTCTGCACTTAAAACAGTGAAAGAATTTCCATGACCTGTTGGATAAACTTTCTGATATATTTGTTAGCAGTGAAGCTTAAGTGGGCAGAATAAAAATCATGTCACCATACAGATAGAGATGAGGCATACTTGATTCAACTACCGTACAAGTTTTCTGGGAATAACAAAAATACAGTCAATGCCAAAATTCAGCTGATGTTAAAGGTGAGAATCATACACTCTACAGAGAATGCCTGGCCATACCCAGTACTGAATGCTAATGAGAAGTACAGCACAAACAATTTCTGCATGAATTTCTGCTACAGAAGTGCACATTAATAATGCCTTTTCAATGTTATGGAAGTTCTCAGTATCATACTTGTGAGAGGTTGTGTTTCAACTAACCACATATGAATCTTGGTTACTTGAGACTGACCTTGGCCCAGGATGAGACACGAAGTTCAAAGCTCCCACTGCCAACTTTTATAAAATTGCTATTCCAATGTCTGATTTGACTAAAGTTGATGTGAACACAAGAGCACAACATGGAAAAGCAAAGACTATCTCCTCATACAGTGAAGTACAATCCATGAATTTCTTGATGCAGTATACTATGCTGAGGTAAAGGCCATTTCAACTGTCGCAATGCACAGCCATACTACAGGCAATTTCACTATTGAATGGATACAAAAATTCAAACCTCAAGAGCTCCAAGAACAACACCTGAAGGACCCATAATTAGCATGGATATTTCATGCCATGGAGCAGGTGATGTGCAAGTAGTACAGACTGAGAAATTTACTACAAGCACACACAGTTTGTGGTACTTGTAAGAGCAGCTCTGTGGTGTAATGGTGTGCTCTACTATTTTCATCAGCCATCTAGACATGATTCTGAACCTGTGTCACAACTAGTTGAACCCTAAGAACCTGAGGTAGCACATTCTGCAGCTTTTACATAACATAAGAACTGAAGGCCACCAATCAGTGATGTCGAGAAACCCACTTGTTGAGAATTTTATATGCAAAAATGGCTTGTTTAGCTTCTGTGTAAAATATTTTCTCAACCCAAACGAGCCGATTTGCATATAAAATGAAGGCCACCAGAGTGCTACACACGCTTGTGCTAAAATTCAATACTGGTTCTACTAGAATTGTTTGAACCATGACATTCAGCACTAGTGTCAGTACTCCAGTGTGTATAGTTCACTCTAAGAATTTCTTTTCACAAGATTAGCATGGATATTAATGGTCCTCTCCCCAAGACAGAGTTAGATAATTATTGCATGCTTGTTATTATAACTATGCAGGCCAAGGAATATCTATTTGTTGACAATTTAGTATAGAATGTGTGTTGACAAAGCAACTGATGGCCTAGTTTGGTGATGAATAGATTCATAAGGATAAGAAAACTAATTTCAATTGTTAGTTATTCTCTCAGTTGTGCAGTGTCAGGTGTGATGAAGATGTTTATTTCTCATTATTACTCACAGTGAAATAGTTTGGTAGACTGAAGATAACATATCATCAAGCAATTACAAGCAAAATATTAATTCCAGGCAAACTGAAATAAACACTTGTTATACTTCAAAATGGCAAATTGGACAACTTAATAAAGACTGAGTGGATGACTACAAAATATGCTCCAGTTTGGGTGGGAAATGATGGTTTCTAAGGATATAATATACAAATCACCAACAAGCACAGGGCTATCACAGTTTCTGGAATAATACTTGGAACGGCCGAGAAATGCAATAGCAAATTTGCACAAGGTTGCATTCCAAAACTAGCAAAGGCAGTCATTTTATGAGTCAGATGAATAAATGCCCTAAAGGTGTTGGAAGGCTCTAATGTGTGATTAGATCACTGTCACTGACATCATGACTGAAATTATATGCCCAACCATGGCTAAGACAATTATATTGTAAAAAAATAAAAACTAAGGACTAAAATGGTTGTGATATTTACTTTCCAAACTATTAATGAAATGTAGGAACTACATTTTATAATTACCATTTGATTCCAGCAGTTAGAACAGTTGCAAACTGCACAACTATTACAGAAAAGAAGAGACAATCTTACTTTCAAAGATATTAAATGATGTTCATTGTGCAATGTATGTACTACACTACGACTTCCACATGATTTCCTGCAGTAAGGGCATTAATTTTATGGAAAAGTAACAACTATAAGAACTTTGTGACCCTTGTTTTTGAGTTATTATTTTTTACATGGTATAGACAGATAGACTACCACTGGATTATATCATAGCTTAGAGTGGTTGATGGTGGTAGATGTAATGCAAAGATAAAAAATTTGTATAACTGGAAGTGTTTGCTAGTAGTCTGTAAACTCAGCATAAAGGGCATCAAAAATCCATTTTTCTGAGCTGTGATCAAATTTTGAAAGCAAAACAACTGTCAAACATTTCATTAAAATCACTCACCCTTAGTCAAATAGTGAAAGTTTACCAGAAAAAACAACAGAATGCTAAAGAGATTCTCATCAGTACACTTAAATGTGTATAACTTTTATGCTCATAAGAGAGTTGGGTTTTTAAACAGCTCAAAAAATGAGATCAACATGAAAAGTGGCAGTGTCTTAGTGATATATTTTTGTTAGATGCTTTGGACAGTGAAAACATACTGTAGTAATTTGTATTTAGCCAAAGTTGGTGTGTGTATTGGTAGACAAAGAAGTAAAAAAGGACATACTAATCTGGTGGCAATAAAATTAGTTGAAATATCTTAAGTTTAGTTAAATTCTGTTGGTAACTATTTTATTTCATGATACCTAAAAATACTGGTGAGTTTCACTACTCACATCTGGCAAAACATTAATGTTCTGTAAATATCAATATATATAGTTTATTGAAATAGCTCATTTTAATTACTACAGCAATGACATAAGAAACTGAAAAAGTTTTGTGCCAGATATCAGCACATTTGACAATGTGTAAAAGTTTGAAACATAAATATAAACCAATGAGCTGTATAAAACAAGCAAAACAATTATTGAGAACACAACATCTGAATATAGGTATACAAGTTTGATCTTGTATAATTAACTGTGGTTAGTGGCCTATAAAAGTAGCATTTGAAGATACACTATTCTTGTTTTTTTATTAATGCTGGTGTAAAAATATTTCAGTTTTGACATTTAAGAATGTTGCAGCACACAAATAAATAAGAGTAACTGTTAGAAATGCATCACACTTGCAGGAAACACAGTTTCATCTGCTGTTTCAGTGTGTTGGTCAGAAATATCACAGTTTGAATTGAAATTTAAGTGGGTGAAATCTGAGAATGCCTGTGTCAAATGGGTTGTATACTGGTAGTGAGTACTGTGACCTTCATGTAAGATGTATATTAGCCTATAAACATATCTGACCACAACCCACATGCTTAGCATTCTCCTCCAAAGAAAATTTTCAGAACATATTATTTCTGTAACTAGTCTAGAAATAAATGTTACAAATATAAATTTGTTAATATATATTTCTTTTTAAATTAAAGTCTCATTCTATTTTTCCTTATTATAACTAACAGACATGGAATTTGACCTCTAAACATTCTCCTCCTAACAAAACATTTAGAGTGAATTATTTATGTAACTAGGATATCACAGCTTTAATCAAAATCTTTTAATAAATTTTTCAGGCCAATAAAAATTAGCTTTACCATGCATTTTCAATACAGAGTTTTGCAATTTAAGATTAAACTCTAACATTTCTGGCTATCTTGGTATTATACAATTACAAGAAAAACTAGCTGTCAAGAGAGCTATCAATTCAACTGAAGGAAAAGATGCTCCAACTGTAAGAATATATATATTATGAACTCACAAGCCTATTAAAAAAGCATTGCAAATCACAAATCCATAGCTGCATTGGAAGACTTGTTGTCAGGGTTCCTCTAGGCATGCAGTTGCAGTTTCTCTATTTACCTGTGTGTGTGTAAATGACCAAAACATCAAAAAGATTCATCTGTGAGTACAAATAAGAAAACACTGAAATAACATAATTTTCCTTTTAATAATTTCTTCTACCGGTTTTGTGGCTTCAAAGGCTACTCTTCAGGAAATAGTTTTACTGAGAATATATAACAAAAAGCATACAAATACTACTTTTCAACTGATTACAAATAATCTAATTTAAATATACTAGCTGATTACCTGCAGCACCACTGCATTGGATTCATGTGCGATGTATTCATGCCATCATATCTGCACCCCAAAAATGAAATAAAATAAAGTTCTACATGACAAGAAACAAAGGTGAAACTGGAAAATTCTAACTCCTATAGCAAATCTACGTGCATACTGAACAAAAATTGAGAAGTTGAGGGCTGCACATAATATAATAAAAAAGTTTTTCTATTATCATAGTATAGGAATTCCATTATAGTATGATGATATACTATTGAAGTGAAAAAACATAATTGTCTTCATGTACAACGTAAGTGCATTATATAAGATTTTAAAAATAAATTAATTTGTTAAATACACTTTTCTTTTAAATTAAAATCTTATTCCAATGATATTTTTCCTTATTATTATAACTACCAGAAATACCTACCCTCAGTGCAAGGTATAACTGTTAATTCCTGTGAAAGGCTACTGGAACTATAGCCTTTCCTGGAATTGTCTGACAGCCCTGAAACAATATACTCATACTTGACTTTCAATAATATTCACCATACATGAAAAAACCTTACATCACAGAATAGATGTTACTGAGGTATTACTTTGTAGATGCAATTATCAGTTTTGTGTTGCAACACTCATGAGATTTTTATAAAAAAAATATTTGTTTAGGTTTGTTTTAAGCTTGAAACTAATCCTTTTTTTTGCAATTTTTATTGAACAAATAATTTTCATGATAATTTCAGTTGTTTTAATTTTTATAGCTCAGCAATAAAAATATTACCCAAATATAATTGGTGTGGTAGTTTCCAAAATTCAAGTTGTGGAAGCATACATCACAAACTATTATGGAAAGGCTATAAAAATGTAACTAATTTATCGTATAATTTGATACTTTTACTTAATTTTTCTTTTGTGCAAGTCTTAGTTACTGTTATCACTGTTTCCAAATTCCTACTGACTTTACACAACCAATAATTTTAGCCCTCTTACTAGTATCTATTTAAAATGGCACAAAAAGAAAGTATAAATATTTTTCAAAAATAATCTTTTATGTTTTATATTACATCCTCCAAAACAGAAAATATGAAAATGTGGTTCATTTAGAATTTTAAAATTTCTCAAGATACATTTATTAAAATGTTTATTGTACATAGTGAGGTTTTTTTTCTGAGCATCTGACATACAATTTATGTATATTTATCTTTAATTGTAAATTATATGTTTCACCAATATACAATTCACCACAATTTACACATTTTAAATGCCCCTGCTGGTATAGCAGTAAGTCTACAAATTTACAAAGCTAAAATCAGGGGTTAGATTTCCCTTAGTGGACTCAGCAGATAACCTGATGTGGCTTTGCTATAAGAAGACACACACACACATTTTAAAAGGTAAAATACATTCTGAGGATTACAATTAAATGAGTTACAAACCAAAAAACAAAATATTTTTGTTATTGTTCTTTATTGTTCAGGTAGATTTTATAAAACTTGTATTACATAAAGCACAATTCTTTCTGTTACAGCTGAAGATATCTTCTTTAGAAAAACATCTATTTTTAGATTTATTCAATAATCTATACACAATTTTTGGTTCTCTTCTTCATAAAGTAATTTTATTATTTTTGAATACATATTTCACTTTTTTATCTACTATTAGGTTTAATAATGTATTAACAAATGAAATATCAATATATATTTGTACAACAAAAAGTATAATATTCACTTTAGGTTTGCTTATGTCTCTATTTAAATGTTTTCTACCACTTTATATAACTTTCTCTCGATAATGACACTGAAATAAAAACTTGTTTAGTACTGATTTATTAGCTCTCATTTCTTCACTGGAGTCCAAACAATATAGTCTGCTTGCATAGCTTGAAAGTCCACAGTCATTTACAGCACTTTGATGAAGATGTATCACATCTAAAGAAACAAGACTGATTTTCTTCTAGTTTTTTCAGCAATTTTTCAACAACTGCTATGTTTTATAAACCTACAAATTCTCATCAATATGCAAATATTTTTAGTAATAATCCCAAAAATAAAATATTCCTGAAAGTCTTGCAAGTATATTATTTCATTTTGTTTCCAACAAAGAAACAGAAGGTACGAGATTACTTGAACTAAACAGACTTTAGCTTAGTACCACTATTTAAAGCAACTTCTGTTAATAGTTTTGAAATTGCTAAGAAAAACGTTTTTGATAGAAAACATTTAAAGAGGAATATTACTGAACCTGAAGTGAATATTGTACCTTTTGTGGTGACACATTCTTAAAAATATATTGTTAATACACAATTAAAACAGATAGTAGATAAAGAGCTAAAAGATGTAATCAACAAAACAGAAAATTATTTTATCAAGAAAAAAACACCCTAAAAATTTTATATACTGTTGAATAAATCTAAAAAAAAAGAATGTTTCTAAAGACTATCTTCTGTTGTAACACAAAGAACTGTTCTTTATGTAAATTAGGTTACATTAAATCTATCAAAAACAATGAAGAACAGTAACAAAGAACCACATTTTAGTGTTTTCCCTTTTGAGAAATGTAATGTAAAACACAAAAAAAAGATTATTTTTTGAAAAATATTTTAAAATTTTTATGCCATTTGAAATAGATAGTAGCAAGAAAGCAGAAGTAATGGTTTGTAAAGTTAGTAGAAATTGGGAAACAGTGAAAAAATTAATAAAACTTACAAAAAGAAAAAAACAAATATGAAATTACAAAATAAATACATTACATTTTTCATTATTATTATTATAAGAAGAAAATAAAAATATAATTAGAGTAAGATTTTAATTTAAAAATAAAATTATATTGCCCAATTTATTTTTTAACATTGGTAATATACTTCATTTGTGCAGGAACTGTATTATATGCTTGTGCATTTGGAAAACATACATACTTAATTCACGTAATTCGTATTCAACTGAAAAGTGGTAAATGTATGTTGTTGTTTTTCTTAGAAATTCTCAGTAAAATAATTTCCTATCAGAATAAGAAAACTATTAGAAGATATTAATAAAAGATTGATTTACTTATCTTAGAGCAAAGTCACACTGATGTTTGTACTTGTGTGTCCACTGCAAAGAATCAAACCCTGAATTTTTAATGTTGTAAATCCATAGACTTACCACTATCCCACCAGGGGAAAAAAGAAAAGAAAAAAGAAAACAGTCTGATATTCCAGATTATACATATATATTAGCAGCAATGATCAGAAGCAAGAATGAAGCTGCAGCAACAGCAATTTTCTGAGTGGCACAACTGTTAGCCAAACAAAGAAAAATCATTTACCAATGATGAGCTAATTAAATTATGTATGACTGAAGCAGCCAAAGAAATGTGCTCATAAAAAGTAGACTTATTTAAGCCCATTAGACTTTCAGCAAACAGAATTGCTCATAGAGTTGAGGATATTGGAAGCAATATTGTGTCTCAGCTGAAATACAAGGCCAAAGAATATGAATGCTTTTCCATCTCACTTGACAAGTCAACAGATGTATTTGACACTTCACAGTTGCTGTTGTTTATTCGCAGAGTCAATATTAATTTTGAAATGACTGAAAAATTGGCTTCCAGTACAGCCTGGAATGGAAATGGCTGAAGTGCATTACAACATATGGTGGAAAAATGTGTGGTGCAGGAAAAGGTTTAGTTAGAAATGTTCACAAAGCTGTTAAAAGTGCAGGTTGTTCCAAGCCTATGATTCTTCACTGCACTTTTTTATCAGCAGGCACTGTGTGGAAATATCTGGATCTGTCATGTGTCATGGAAGTTTCAACAGTGAACTTCATTCACTCCCATGGACTCAACTATAATCAATTCTGTGAATTTTTGGCAGAAACAGAAGCAAAATATCCTGACTTGCCCTATCACACTTCAGTTTGATAACTTAGCTGAAGGAAAGCTACATTTTGATTTTTTAGCTTAAAACTGAGATCCAAATTTTCTTAAGTGAAAATAACCATAAACAGAGAGTGGCATTGAAAACCTGCTTTTTCTGTAGACTTGACCATATACCTGAATGAATTCAATCTTAGATTACAAGCGAAACCACATTTACCTGCAATATGTACACCAAGATGAAAGCATTTCAACAAAAAACAATTATTTTTGAGTCCAAACTGAAAAAGAGCTGCTTCATACACTTTCCATGTTATGAAAAGTTCAACCAAAAATGCGGGATCCACATTCTCAAGCAGGTTTCCACAAGATATCCTTTCTGAAATTACATTTAAAGGAGTATTTTTCTGATCTTGTTGTGGGTGCATTGAAAATAAGGATCTTCTAATATCCATTTAACTGCAGTTAAAGAAGCATGTTTCTGATCTTGATGTGAGTGCATTAAAAATAAGGATCTTTCCAAACCAATTTGACTGTGTTATTGATGAACTGCCACCTAAAGTTCAAACGGAAGTGATTGATCTGCAATCCAACAACATGTTAAAGTAAAAATACACAGAAGGAAAACTGACAGGAAAACTATAAATGCCTTCCAAGTGAACAATATGTTCACTTAAAAAAACTTTGCTTGTGGATTTATTTCAGTTTTTAACACTAACTATTTCTATGAAAAGACATTTTCAAAAATGAAGTATGTGAAATCTAGTAACAGATCAGCCATATCTAATAAGCAAATACAATCACTTTAGATGATAGGGAGCACTAACTTTGAACCTCAGTTAAGTATAATTTTGTCAAAAAAACACCAGTTTTGTGCTTCTCACTAATGCTAAAAAAAGACAATTGTAATTCTTAAATATTTTAATATGTGCTCTGATGTGAACAAAATTAGTGAAATTGTATTCTGATCATGTATGCATCCTACTTAATTTTTCCATGACCTCTTCAGTCCACAAAGCCTAAAAAGATCTACCTCCTGGCCCTTGTCCAAAACAGCTTGGAGAATGCTGGTTTAAAGAAAAGATGACTGTTACTTCATTTGCGATATTCCAAGATAGCTGTATTTTCTTTCAGCAAATTAGAAAATAGCTTAAAGCTTTCCCAATGGTGTACTCAAAAGAAGGTGATCTAAGATTATGTAAATAAGATAAAGCCTGTGAATAGACTGACTTTCTCCCCCATTATTCAGACTTTTACAGATTTCTAGATAATTTAAGGACACATTATTGTTGAAGTAAACTATGTCTAAATTGATAATTTCATTTCTCTGATAAAGATTTGGAGTTTGCCTTTTTTTAAGGCTTTTTAGTATAATTTTAACTTGTGACTTTAAATTATTTTAGTTTACAGGGTGAAAGAGATTTAATGGAAGTTTTTTCCAAGTTACCCTTTCTTCAGTTCTGTACACAAACAGCAAGCATTTGCCCATAAATCTTTTGTATTGTGATTGTTTTGTTAATAAAGATACTGACTGTGTATTTTTGTACTATCTCTTTCTGTGAAATGCAGTTGGACTCAGGGAGGAACAGACCCATGATTTGTAATAAAGTATTTATCAGACAAACACTTTTGTGGGCCCAACCTGATTATTCTGAAGAAAATCACTTGATTCACGAAAACTACAGCCTCAAAATAAAATTCAGAACATATTTCATGAATTGCCAACAACATAATCAGGTTCAATTTGAAACAATATACATACAGAAATTTGATTCAGGATAAAGGCTTAAAAATACATAAAAGCAAAATAAAGTAAAACTCAGAACTTAATTTGAAAATATGTACAAAAATCTCAAAATACAGAAAACAATACAGTTTACAGTCAAGATAGTCAAGTTTCCCAGTGGAAGAGCAGTAAACATATGGACTTAAAATGCTAAAATTAAAATACAGGGTTTGACTCCCTGAAGTGGACAAAGTGTAAATAGCATTGTAAAGCTTTGTGATAATGCAAGATAATAAAGGTAAAATAAAACTAAGTTTAACTCAATATGGTAAAACCTATAACATGGAATAACTCTGTTACACTCAGAATAAAACTGGTAGACAGTTTAAGATGCATGATGGATAAGAGTAACATTTCAGAAAATAACTTGTTACAGAAAAGTTGTGCCCATTGTATACAAATTGTTATACACAAATGTAGGCCAATAACTAGATAAAAAATTATGTATTTTTTTAAAAAGTTAATAATTAGACTTAGGTGACCATATAAAGTACTTAGCATGAAAACAATTCAGATATTGTTCAGCATAATATACTGCACACAAAAAGTACATAGAATGAACCTACTGCCAAATGCATTATAAGTAAAAATTACTGGAAATAAAAAGTAACAATCAAAACATAATTCACTGAATAAGAATCTATTAGTAAAATAAATTCAAATGAAAAATAACATACATTGAAATTTAGAATTCAACACAAAGGGATAAAAAATGATAAAAAGCAATTGATCTCTGTACTAAACTGGAATGTGCACTGGGTCACTGCAATGAAACTTGATATCAAGGAGTGGTCATACTGTGGATCACTAAACCATCAAGTGCACTTGCATTAACAGCAATGATGTGAAAGGGATGGCTGAATGCTTTGTAATAATTTAACTGATTTAGTTTTTAAAAGTATTTTGTGTTGCATCTTTCGGTATATATATTTTTTTAATATTTTGGCAACTATGAAAAGAAAATGGCTAAAGAAATTGAAAAAAAAGCACTTGTTTGTAAAACAAGTATGGTAAAAATAAAGCAATAACAAATATTATTATTTTGGTCTAATTTGATTTTATTGGGTTTGCTATATCATTAATAATAAAGTGACATAGTTTTGTATCAGATTATACAAGCCTGTGGCAATGTATAAATATAATGCAATTATGAATATCAAATGTAAAAATAGAATAAAATTAAATGACTTATCTGATTGTTTATTAACACAACATAACTGTTTTTCTGAGCACCATATATTTACAAAAGTAAATTAATAAAGTAAATTACATCTGAAGTAGATTATGTTACAATATCTATGTACTTTTATTTTACACTTAATGCCATAAATTATAAGGCAATTTGTTGATAAATGTGCTACATACATCTAAAGTTTCATATTCCATACAAGTTAAAACTACTGAAACATGAACAAAATCAATTTCAAAAGCTTTTCACTCACTTTTTCACCTGCAACTTTTGCAGAATGTTGCTTTGCAAAATGGTGCATTGATATTTTAATACAAATAATAATACTTTATCAAATTGTAAATAAAGCTATCTTCTGGTGTACAATCAAGTACATATCCACCTAAACCACAAAAAACTTCATTCAAAAGTACTCTTTTTTTAAAATAACAATCTGTATTTCAAGGCAAATTGTATTTGTTTGAGGAAATTCACTTCTTGTTAATTTCAAGTCTCTCATGATACCTTTATGTTATCTGTCAATCTTTGATTACACAAGCTTATGCCTTTACCATACCACTTCTATTTTATTTTCTAAAATTTTTACCTGTCAAAGTTTCCAAATAATGTATACAATGAATCCTTTCTTGAGTCATTTTGACTATTTAGCCAGTCATGTACCCTAAGGCTGCTTGCTTACAAGAAATGGCACAGGACCAGTTCTTTACTTAGTTTCTGTATGATGCAACCCATATTGGCATTTTTACCACAAGTTAGCACTTGAAAACTCTGTCTAAAGAACTGAAAACACTGAAAGTACAAGAAGGTATAAACAAGATAGCCATTTTAAGAAAAGATCAATGCTCACGTAATTCAATTCTAGAAAGAGATCACTAAAAAACAGCTACTCCTATCATATTGCTATTCAAGATTTTGAAAGCCCGGACTGACTGACACTAGATGAAAATAATGCAGTCATGAGAAAAACTTGTGCAATGGACTTCTCTAATGGAATTCATACAACCTGAATCACTATTCATATTTTCAATCATAATATATATTAATATGTAGACAATCTATTCTAAAGTAATGCTAAAACCTACAGCAAAAAAATATCAATAAAGGCTGGCAACTTGATCAAAATAGAAATATGTCTTAAAATATTGCAGATAAAATGTGGAAAAAAATACATTTTCAGTTGAAAAAAAGATAAATAAAACAGAAACTGTTACTTCCCTTAACATAAATACGTTTTTTAGCTAACATCTAATTATTATGGCTTCACTGGTACAAACTGTAAACTCTCATAATCCTTTTTTTTTCTGCTAAAATCTGTAATACATCAATTTTTTTTTTTACAATGTAAAAATGTAATTTTTTCATTTAAAATCATAAAAACTGCTACAGATCTGACAATGTAATCTCACATGTACAGTAGCCCTAAAAAATACAACGAACCTCTCTGAATAATTTTTAAAATAATGTTCACTATAATATGGAGCTCAGTATTCAGAATAAGGATTTCTAAATCCTTTTAGCCTTGTCATATGTCAGATTACTTGGCAATAATCTCCACTCACACCAGTTTCTGCTAATCAAAATTCATTTTAATTGTGGTTTAGTAAGTGTTCCTTTATTTTACAGCACTTGAAGCAATGATATGAGGTGATGCTTTTTCATATTCACTCACAAGCATACATTGCTTTACTACTCATCAAACATTCACTGTATAAATTGTTTGTTTTTTTTCTTAAATTTCCTTTTAGGTTTCATTTGCTTTGTTTCTTAGGATGACAGTTACCTATTCCAGGATTTTAACTTGCTAGATTTTGTCAGTTTGTGAATGACTAGGGTTTTTAAAGAAAGATTTTCATTTGTCAATAAACAGGATACAAATTCTACTTAGGTTCTCAGTATGTATTTATATTAGATAGCTATGTGATATTACATTAAAATGCTTCTTTATCAATGTTATAGTGTTGCATTATTTTATTTTATAAATAGATAGTAATCAAAACCAGCATATTAAGTGAAATTCCTACATTTTCTTAATTAAACACAAAATTTATAATTCCAGTACTTTTTCCAAAATAATCTACAACAGAAATCTTAATTCATAACACCTTAAAGTTCCTGAAAACAAAGAAACATTTCCAAGTCCTAAAAATCTTTAAAATTGTTTATTTTGAAATCAAAGCTTCTTTGTTTGTAATTGAATATAAAGCTGCACAATAAGTTACATGTTCAGTGTTCAACACTGCTTTCAAAACCTGGTTTTCAGCATTTAAAGCCTTTAGACATACCACTGTATCACTGGAGAGCATTTTCAATATAGAGGTGTTAGATTTCCTGAATTCTAAAGTCAAAATAATTAATATCTGAACATTCTTTTGTTGCTGAAAACCACAATGCATTTTCATGTGTATCTACTAAACACAAAAACATTAAAAAAGAAAAAATACTTACTTAGCATTCATAAATATCATTATAATGACATAGTTTAGAGCAGCATTTCCCAAACTTCTGTCATCCCTGCAACCCTCTAACAAATATGGTTTCTTGTGCATCCACCTTTTTTAAATAAGTGAAAGGGAGTTAAATAATGAGATGTAAGAAATGGATACACATTAACATATTATGTGTGTGTTCTACTAATTACCTATTATTTTCATTAACAAAGAATATGTTAAAATGATTAATTTTGCATTGTTGCAATACTGCTTCTACCCTACCTTTCCATACTTATTTTATTTAGCATCTCTTTTACCATATGGCAGCCTTTCCTAGCTCTTGGAGTAAAAACTGCATTAATCTGCCAATTTTGTTTTCAATCTTTACATATAAGCTTTGTGGATATTGTGCCATCACAAAACCTGAAGTTTGGCATGCATCATGTATACATGGAGATCTTTACTACTGAAGCATGAGGATGTTACGTTAAGCATCCATTCAAATTCTACATATATTCTATTGCATAGTATGTTGTCCAACTCAATCTGATGTGGATTAACACACTTAGAAAGTATCTGGTTTACAATCTGCATCATCCATTCTGCTAAACCATTGCTCTCCTGAACATCTTTACCCTTCCACAACACTTTGCAAATTTAGAAAATAACTGGCATTTGAAATTAATTCCCTGATACATACGAGTTTTTCAAACATGCAATCCATTGCTCTACTAACACATCAGGAACAGACTGTGCAAAGTGCCAACCAACACATATGCCTCAACCCATTTACTTAAATAATAAAAACCATCACATATTGATTATTCACTCAGTCTCAGGGAGGGGGACTGATATTATTCATGACTATTTTCTGGAGAGGAGAACCACAATTCTTTGCCAAAAATAACCCTGCCAGGACCATTTTTTTCCACCATTTGTTGCAGTGCTGGTCAGTAACAAATACTATGATTCAAATCTATTCAGTTGAATTATTGCTAGACATAAGCAGCAGTCAATAATAAAACCAGCTGTGATCCTTGTAGGTTCCATCAAGATTCATTTGCTACACACAATATGACCACGAAATACTTATATGAAGATTATCACACACTTTTTGCATTTTAACTTCACTCCAGCAACTTCAAAATCATGGTTGGAATACAGGCATCCATCTACCTCACTGTATGGCAAAATATGAGCAATTAACATGAAAATAACCCTGCAGCACACAACCATAGCTTACACTCCAGTCCCCCACTTCTAAGACATTGGCTGCATTTGTTGAGGCACAAACATCAGGGAAGGGCCCAAATGGGAACCAGTCATCACAGCATTGGGAAGTATTGGCTATTATTATTTCACTCACAAGAGGAGGCACTTGCTTGACTATGACAGATCATACTAGAAGGCACATTTAAGATGACAGCTGTAACAATGTTTCCTCCTGTCAGAGTTTTAGCGTATGAGTATTTGGGCTGCAATTCTTCTGCAGCACGTGTCCGACTTGTTGGAAATAGATTCAAACAACAAATGACAAGTGCACAATGAACTTGTTTTAAAATATTATATTCAAAACAAATGAAACACATGTACAATAATTCTTTACACTATGGTATATCACAGTTGTACCTAAAACTCTAAATTATTCTCTTTTCTAGTCAGAAATCTACTAAGCTTCTTTCAAAATAATCTGCAACAGAGTCACTTACATCACTCCATGGATTACCATAGTTGTATCTCACTCAAACAAACTTTAAATAATTGTCTCCTTCTTGTCCATGTAGATGGATTAAGTTATCTTACAACATCAACTGACAAGGTAAATTATTCGAGAAATAGTGATACTGTCCAAAAGTTTAATCTGTAATGTTACTTAATTCTTAATAAATATCTTTATAAATTCTTAGAACTTTATAGAAAGAACTATCCAGTAATGTTACTGTCCTCTGAACTGTAGATTTATTTAATTGTCATTGTTTTTAAGATTAATAGAGATTTGATTTCACTGTATATATTGAGTTCAGGCTTCCTTTCTCAAAGTCAAACAATACTGAATATTTTTACAGATAAAATCTCCATTATTCACTGGTTCAATCTTTTTCATTCTTAGGGAAAATCATTTTTACTCAGTAATACAACATAGTCAATTAAAAATATAAATAAGCATAACAGTAATGCTGTGTTCTCAGGTTAACTGATTTCTTGTCAAGTAAATTGAATGCTTGCCTGAAAATATTTTGCAAAGCATAAAATCTGATTTTCTCTAACCTCAACAGAGTTTGACACAAACATAATTGAACACAAGTTACACAGAGCAGAACAATACGTATTTCACTGCAGATTCAAACAATTAATTATAAATACTGACTTTACTAGAGAGAGAAGTAAATTTTAAGTTAAGCTATTCAAAAGTTGTCTAAAGCATTGTGAAGTTACTTATTATACATTTTATCTGTAATTCTTATTGTTCCACACTGAGTAGGTGTGAATTTATGTGCATCACTATTTGCCACTGGAGAAGATTAGTCTGTTTCTTTCTATTCAGTGTCTTCAATTTTACAAAAATCTTCCTCTAACAAAGTACTCATGGCACTATTGTTAACAAACCAAAGAAGTTAGTGTCTATTTTGACCAGCAGTCTGTATGAAGAATATTGAAAATGTATCAAAAGTAAAAAAAAACAGGAAACACATATGTCCACAAGCCCACTACTTCTCTCTCCTTTACCTTCAGGTAGATGTAGTTATCCCTAACTTTAAAAAAACAATTAAAACATCTCTTGCATCAGTCAAAAAAAAATTTATGACTTAATCTTACCCACTGCAAAACACTTACACCACACTACATTTAAGAAAAAATAAGTTTGCCATTAAAAGAGAAAATGAAAATAACAAAGATTTATGACATTAACCTTCATCAGTGAGTTGATGCAAAATTGAAATGCAATTATTCAATTAAATTAATATTAAAAATACAAAAATGAAATATATCCTGCATGCAAAATTTTAAACAATCTAGAAATATGAAAATGGAAAACATGTTCAAAACAAAATACAACACAAATCCTTTGGGAAAAGTGAAACTTATTACAATCAATCAAAGTATAAAATAAACTTTTTGAAATATCTCAGTAGAATAAAAGATGAAAAATATAAAAGAAGAACTTTGAAAGTTCTCTAAAAGTAAAATATTCAAAACAACATAATATAAAGTTCATTGTCTACATATATTATATGATCCACTACAGTATTAGCAATTAACCCATATACAAAATAAATAATTTACAATTATCACATATATATTAAAACTAACTTCTGGTCAGAACAGGACACCTACTTAGAGATAAACTATGATAATGAGTAGAGCTCATTAAATATAATTCTTTTTTAGGCTTTTAAATATAAAGATTAGAAAGCATTATTTCATCGGTTATGTAACCTTACTATTAATGTGTTAGTTCATTTTCAGCCGAAATCTCAATAACATCTCACAAGGTTTGCCCAACTTGGAAAACTTGGATTAGTTCTAAATACACATGTTAAGCTAAACAGGCAAATCAATTTCTATGGTAAAAGTGAAACAGATATACTGAACAATCTAACTAATACTGTTAATGAAAGTAACTATGAAAAATTAACGGTGTATACTTACTCTTTTATAGAACTTACAAACGCTGGCTTTAGAGCTATTGCTTTCAAATACAGTCACTATCTCTCTCCAAGTATTCATCGAGTACCATAGCAATAACACAACTACTACGCATAAGCAAGATCTCTCACAGTCCTTCTAAGTAAATTTTGCAACCAGTGAAATCCCATGGAACAGTTCCAACTTTGTAGCTTTAGAGTTTGGCACCTGAATTTAATAAATTACAATGACACGTTACTTGAAAGTTGAAGGTATGAAGTTGCAAAACAATGTTATGAGTACAACCGGTAGTACGATTCGGCCGGTACGTAAGAAACTGTTCTAAAAGTTTCTCGAGTTAGCCAAACTGGATCTTACTCGCTCTAAGCCGTCGAATACCAGATGTACGACGTTTATACTCTCGTCACTATGGGAATTAATGCTACATAATCGACTGCCACTATGGCGATTGTAGCTACTTAAAGTCACGCTCAATAACACAATTGTAAATTAGTATGATAATATTTGAGGCTGGATTTTCACGGGCTTCTACAAATGAGGGATCAGCCATCTTAGACGAAGGAAGAAGAGCATGGCTTTAGACAAATGTAGGCGTACATTTTCGTGTGTGAACATTTGGTATCAGTCATCTACCTTACTTGGAACAGACAGAAAATAGGCGAGTTTGAAAAATGATGTGGTGTATGTTGAATTTTACGCTCTTAACGTTAAACTCTGAGGCTTAATGTTATTTTATAGGTTTTACTATTGTAGAACAAAATTAAAAGTACATGAATTGGACATTTAGCCTGAATTGATGTTTTCGTTGTCAATGTTTTCAGTACTGATCAGTTAATAATGCTGCCCTTCACCTTTTTAAAACCAAATTGTGCCGGTTAACCATTAAATTTATTCAGACACAGACAAGTTATTTTAATATTCTTATTACCAAAAATGTTAACCTGGTATGTGATGGCGACTGACCATCTAAGGGAATAAAAGTACATCTCGTGTTTTCGTTTGAGATACTGAATCTCTCTTTGCTTGTACATGTATTTTCATACTGACAGGATAGGAAATTTGGATACTAGGCTTAGCAGGCTAGTACTCATAGAAAATAACTATTACAACAATAGATATAAACATGAACCACAGCATCATAGTACCACATTTGTGTTATAATTGTATGGCTTGGTAAAACTATATTTCATTATATTTATGCTTGTTGATATGTAATTATTAAATAAAATACCTTATGTACGCGGAACAGAGTCACCTAGAAACAATATTTACAAAAACAGTTAAACATTAAATTGATTTTCTTTGTTTATATGCCACCAAAGAAAATTAAAAAATGATTATAAAAATAGTTTTTACATGAAAATTTATAAAAATAAGTAAAAAATAATTCCATATTTTAGCCTTTGTGCTGAAGGTTCAATAAAAAGTTATATTAATACATTTATTTTTAAGTAAAATAATTTTGGCATTTCAGGTTTCAGACCCTAAAAACGAAGCAGCAACAGGACATACTGGAGTTTGTAAAAAAAACCAAGAACTGCAACTTCAAAGCAAGATTCAGTTGGTGGCTAAGCGTGTTAAGGCGTGCGACGTGTAATCTGAGGGTCGCAGGTTCGCATTCCCATTGTGCCAAACATGCTCGCCCTTTCAGCCGTGGGGGCGTTATAATGTTTCGATCAATCCTACTATTCGTTGGTAAAAGTGTAGCCCAAGAGTTGGCGGTGGGTGGTGATGACTATCTGCCTTAGCTCTAGTCTTACACTGCTAAATTAGGGACGACTAGCACAGATAGCCCTCGAGTAGCTTTGTGCGAAATTCCAAAACCCGCGACCCTCAGATTACGAAACGCACGCCTTAATGCGCTAAACTATGCCAGGCCCTCCATTCTTGGAAAACTGCTGTTAGAATAGTTGTACTCATTCAAATTAAAATAAAAAAAATGAAATATTTACTCAAACAATTGAACAAAATATATAACTCTGTGTCATCATTGAAGTTTCAACCATATTTTGTAAACCAATTATCATAATTTTTGTAAAGGTTGAAGACCGTGATCTGTTGCCAATAATTTTTCTTGATTTGATTTAACTAAAAGGATAGGATGCTGAAACTATATACACATCTCTACTAAAAAATTTGCATGATGCAGGATTTGCTAGTGGATATTTGAAAAATGGTGCAAATGTAATGCATGGCTGCAATTCAGGGGTGAGCACTAAACTTAAAACGTTATTTTTCTCGCAATATAATTTGGCATTGTTTAAGTCACTGCTTGCAACTGGTATTAGATGATTTTATCACTGATATAAAACAAGTTAATCAAGTATTCATAAATAACATCTACACAATCTTTCACCAATCAAACAAAAACCAAATTGAACTTTTCAACATTTTGGAAGATCTGAAGGTTTGTAGTCTTGGGACCAAGATTGGCTGCATGCAGCCTAAGATCAACACTTGCTGTATGGCGTGCATATCTAACATTATAGAAATATTTTTCTACTGAGAAAAGTATTCAGGAATGGCTAGCCATCTTTCTTCCTGGAGGATTTAGCAATAATAATAAATATACTGCAAGAAATTTCTGTATTTTCTGATGCCCTTTAAGCCAGAAATATAAAACTAGCAATAGAGCAATAGCAAAAAACTAATAAAAAGGTTCATTAAAACATTTGAAATGCTCATAGAAAATAGGTGAACTTTTGAAAAGAAAATTTATGAAACCATTGCTTCTGATACCTTTAGAAATATTGAGTTTGTTAAAAATGAAAGATATGTAGGCCTTCCTCGTCAAAAAGTACTTGAAGCAGTAATAAGAAGTATGAAAACCAGATTGATGGATTGTGATAAGTTAAAATCAAAAATTAATGCACAAGAAAATGACAATAAACTTAATGAACTGGTAAACACATTTGAGCCAGATTCTTGGAATATTGATGAAGTTGTTATCCCTTAGAAAGCCACTGAAGAAAAATTATATGAATTCAGTAAGCTCTTTCATCATGAAATCAGCATTAATGATTTCCGTAACTACCGTATTTTCCGCCTAATAAGCCGAATTTCTGGCCCTATATTTTGGACCTGATTTTTGGGGGTCGGCTTATTGGCCGATCACCAGCTTTGGACCAAAAAATACCGTTGTTTCTCGTGGCCCGTTCTCTTAACCCAAACGGTTTTCTCGCCAGCTTTGTTAACAGTTTTGTTTCCAACCATATCGAAAAAAATCGGAGTCTCGTCCATGTTCCCAATCATTTGTAGAGGGTAGTTGTGTTTTTGGCGATGATGAATGATAAATTTCTGGAACGAGGTGATTTTATCATCCAAGTCACTTGGCAGTTTCTGCGCGATTTTCGTTTTCTCTTGAAGTATAAGGCTGTGTCGCTTCATGAAGCGGGTACACCAGCTGTTGGTTGCCTTAAAGTCTCTTGAATTTTCTTTATTTCGACCAGCCCATTTTAGTGCAAAAATACGGATCTGGGCACGCGTGACAGCCAGGCCACTCTGCCGGCTTTCATTCACCCAGGTCGCTACATCTTCTTCCAGTTTGGGCCACTTCGGTTGATTTTTCTGGTTACATTTACTTGTTTTTGACATTTCTTTTAGCACACATTCTGCTTTCTTCCATTCACGGACCTGTTTTTCATTCACACAGTAATGGCGAGCGGCATTCATATTTGAGGTTTTTAAGGCTAGCTCTACTACTTTCAGTTTAAAAGCAGCATCATAACGCATTATTTTTTTGCAGGTGTAGACATCTTTGGCTTTTGACGGTACAATGATGAACTCCCACTACATACCCCTGGTTTTTATACCCTGGGTTAGTGATTTTAATTACTGAGTAAAAATTCTGGAATTTCATTGGTTTCCTAATTACATGAGTGGAGCCAATAACGAATGACATATTGATTCCATCTCTGTCTCAATACGACACGTTTTGCTTTACTACAGAACGCCAATGATCACACCAACATGCATGCTGACGCTGAAACGAGACTAAGAAATCATTTTGAAGAAACTTGTCACTTCTTAAAAATGGCTTCGGCTTATTGGGCGGTAATAAGCAAAAACCCTCATTTTCAGAGCTGAAAATTAGCCTCGGCTTATTAACGGGAAAATACGGTGTGTGGAAAATGTCGTACGAAATCACAATAATCATGAGATTCCAAGAACTGTACAAAAGGCTAAAAAGATATGATATTCAAGAATGAATATATCACATATTCAAATAAAAGAAGAAGCCGTACAGTTAAAAATGTGGCAAACCTGATGACAATTAATTTGATTCATCTCTCATAGGATTCATGGGATCCCACCTCTTCAGTTCAAACGTGGCTATGAAAAAACAACCACATAGCTGATGACAACAGGGTCAAACGTGGAAGGAATAAAAAATTTAATAATAATCAAGTGGTGATTTGGAAATATTTAAAGCATGCTAAATAAATTATTTCACTTATATATTTTATTACATTTCATTGCAAAAAATGAGTGTGTGTAAAGCGAGATAGAACTTTGAATCCCACCACTGAGTATAACCAAAAGCTAATTTTAATAAATACACAAAACAACGAAATGAAAAGCCAAAATGTATTAATAAGTAGCTAGAATATGGATTCTTTAATGAAAATATAACACTGTGTGACACATGATACAAAGAAAACTATATATTAAACATACTATAAAATATAACCAATCATATCTTAACATTCATTACTATAAAAATTCAAATGTAAACAGAATGTTTCAAAAACGTTTAGTAATAAGTAATAAAGCTAGAACAACTGTAAATACAGCAAAGAACATTTATTGTTGTTAAATGCAATGCTATACAATAGGCTCCCTGTGTTTTGTCCACCAAAGGTATCGAAACCCAGTTCCTACCATTATGTAAATCTACAGACATACCACTGCACCTCTGGCGGACAGTTATTGGTCTTGACTTACTACTGACCCACTGGGAACGCAAAGAAAATAACTAGCAAAAAATAATGTAAATTTACAAATGACATTTATTATAAGGAATTATTATACAATATAGGAAACTAATTATGTAACTATTATTCACTACTGGAGAGTAAAACCAATGACTCTCGACACACTAGAGTAGTTTGCTATAACCTGAAGCAATTTTCAAATGAATTAAAGTATAGACGTGAAATTTTTCTAAAAAAAATTTAGCAGAAATAAATGAATTTCCCACAGAACAGACTGAATTTTTTTTAAAAAAATATAATGGGAAAATATTTGTTGGCTTCGTTGAACAAGTTTTGTTACGACGAAATTGTTTTGTAACATGAATCGTTTGGAATACTCATATTTAAAAACCGAAAATTTATAGTTTCAAACTTGAAAATGCCCATTTTATTGAGAAATAAGCTTCTTCTATGCAATATTTTAAACTGTTTTTTTTTAATTTTGCGCAAAGCCACACGAGGATTATCTGCGCTATTTGTCCCTAATTTAGCAGCGTGAGACTAGAGAGAAGGCAGCTAGTCATCACCTCCAATTCCTAGGCTACTCTTTTACTAAGGAATAGTGAGATTGACCGTCACGTAATAACACCCCCCAGCTGAAGGGGGCGAGTGTGTTTGGTGTGACGGGGATTCGAACCCACAACCCTCGGATTATGAGTCGAGCACCTTAACCATCTGGCTATTCCAGGTTCATTTTAAAGTGACAATGCATACAGATGAAATGCATGTGAATTGTAAAATAAAAATTGATTGACGGAATAACTGAAACCTTCAAGGAAATTATATGTATATTTACACTTTTATGAGGAAACAGGAGACTCTTAGCCACTTTAATCCCAACAGCAAGTCTTCCAGTACAACTCAAAATACTGTGGTCCAACATATAATGTTGAGAAAATATTATGTTAAACTGAGTGCTTATAAAATATTTCAATCTGTACGATTAAAAGTGTTACATCATATTTAAATAAACATTATAGGTACCAACAAAGATTAAATATATTATTTCTTAGTAAAATACATTTACTTTCTGAAACATCTGTTGCCAAACTATCAAAATATTGTATCAGCTTTCGTAAGTCAATTTACTTATTATGGGTAGCTTCACAGAAATATATAAATACTGGCGTAAACAGTGAAACAAGAACATTTCCTTTCAGGTGTATAGCAATCTTCCATTGGAACTCTACCTACAAAGAAATAAACTCCATAATTTCTCATTAAGAAGTTACTTGTACATATCTAAGTGTACAGAAGATACTTGGTGGGTCTGTTTCACAGATATTTCAAGTGCTACTCCGCTGTACAGGGTAAACGATTTTTATAACTAAGAAAAAGGAAAGAGCATTTTATCTCCAAAAATCACTCAATAGCTCAAGAAATAAGAATTGTAATATCCTTTCAGCTGAGTTTTTGGAATCCTAGCAATCATCCTTAATTAATGCTCTTGGTATTACATCTCTTAACACCACTCATTATGACTATTTATTAATTAAGCAACTATCGCTTAACATTCTATAAAATTATGTTTGACAACTCAAAAAGCAAAGGTTGCACTTTGGTTTCAATACTCTTCGATGGTAAAATCTTTCTATCATTAATATAATTAGATAGCAATCACACATTATAGTACACAAAATCATGATGAACCGCAGTTTGATAGCTCATAAAGTTTGTAATGCTACTTTCTTTCAGTCAGTTATCTTACAATTGAGTGACTGTTCTGACTGCTGACAATATCGCAATTAATTTCAACTACATCGCTTGAGAAGTGGTTATTGACTCCTTGACCAACAAACAGAAATTTCTCCTGCTACTTCTCCAGATAATTTCTCATCTGACTTATCTCATAAAACCAGATAAGGGCATTTAGTACATCCAGCTTCTTCCTTTTAATTCGTCAGACTTATACTGATGCTTCGTCTGGGTAGTGCACTGAAACTTATCTACAGCCTCTAATATGCACTTTGAAACTTCTGTGACTTGTGTCTTGTATGTTAACAGACCAATTTATTTTAAAACGACAACAAAAAGACTTGTCCATCAAGAACTGAGCTGCTGGCATGTGAAACTGAATTTCCTCGCCAAAATATATATGGTATATTATAATGGGAACTGTTTTGTGTGGTAAAATTTCCTTGCTGCTGATTGACGAACTGACGTGTGTTATCTAATTAGGCATTACCAATCCAAATTTTCT
The DNA here is from genome assembly GCA_011833715.1 of Carcinoscorpius rotundicauda. NCBI lineage: Eukaryota > Metazoa > Arthropoda > Merostomata > Xiphosura > Limulidae > Carcinoscorpius > Carcinoscorpius rotundicauda. Next base: position 79,174,705 of record CM022395.1, read on the forward strand.
GTTTGCATGACAAATCATGATGTAGGAAATTGTTCATCACGGTTGATTCTGACAGATTAATAAACATTGCTAGTATCCACACGATAGTTGATATTACCCACTCAACTAAACCGTTAAGAATTACAGGTGAAGTGCATGTCTTTATCACAACTAACTTAAATAATACCTGATTATTAAAATTAGACCTTGATTTCTTCAGTTCACAAAATATAGCTATTTAGATTTCCCTCATGGCGTTAGTAAAACAGACTCTGATATAGTATTAATCTCAGCCTACTTAGCAAAGTAATTAATTAATAACAACCAGCAAATACAGATCACTTCATTCAGTTATCGAGAGTGAGTCAGTGTTATAAAGGACTATTTCCTACAAAAGAAAACCAACAAATTTCCACTTGTGGTGATCTTATTAAAATCAATTTTCCTATTAACAGTATATATGAAAAAATATTTACACTAATGTTTATATTTGAATGTAGCCAACAAAGCTGACTTGGTACATTACCCCAAGCGTGTTTAACTCCTATACTTTCAATTTTGATATTATATAAAATTTGAAGAATTTCCTACTTAGAAGCTCTGAGGACAAATAGTTGCAATTCAGATTGAGAAAAAATGTCTTGATAGCCCATAACAAGTATACAGCAGGTCATCCTGCATTCACAGTTGCTTCCACAAGCGCCATAGATTATGTGCATCCATGACACATATTGCAATATATAATGGTTATGCTTCACGTTAATACATGACAAAGACTACCAGTTTTAAATATAGGTCTTTCAATTGTTCTTTCTGGAGTTCTTGAAACATTAACTGTGACATCTAATAACTAGTAGAATTTCCTATCGCAAGACAACATTGTTATGGCAGAAATGAATTTAATTCTAACATGGTGTCAAGGGTCAGAACACTAAAGAAACGTACAGAGTAGCATCAAGTTATGAGGCCATCCTTTTGCATTTCTGTATTTCAGGATAGAACGATACAGTACAACAAATTTATATTTCTATAATACTGTGGTCTAAGTGTTATAATCCCTTCATTAGTCACTTTGATTAAGCCTGGTACAAACAAAGTATGAGCTTTCAACAATACAGCTGATTTCAGTAGGGTTAATTAAGGCCCACAATTGAAAGCAGGTTTCTTCTCATCATACAATATTTATGTTCAGGAGTTGCAAGTGTAAAACTAACATGCATAATTACTCTTTACATAACATCATGCAATTAAGCTAACTTTGGTATTTGGTATTTTTTGGAATTTCGCACAAAGCTACTCGAGGGCTATCTGTGCTAGCCGTCCCTAATTTAGCAGTGTAAGACTAGAGGGAAGGCAGCTAGTCATCACCACCCACCGCCAACTCTTGGGCTACTCTTTTACCAACGAATAGTGGGATTGACCGTCACATTATACACCCCCACGGCTGGGAGGGCGAGCATGTTTAGCGCGACGCGGGCATTAAGCTAACACTATCTCATTTGTTAGCATTAAGTGTTTAACAAAATGCCAGTATTGAAGTCTTAGTTTAAGCATACTTTGACAATAGTAGTGTTTAATCAGATTCCTTGGTCATCTAAAATGCACACTAACATTATGTCCTTAGTTGAGGCCATTCTCACACCACTGCGATCTTTGCAGGGCCTGTAGAAGTCCTATCTCTACCCACAATATAACTAAGAAATTCCATCTGCGCACGAGCACAAATTTCCCTGGGTTCAATCTGTCTTTGTCATCTACTTAGGTGTCATGTACAGGAATCCAGCAAAACTAAAATGGGTGTACAAAGATAAAGTAATTGTTAACATAGAGTAGGCATATTTTCCAATTCAGCTCCTTCAGTGTAAATTTCATAAACCTCCCAAAAGTGCTTGGGACATTACACAGACTGAATGTCTTGATGCAAAACTCATTGAAACCATTTAGATCATTGAAAACAATAATAGATCTGGTCTCGCCTCTCAATCAGACTTACCTTTATCTGAATATCATATTTAAAATGTCGAATCATCCAAACATTGAACTATCTATCAGTATTTGTTACATTTTTAATATGACTAAAATTTACACAGTACCCTTGCACAGTTTTATTTTAGCAAACACTATTAGTGATTGATATTTATTGCCTGAATCTGAGTAATGAAGAGTTATGTTTATTCAGCCAGTTGGCAATATATTACAACAAATACATTGGTAGGTGTAACCAATAACTCATTGCTTTCCTGCAGTTGTGTTGAATATATATTGCTTGACCATTAATCAAGATACCGGATATTTCAGCAATTGTATTCTCATTCTTTGATGTGATATAACAAAAGAAATATCTCCAATACCGTTAGTATGGGGTTACCCTCAAATCCATTTCAATAAAAAGCTAAATAGTTAACTGTCCATAATTGTAAAAAAGCACTGGGACTTTTTATTTCTTCTTTGGTAGATGATTTTGACCGAATTAATATGTTGCAAATAAGAAGATGCCATTGGCAGCAGCAATGACTAGAGTTGTTGATTTCGAACTCTCTACATTATAAAGCACTGAATCATCTCCATAACATTATGATGACTGAATACTTAGGTGTTATAAGTAAATAAAGTAAAAAGGATCTTCTATTGGGTTGGATATTAGAGGGTCTGCTTAGAATCGGTGCTAAACATGTGAAATTTGCAGTTAGAAAAGGTCTACAAAAGAAACAGCAATATTGTGTTTGAACACCACTGGAGAGAGAGTTGCTGTTGATGCACTAGGTTTTCTGTCACAGAGTAATGGTGGAGATAGAACTATAAATGACATAAAATATTTATTGTTAGAAAGAGCTTCTTCTTTTCATCAACATAAACTGTGGTAAAGAAGTTTTTTAATTACTTTATTTCAAGATATAATGTGATTACAGAACCTCACTCAGGTCATGGACAGAACGTCGAATCAGACCTATTTCCAAAAATATGCCAGATCCTTAGAATTGAAACACCAGGAAAACAGTCCTATATCTATCTTCTGGCAGAATGGTAGAGGGAGACAACTACACATTGTTAAATAAATTAGCACCTCAGAAAACGTTGAATTAAGCTTTTTCACAAGTACTGATCAATTATTGTACAGCTGTACATGAAGCTACTGACAATACCCCCTTTATAACTAACGTTCAAAAGAGGGCTGAAAGTGCCAATGAACCTTTCGTAGTGTTGTCTGGAGAACAGTTATTTAGAATAGTTTTAAACGACATTTTGTGCAATTAAAATAAACCATTGATATTATGCATGAATCTATCCAAAAAAGATTTAAATCAGCTGATAATAAAATGGAAAGTTACTATAAGATTAATATTATAAGACTGGATTCCATCGAGATGGCTGTAAAATCCTTGTCATAATAAAATATGGATTCCAAATTTAAGCAGTTTCTGAAAAAGGCTATATACTATTTTTAAAAGAATCAATGATGTGATCTAGAGAATCCAAAAAGGCAGATAATCTGAATCACACGTTATTCAAACTGATCATCTTTAGAAGTACACAAGTAAGAGAATAGCCAACTAGGTAATTCCAGAAAAAACTTGTTAAAAGAAACTCAACCTATGAAGAAGCCAAGATTACCTGTATAAAATACTTCCAGAAAAACGTCAGGGATAAAATCACTAGTGGATTCATTCAACAATTTACACAAATTGACAAACATGGAGAAGACAACATTCCTTTGGTCTCCAAATCAAATACTTAAAAAACAACTTAATCAGTGGACAATTTAGTGCGGCATTTTATTTATGTTTAACTAGTACTTTTTTTTTGGAATTAAGCATAAAGCTTCACAATGGGTTATCTGTGCTTTTCCTATCATTGCTATCGAAACCAGGTTTCTAGAGTTGTAAGTGCATAAACATACCATTATGTCACTGGGGGGTTCAATTAGTACTATTTAAAAGATTTCACATTCCAGGAAGGAGAGAGTTTTATAACATGTATGTGGACATATTTTTAATGCTGTAATTTAGATTAAGTTATCTCTAAAGTATTTGGGAGTGTTAATGAACAAAAACTTTGCAAAAGATCGAGAAAATTGATTAGATTATAAATACGGGTGAATTAGTCAATTGGCTAAATAAGCTCTCAATAAAACAGTGAAATCTCAAGGAAATGAAAAGTTGTTTTTTGAGTTGCAGAGTGAATCATTTAGTATTGGTTAATGATGCTTTTGAATCGGCGTTTATTAACTATGCATGTTGAATTGCTTCGTGTAAGTATGTCGATTATTAAAGCGGTGTAGTGCAGATAGCGTGATCCAAAACGTAGATTCCACCAACTTATAAAATGTGCAAGCCTGTAGAGAAACATTAAATGAGGAAATAAAACTAATTTGTTGTTATTACATTGACTGTACATTTAATTTTTACCAGATATTTTGACATAATCAGCCAATAAAAGAACAAAGTTACAACATTATAATAAAATACTTGATGTTTTTATTAATATGACGATAAATGATAATAAATAGTTTAGATATAACAAAAATGGTTTCAAGATAAAATGATAAAAGCCATCCTTTGGTTTGTATGTTTCAATTTTGAATAATTTTAATTTTAGCAGCCTTAATTATTCTTTTCAGTCAGTGTGTGTGTGCGTGCTTTCATATAGCAAAGTCACAGCAGGCTATCTGCTGAGTTCACGGAAAGGAATTGAATTGGTGGTACTATACTAGGTATTATATATCATCCTTTACTCTTCACTGCTGAAATGGAATTTTAAACTTGAAAATAGATAAGGATATCATCTTACGATGTATCTTCTTCAACTTGTTTATTGAACTTTGCCAATAGTTTCTCAAAATAATTAAATTAATGACATCTTATACTTTTTTCAATGCCAATTTTATGAATATAATGATTCTATTCTGCTAATTGTTATGCATTGCTGTCAATACAGTATTCATTTGTTGAATATCCAATTCAGCTGGTATGTCAGATCTACTGGGATATCTAGGAATACGTTCTCCCTACATCCTACCTGGACTCACAGTTTAGCTTAATTGCTACACTTAAACCATTACATTCAAAACCACAACTAGAACATTCAAAGTATGTTTCATTGCTCCATTTTTCTACTTGGCACTTACAAGTTAACTTTTCCATTTTAACCTTCATGGTCTTGGGTCTAGTCCAGTGATCTAGACGTCAAAAATAGTGCAAAATGTTTTATGTCTAAATAAAACAACCCAAATTTTTCCAGAGTCCTTTATTTTTGTGGTTTCCCATCAAGACACCAGGATGGTTCATGTAGCAGGTATTAAATAATGTTTCCCTAATAAAGTAAAATAACAAGTGAACACCATTCTAATTTAATCATTTCACTGCTTAAAATTTTTACTCAACTCGCAATTCAAATATTCATGCAGATTCTAGAAAATGGTCATTGTTTGTCAAATAATGTCCATATATTTGAATCAGTTTCTAAAAAACTATAAGGCTGGTTCGTTGTTTAGCATTTATTGTCACAAAGCAACTAGGTTATCTGTGTCAAATAACCAGTCAAAAAGTAAAATAATTAAAATAAGTAAAAAAAATCATGCTAAAATAAAACATAGTCCAGTTTTCAAATTAAAAATCTTTAACAGAGTTAAAAAATGGCACTCAAAAATGTAAAAATACAAATGAGATGTACACTGTTACCATCGCCAATGACACTGTCCAACGTGAAGGTTAAATCCATGGTAAAAATGTTTAATATTGTGCCATTGCTCTCGATGGTAACGACGGCATGACAGTAAAATATAGACTATTTTAACCAAAAGTCACACAGACCACACATTGGTGCACCAGTACCAGATAAAAGAAAGCAATAAGTTGAAAAACTGTGAACAATGCATAGTCTAGCCACAACAACTTTCCCCTTCTGATCCTTACAGAAGCAAAATGGCCAAATAGCAATTGAAGGTTTGATTTTAAAAGGATTGTTATCAACGTTGCTCACTTAAAGTCGACTGTCAACTGGCACAGACCTGAGCCTTGATTACATCACCATAGTCCATGTATAGGACAGGCACAGCAATAACAGTACCAAAGCAGAGAGACTTAGCTGCGAGCTCATTTCCATAAATACCAGCATTTCCTGATATCCAGAAAATCAGTATAAATAGTACAGTTCGTGTACTGCATAGTTTATATTTGATACATGCAAAAAAAATGCATGCAATTCAGCAGTAAATACAGAAACTATAAAGGGGTTTCTGTGGGCAACAACCGAATCACAACACACCATAGCAAAATGCACAGAATCACTTGATTTTAAGTCATCCATACAAATAGAAATGGAAGGATGGTTCAAAAGATCTTCAGCAAATAGAAGGCTATACTTCCAGTCAAAAGTATCTGCCTTCTTCAGATGACTCAGAGAAAGGTCACATTTTGGGATGGTTATTAACCATGGTGGGAAGGGTTGATCAGTAGATACAGCAATTTCATCCAAGGACAAAACCAATTCATCCAACAGCATCTAGATACGAAGGTCAAAAGGGACAAAGACAGACTGTATATTCTGAAAAAGTATGGTCCATTCAAGAGAAGGACAACACAACCTTAGATGGAATGCTGTGGTACGGATTGAAGTTCTAAAGCACACAGTAAAGACAGTTGCAAAATGAGGGGCTCCAAGTTCCTGTGGAAAAGAACAGGAAAGTGTTGAACCTACACGGACTTGAAATCGCTGATTCATTAAAAATGTTTAATAAAAATAGGTAAATAGCCAAGCAACGGTATCGCAAGATGCTGTATTTCCACATTGTATCTTAATCTTTCAAGATAAAAAATACAGAAAGATGTTGTTTGAGAAGGGCTTCCCTGATTGCCGTTTCATGTCGAATCAAGTGGTCCATGGTGGAATGATGTCGTCAGAACCCACATTGAGTAGGTGAGAGGAGTTTGTTTGATTGGAGGAGCCAAGCAATACAAGTATTAACCATCATACGATCTTACAAAGACAACTCATCAAAGCAATTGAACAGTACTTCAAAGGAATCTTGGGATGCTTCCAGACTAAGAACTAGTGTATTTTTAATTTTGCGCATAGCTACTCAAGGGCAATCTGCGATAATTATCCCTAATTTAGATGTGTAAAACTAGAGGGAAGGCAGCCTGTCATCACCACCAACTCTTAGACTATTTTTTACCATCGAATAGTGGGATTGACTGTAACATTATAACACCCCATGGCTGAGAGGACAAGCATGTTTGGTATGACGAAGATTCAAACCCGTGACCCTCAAATTACGAGTCGAGTGCCTTAACCACCTGGCTATTTTGGGTCTTCCTGATTTAGGAAAAGGAAATACATTAGCATGGTGTTAAGCATCAGAAAAAAAATTTCTGTTAAATTTAGTGAAAAGCGATTAGAAGAATAGCAAGAGGCAGGAGAGAAGATGCAGCATCTCATAATGAATATTATAGGGTCCAACTCATTTAATGCCAGACAGATGATGAGCAAGCTTGAGTTCCACCAGCATAAAGGTGTGATTATAGCCACAGAGATGATCAGCACAGAAAGTTTGTTTTTGTCTGTTTTTAACTTTACGCAAAGCTACACGAGGGCTATCTGTACTAGCCATCCCTAATTAAGCAGTGTAATCTAAAGAAAAGGCAGACAGTCATCACCACCCACCGCCAATGCTTGAACAACTCTTTTACCAATGAATAGTGAGTGGTATCGACCACCACATTATAACACCTCCACGGCTGAAAGGGCAAATATGTTTGGTGTGACAGGGATTCGAACCCGCGACCCTCGGATTACGATTCGAGTGCCTTAAATACCTGGCCATGCTGGGCCTCAGCCCAAAAGGAAAGAAGCAATTATTCTGCCCGTGTCTTGATGATCAAGAGAGTGGGGGATGAAGCAGAAGTGCTAGATGTACGAAAAAAAACTGTTGCCAATGCTCTGGGCATCAGCAACTTCCTGGCCATCAGAGAGCAAGATCACAAGGCGACAGAATTATACTTCCTACTGACCTTTCAAATCTTTTCCCAAATGGTGGTAGAAGAAATACAAGATTCCCTCCAGCTTTGACGTCTGACTTGCAAAGCATGTACACAGGCATATTGAAATACAATGCAGTTTAAAAAGTATGAAATACCTACAAAACATATCTCAAGCTATATTTTGAGCTTTCCATGCTATGTGTCAGGCAGGATTCCACCAAGGACGAGGATATTGTGGGAAACGTGCAGAGGTTTCAGGAATACACTGAGTAGCTTTCTGGACAATACAGTCAATCATTGCTGCCATGCAGTCATCTGTTGATGACTTACACACAATGGCCAGATCAAGTTCTGAGAATGCAGTGAAAGAGGGCCAGTTTGCCTGGTTCAATTTTCACTGAGGCATGCAAGTTGGGTGGCATCAGCCACAGTCAGTCTATCTCAAAATGATACAAAAAGGATCACTGCCCCGTGGGTTACTGTCAACCCCTCAAGAAAAGTGAGAAAAAAGGGAAGCAAACAAAAAGATCAACAGCAGTAAAATACCGACTAAATGCACAAAAATAAGTATAAGAACCAGTATTGAAGAAAGATAGGTTGTTATCCAAGAGCATGTGCTCTATGGAACGACCCTTTCCATCATTACCAGTACCACCCCAGAGGGAATTTTGTCCATTAAAATCCTCCAGGATTAAAAAGGGAAACAGTAACTGCTCAATGAGGGTATCAAGGTCTGACTGATCATAGGTATCTTCAGGAGCCAGGTAGAGAGAAAAAGTAGTGATTGTATGACCCAAGGAAGGCTACAGTCTTCAAGGGTGTATCAAGTGGCAAAGCTAGGGTGGGCAAATGTTGATTAACCAGCAGTGCCACTCCACCATGCACTTATTCATCACATGATCTGTCATTTCTGTACAAAAACTACAGAAGAGTGACTGTACCAGCAGGTTTCAGAAATGTTTCTTATACAGAGACATACGGGATGGTAAGAATCAAGCAAATCCTTGATGTCTTCTATATTTGAACAAAAACCCTGACAGTTCCACTGGATCAGAGTGGCCATTTTTATTTATGTGGAGGAGAACATGGCAGGGAGCCCTTATGTTTTCAACCATGTTTCTTCTTTATTGGATGAAGGTCTATGGGTCTCCAGAGATCTTGCCATGAATCGACGAGGCAAGTCTCTGTCTGTGGGCAAAGATTCCAGCAATTGAGATCATGAATGAATGGTCATTTTACTTCTCAAGGCTGCATGGCAAACAAGTAGGTGGAAGTTTAGATCTCAGAGGAGGTAAACTGAAAGTACAGAACCTTCTCTAGGAGATCCCCTCACCACATACAGAAATCGCATACCTGGAGGGTAAAATCTATGAGCAAAACAAAACACATATGCATCCAATGTTACCCAACACTTTTAGACAAAAAGCACTTCATTTATTTATTTTCTTTCTTTCTATAATTTCCCTAACAAATGAGCAGGTGTTAAAAATGCAACTTTTTAAAGTTTTATTGTTCATTTGATAACATCATTAAAAACAGAAATGCATGATATGGTTGTTTATTGTTGATGAACATAAAATTTAATATGAAACTGATCAAGAGTATAAACAATTATAGAAATGTTACAACAGTAATTTCATACTTTAACAACCAGATGTTATCAAAATTTGTAAGGTAAATATCATACCCATATAGTATGTTTGTGAACAAGGATATTTAATTTAGAATACTCCTGTTATGTGCTATTTCATTTTACACACAAAGATGAAGATTTCATATATATATGTATATGTTTGAGAGTTGACTCAAGGGAATTATTAGAGCTTTGTAATTCATTAAAAATGGGACTTTATACACATTTTTAAATATCCACAGAAATATACTTCTAAATCACATTTTTTGTATTAAGTATTTTACAAATTAATCTAATTTTGTGGACCCTTAACCATAAAGTAAACCTAAACAGACCTTCACATTGAACAGTAAATACAATAATGATGGCCTTGTGAAATTATATTGAAATGCAATAGTTTAAATCTTCAGGAAAAGTAGTATTCTTTATTAAATATAATGTGAATATCATGCTTACAAAAGGAAGCACTTTCTCATTTGTCTTAATTATTCATGAATCATACTATTAACTAAAAATGTAGAGTCAAAATTACAGATTTTATATAAAACTAGCAAAAAATTTCCAAGAAACATCAATTAAAGAAGACAGGTCAGTCTTTCTAAAACTGTAGTTTGTTATTACAAATAATACTTTTCTTCCTAGCAAATTAATGTAAAATTATGATTTTTGATTACCACATCTCAGATGTGTATGAAATTGGAATTTCATATAATAAATTAACTTCAACATTTGGTTATATCAAAAAATGTTATGGTGTAAAAATCCATCACAAAGCTTATATCTAACTGTACTGTAATAAATGTGGATTTATATACTGCATATCTACAATGAAGTATTTTCAACTGCTTATAATGAAAAAACAAAATGAAAGACCATAAGATGTTTATTTAAAAAAAGCACAATGCACATGTACAACTGTTTATATGCAGTTCCATTAAAACATCTGATCACTTACACAGAAAGAAATTAAAAACACTCCTGGTAGTGGAAATACAACTACTATGTACAATAGTAACAGCTTTGATTACATATTAAAACAAATCAGTTGACAAGTTAAAAAAAAAACACAACTAAACTTATATTTGAAAGATACCCCAGTACCACAAATATATACAGTTGTTTGTAAAAGACTGAAAATTTCACACTCATTAATAATATGATTAGCATCCAGCATCTACACATACACAAGATGTCTGATGACTGTGTATGAAAAAAAAAACAAATATAACCATGCTTTTATTTCTAATGACCCAATCAATGAACTGAAGATGTGATGGATAAGTACACTGCAAAAGACATTGTAAAAGAAGAATACCTTACATGACTAATTCTTAAATGAACTGATTCACAGTCTTAATTCTTTCTGTGAATATACTACTGTATACAACAGTAATGGGCAGCCATGCGATTCATTTTAAAAAGTATGAAAAACTTTACTGAAAAGATTTTTAAATTATTTGCTAAAATTGTATCAATGATTTATACAAAAATGGTAATGAAGTAATGGATGATCTATGCAAATTTAACAACAGTGGACTACTGCATATTTTGTACCACAAAGTACAGATACATTTCTAAACATATTCATATGTTTAAGGTAAGGTATACTTCAACTGTTTTTATTATTATTGGAACTTCAACTGTATTATAAAAAAAAAAGCAAAAATACTTTTCAAAACTACAGCAGATTTAAATAATACATTTCTAACTATATTTGATATTCATTAACTACAATGATTAGTGACACACAAATGAATAAAAGAAACAAACATCAATGGGGTAGGGATATACCTAGCTATAAATGGTCCTTACTTTAGTAATTTTATACACAAATTTACTTGATTTCTTGTTAGGACTGTACAATAACTTCAGTTTATTTCAAGTGGCATATAAATGTGACATAATATAATGAGAAAACTAGTCAGTACAAAATAAATAGCAGTTGAACCAATGAAAATTTCATATGTGAATATATATATAAAACAAAATTACTATTAAATACAAAAAAATACAATTTTATTTGTTTCATTTATACAGTGTTTAAGGCAGAACTGATAAAAATCACATATCTGTTTGCAGTCTCTTATCAGTTTACATCATACAGCTAACTTCTATGTTTGTTACTCAAAATTCACCCATAAGTCAAGCCAATGTTTACTAACTTAATAACAATAACTTTAACTGCAACTGGCTAGTATTTCTTTTGAAAAGTAAGCTTTTAACTTAAACTGACATGACAAAGTACTGATAGTGTAAACAAAAAGTCTTGGGTGTGTAACCATGCAATATTTACCATTAAAAACATTCATTCACAAAAATTGAATCTTAAGTACACAAGTTGTTATACAGGTTACATTTAGTTTTCCAAGTTATTGAAAAACATTGTACCATATACATGGACTGGTCATACTTTTAATTATGTTACAAACTCTTTAACCTGTATAGTTATCTTTGGAAACACAAGTTTCCTAAACATAAACCTTGGTTTAACAAAAAGACATTTTCTATAGATTATCATAATCTATCAACCTCAAAACTTGATTAACAAGTTGAAAATTACTGAAAGTCTAAATTTACTTAACTTGCATTACGATGTACAACTTTTCATGAAAGTTATATTTGTTACAAGCCCACTTGAGAAATGCTTGAAAAAAAAAAAAAGACTTTGAAAATTGGATTACTACTTCGGTAAAACCATTCCTATTACTGATATTACAAAACTTGTGTTCAAGAGTGGATAATATTAATACACATGGTTGTTTGTACATGAATCAGAGAAGAAAGTATGATATTTAGCTTTGGAATTTTCCAAAATGTTTCAAAACTAACTACTGATGTTAAAAAATATCAAAATTTAGTATGTTTTGGTTACTGATTAGACATTCCAGTTTATCAGTGCAGAAAAGAAACTACAATTTTGAATACTTATATTATTTACATGCATATTGTGTATATTATTAAATGAAATGTTTAATAGATATTTCTTTGAAAAACAAAAACCTTTAATTTAAAATGAACTATATATTAAAATTTATATTAGTTAATTAGAAGAATTCATGCAAAAAATATATGATGATAATACATTACTCTGGCAATCATTGTCCAACTCGAACTGTTCACTAAGCCTGCTTCAAACAGGTATTTATATTATTTCCTATGCAGACCATGCTTGAAAATATGACTTTCATAAAAAACTGAATGGAATTTTCAAAATGACTAAAAAGATAACAAATAAAGAAATTATCTTGAAATGTTTAGAGTAAAACTATGAATAACCAATTTTAGTCTTGGCATAAACTTAGTGATAAAATACTTTCACTAAATGTTCTCTCTTTAAATAAGGCTACACTTAAAATATCAGTACAGTACAAAGCATTTAAAAGAAACACAGCAGGTGATGACAAAATACCAATTTACATATATTTATGAGTTATTAAGGATTCTGAATATTTATAATTTTACTTGGATTTTTGATCCCAATCTTTATGAAAAATGGTTTTATTGAATTATAAAGTTTATTTTTGTACATATTGTTCAAATAGCAACATAGAAATACTGCATGAAATGTTAACAATTATCTAAAAAAAATACAAGGATGATTTTAGGTATTCTTTTCCTTTGTGAATCAGACTCGAAGGCATGCACCATACATGAATACCTGGTGCACATCATTGTTCATGTACTTTCAGAACTGCCTTCCTTCTCATAACTCTGAAATTTGTTTACAAAGCAGTTTTGGTCTGCAATTATGTGAAAGTAAACTAGAGCACACACATTGTCCTTCGTTGATATACAATATTTCTGACACGTACCATCCTGACAACCATGATAGTTCCAACCTCAGATGTGTCACAAATAAATGATAAATGCTAAATCTAATGACACATTTACATTTCCTTTTCACTCTTCTGTAACCTGTAATGGTTGTATGGTGCATATGGAGGTTTTGTGGGGTCATTTTTCTCTTCACATACTGTCCGACACCTAATTAGGTCTTCTCTCTCTCCCAGCAACCACTTTTGACAAGCTGTCTTCATATCATTTGTAACACACAATTCTAACCACTTTCCATGCCACTGATGAAATTTTTTATTAAGTCTTCTTGAAACTTGCTGATGAGTAAACCTTGCCTTTTTAAGGGCCATCCGTTTATACAGGTAGCTTTCATTGGGAACCACAATAACTGTTTTATAAGAATCAACGTCAAACAAACACTCATTATTCTTACTGATATCCGTACTTTCTTCATTTTTTTTTGCACATGAATTGTCAAGGTCTAGACTTTTAGAAATATTTTCCTTTGTTATTAGACTATTTTCCTCATTGGTGTAGGCTTCTTCCTTTTTCAAACAAGTTTCCTTGTATTTTTCACTTTCTTGTTTCCGCACATTCTGTTCAAAATTCTGTCTCTGTTTTGCTTTCTGTTGTTGACGAGTTCTGATGTTACGATGTAAAAAAACAGGTTTCTTAGACAGCTGTTCCTTTAACTCATCAGATATGGTATCTTCTTCTGCAGTATACTTCTCTGAATTTTCAGACCATCTTTCATCTCCTCTGTCTTCAGAACCATCTGTATCTAACAATTCAAAGGACAGTTTTCCCTCATTTTTGTATAAAACTATTTTAAAGCAATTTTCTTCACTAAATAGCTGTTCTGCTTTCTTCCTGTAAGCATTTTCAGCTGCAATATGTTGCATAGACATAGAATAAAAATTACCACCCGTTGCTTCGTTCTTTGATTCTTGCAAGTACAAATCCATACACTGTGTACAAATTTCATCAGACACAACATGTTGTAACTGACGTACTGCATTTTGCACAACCCTATCCATTGTGAAAGCAAGGTAAGCATCTATTCCAAACATTTCTCGTAAAGTATCTTCATACTGATTGCTTTCCATGTTACCATCTAATAGGTTTTTTACCATTTCTAAAAAAGCTGGCTTATAATCTTCAACTTCTACATCTGGTTTGGGCCGAAGCCTTAATGAAAGTGCTGTTGATTCTTTTCTTTCCTTCTTTTCCCTTTGTTCCTCCTCGGCTAACTGTGAAGCTTTATTATAAATCTTTGCTAAACGTTCACAAAGAATATTATGCAGTCTAAGGAAGAGATACCAATTATTGTTAGCAAAAAGAAGAGCATACGACCCATCTGAATCAGAGCTATCAATATCTACCTGATAATCATCTTTTGGAGACTGTTTAGCTTCCCACCTAGAAGTATTTCTGTCATTGTCTGAAGGAGAAATATCTTTTGCCAATTCTTTTATAAAGTGAGATACATTCCCTTCTTTATGAGATTCCAAAATGTTTTCTTTGTTTTCTTTCATATTACTTGTTCCTTTTTGCTGGGTATAACTACTTCTTTTTTCCAGACCTCCCACACTGTTTTTACAACCATCATCTGATGCATGTTTTCCTGAAGATTCCTGATCACAAGGCTTACTCTCCTCAGTTTGCGAATCATCTTCTCGTTCATTTTCGTCATCACTTAGCTCTCCTCGAGGCACTGAAAAGAAATCTGGAATAAAATGTCTCATGAATAACTTTATTTTCTGCTTGTCTTCTTTATGTATACCTGTTTGTCGCTTCACATGATGTATGATCAAATTAGCTGCATCTTCAAGAACAGATTTATCACTGTACATTACTGACAAATGTGGTCCAGAAGTAACTTCTTCTGTTCCTTCTTCAACCTGTTCATGTCTCTCCTCAAAAATAGTTTCTATCTCATTAAGCAAATTTTTTGATCTTAAACATTTCACATCATTTTGCTTAAAAGTGAGACCTTGATGATCTAAAGACTTAAGGTAATACTTTTCATTTTGATCTCGCCACATTTTATTAAAACTTTTTTGAGCTAGTCGCCATTCTTCTTCTTTTGTTTTTAACCTTTTTACAACAAGAGGTACTGCTACCACAGGATTCTTCTTCAAACCTTCTATAATATCTGCTGCCTTGTCTCCATACACCTTTTTAATAGCCCTTTGATGAATAACAGAAGATGATCCTCCAAGTGTATCATCTAACCTTAAGCGGGCTCTCTCTTCAGGTGTCATTCTAATAATTTTTTTCTGGAGAGCTTCTAGTACATGTACTGTAGATAAATTTGTTTCCAAAACAACATCTAATTCAAATCTTTCATCTTCACATCTATATATATACTCTTCATACTGGGTTTTCCTAGAGCTCACAAATGTCGAGTCTTCTGACCAAGAAGGAAATGACACCCAAGTGTCATTTAAAACTTCTTTACAAAGAGTTGTACGACCACTACATTTAGGATGCACATAATTTTTTG
Organism: Carcinoscorpius rotundicauda; assembly: GCA_011833715.1. Taxonomy (NCBI): domain Eukaryota; kingdom Metazoa; phylum Arthropoda; class Merostomata; order Xiphosura; family Limulidae; genus Carcinoscorpius; species Carcinoscorpius rotundicauda. The sequence goes on from CM022395.1 coordinate 79,190,597, forward strand.
GTAGTGCTCTGTAACTGGCTCCATACCTTTTGCAAGAAGAATAATCAATTTCCATTGCGAGATCACCACTAATTCGCTCCCTCTCATGATTAACAACTTTGGGTGGAACAGGTTCCAGAACTATTCCTGAAGATGTGTCTTTATGATCTAAAAAATTTCTAAACCATTTAAATAATTCCTGATACTTTGACAAAAAAGGTGTCACCAACTGTACTAACTCTGTTCTTGATACAATTTCCTGGTTATATAAAAGAAGACATCTCAGAAAGTTCTCATAAGCTTCTTGACTTCGTAGAGCTTTACGAACATTGTCAAAAAAAGCAAATTCATTTAATGTTCCACATTTACCTGCTTCTGCAAGAGTAACATCTTTCAAACTTGTCATTCGAGGTTTTTTAGCAGGTTGATGTGGTACAGATGGGAGAGGCCGTTTAACTACTTGAGGTGCTTTTATTTGGTTATTGGTGTTACCTGCACTTGTAGGAGGTTTGGCAAAAGTTGTTTTTTTCACTGCTGGTGTGTGATCATTATTCACTGGTTTTGGGGGAGGAAGGATAGCAGCTGCTCCATTAGCATCAGGTAAAAAATGACCAAACTCCTGAAGCAAATCTTCTTGGTTTTGAAATAATTTAGCTACTTGTGAATAAACCTGAGCTTCTGTCAATGGCTTTGTAGTAGTATGTACTCCCTCTTTGAGGTTCCTTTGTTCTTTCTGATAAGTGTGCAAGATCTCTAAAAACTGCTTGTAGATATCAGGCTGTCCTTGAAATCGATTCTTAATCTTATTGACATAATTTATAGCATGATTAAACTCAACTGGTTGGTTTGCTTTTGGGGTAGTTGATGTACTTAAGGATTCATCTGGTGAATGAGGAGGACTTGCCATAGAACTTTCTGCTGACTGTTGGTTAGACTGTTGATTTGGAATTGAAGAATGAACACTTACACTTGACACTGACTGTTGGCAGTTTTTGTCTGGAGTAGTGTACGACACATTAATGCCCGTTACTAATGTTCCAGAATTAGTAACACTCTGTGTATTAGTTACAGGTGTAAATGATGAAACTGATGTTGATGTTGTGTTGGGTGGGGGCTGAGGTGTCACAGTACATGTTCCTGCCCCTGGCATGCTAACATTCACCTGCTCATTTGCTTGAACCTCAATCTTGTAACCTGGAGGTAAAAATGTATTAAACCCAATTATCAACTCAGGATGCCCTCTAAAAAGGTTAGAAACTCGCTGAATTACGCCAGGTGTGTCAATACTCTGCGACTTAAATTCCTTCATTATATCCAAAAAATCATTGTATACCTGTGGTTGGCTACCAAACTTAAACTTAACTTGATCAAGATATGAAAGTGCATCTTCTACCTTTAACCGCTGGAATTGCTGTTGTTGAGCTGGTGGGTTATGAATGTGAGATTGAACAGGTGACTGATTCTGTAAATGTACTGGAAGTTGCTGGTGGTGGGCTTGTAAAGAATGAGCTGCTGGGCTTGCAGCAGAATTTGGGGGTTGGTGGTGGCCAGCTAGAGGCATTCCAGTAGACCCAATTCGTGACTGTAAAGAGTGAACAACATTGGACACACCACTAGTTAATTCTAGCTTCTCAATTGTAGGTAGGGTTATGCCTACTTGATCCTGAGCAAGAGCAAATGGTTGCCTATGGGGTGATGGTTTTAAAGTTGGAGGATTAATAAGAGTTCTTACCGGAACAGCTGCTGTTTGTTGATTAAAAACAGAAGAATTGTTTCTTAGATTTCCAACAGCTGTTGAAAGAGAGTTGACAGAACCAATGTTGACTACATTGGCAACCGAGGATGTTTCGCATGAAGTTACAATATTTCTATACTGAGTAGTTGAAGTAGACTCACCGAGAATGTGCACAGATGGCTGAGTAGAACTCAACGAGTTCAGTATACTTACTAGAGATGCTGATGTTGGTGTTTCATCTGTAGACACAGAACCTTGAAGCGATGGATTGTCTTGAGCACCTTTCATGATTTCTACATCATAATGGATAGTCAAAACAACAACAAAAATTTAGGCCTACATAAGAAGCACGATAACTAATAAAACACTCTCCCGCAGTGACGACGCGAAGTGGTTTCCGTGTGACAGTAGTTACCTCTCAACCAATCAGGTGTCTTCTTTCAATGTCTTTTTTTGATTAGCAAAGTAGTAAAAGCCAATATTGTAAAAAGGCGGCGCTTTAAAATTCTTAAAACATTTGTAGTTTAAAAATTTTGATGCTCAACATCATATCATTCAATGAAGCATACTTCTAAAGAATAATTTAAATATTAATCTCCGTTTTAAAAATTATTAGTATATTTCATTTTTTTGAAATTATAAAAATATTGATGCCATAAAAATATTTCGTTTCACCTTTTATCAAAACCTAAGCAGCAGGCTGGGGTGGTTTAGGTTATTTTGAGAGGTTGAACTGAGTCGTAAGAAAAAGAATGGCGCCATCATAGAGATGTAACCTAGTTGACTGTATACGTTGTTTACAGTGTTTTATAGAGCAAAATAAGCCTTCATTATTGACAAAGTAATGTTATGTGGTTTTTCATAACGTTTTTTTAATAATTGCAAAAGTAATTTCAGTGAAATGTTAACAGTGTAACGTGAAAAGGACAAAGAAAGTGAATGATCAACGCACACAAATATCAGTACGATAATTTATAAACTCGTTCTCAGGACGAGTCAAGTTTTTTTTTGTTTTGTTTTGTTTTTTTGGGGAGTACCGATGCCCCGAAGCATGAATGATGAAGCGCCAAGTTTAAACATTCAATATATTTTCTAGGTTTAAGTTAGAAAACCACTGGTTATCAATACAATTTATATATGTGTTGTTGATGATTATTATTATTTGAAGATTCAGTTTGATAAATTTGAAAGCCGTGCGTCAAAGCATTGTAAATGATAAAAACGTAGCAAAGTAGCTAGGGATGAGCTGGAGAGATAATAGCATTCGATGATTAAGTCACACAATGATACTGTGTTAACATAGTCAAATAACTTATCATAAGATTGCTTATTTTTTATTTTAATAATGGTGAGTTAAATTAGTGTACCAAACTCAAAATAGCTACTGTGCACTGAAATATTATGTGTTACATGTGGATTTATTAAATTATTGTGTTCTAAGCTTTTTAGTCACGTTTGCTTATCATTGATTTTAAAGTCTCAGGTTGAGCGTGTATAGGGTGGAGTATTACTTCAGTATTAGTAATAATATCACTGTGTTGTGTAGTGTCTTGTGGTTCTTATTTTTAGATCATCATTATTTATATTTAAACTAAATGCAGAAAAAGAAGATTGTAATGTAGGACAATCTTGTATCTCTTAAGCTAGCGAATTTTTGTGATATATTAACAAGTTTACTGCCAAAAATATTATTAATCATGAGAGCACTCATTCATAAAACAACATATTCTGATCTTTATAAACAGAAATCTAAGAAAAGTATATTTAATTAGCCATACTGATGGTTAGGTTGTTTTTTTATTAGCTTTGCTATAATTATGTAAGTTATTCTGACTAGAAATTATTATTTATATGTCAAATGTGCTTACATCCTGTTTTAAGTTGAGGACATTAAAGATAACAGTAAGGAGTTTGAAGCTGTTTGTATTTTTGCAAGTGGATATAGTTAGAGTATGGTTTTAGCTGAAATTTGTTATAAACCACATGAAACTAATGAAGTTAAGAAACAACTCAAGTGAGATTAAGATTTTAGCTATTAATGAAATCATTATTGTGGAAGATTTTGATTTCTTGCATGTAGATTGGACAACCTTGAAGTCAAACTAGGAGAGAGACAAGGTTTTAGAAACCATTTAGAATGGTTTACTTCATTAGTTGGTCAGACAATGTACCACAAACCATATTAATTTTAAATTTGTTGTTCTAATGTATCAGTGGTTTAAATGTGTAGAAATTAGGGAACATTTGGATGCAAGTAATATTAGGAATGCTCCACTTAAGATTTTTTGGTTAACGATACAAATGTTTATTATTAGTGCAGGTAAGGTACTTGAAACTACCGAAACAAACTTCAGTTTAATTACCACTTATTTTTTCTGGTTGCATTGAGAGTATAAATTTCTCAAATACTTGATGCATGTAGTTCAGAATATGAATAAAAAGAAAAAGCAATAAAGTTTGAAAAACTACTTTAAGTGTTTCAAGAAGCACATAGCAAAGTAAACACACACACAAACATAAGAGAATTATAACTGGAACGTTTGTTAATTTTTAGTAAAACTATAAAAATGAACAATTATTAACTTCACCACAAAAAGTTAGCACAAAAGCTGTTCAGTTTATTTTACAAAATTTAGTCTAACAACTTTGCCCCTGGATGGCTTTTGGCTTCAAAGCAATGCAGTACACTCACAAACCATGGAAATTAAAATGGAAAGAAATATGAAAAGAAACTGTGGTACATATTGAAGTAGTAATAGTATTAATAAAAACAAATAATGACATGTTTACATAATTTATCTAGTCAAGAAATAATAAACTTCCAAATTATACTTTAAGATTCTTATCTTTGTTTAGTGTAGCAATATGTGAATGGCAAGTTCTTTTTCACAAAGAAACATTTTTGCTTTATCTAATTTTAGCTTGCTCTATGTTTCACCCCCAAGATGTGAAGCAGTGTTGAGCAACCACGTTTATTGTTTTTTTAACTTTGTTCCTGTATTGTTGTTTTTTCCAGAGTCATTTTTAGATAATCATTGCATATATACTTGGGTGATGTACTCGAGGTGTTGTGTTAAATTCTTTGCTAGTGTTATCTACATGTAATATTCTTCCAGCACATAGTTGGCCATCTTGCTGTTTTCAGACACTTTTAAAAAAAATTCCAAACTATGTTATTTTGAGTCTTTTATAACAGATAGTGATTGCATGTTACATATTTTAGTAAATAAGTTCTTTTCTAAACTTTCTATGCATCACACAGTCTATTTGACAAGCAGAAATATTTATTTGGAGATACTGATAAAATGTGGAAACTTAAAAGAAAAAAAAAAATCAAGATAGACATATTTCTTTATCATTTAAGAATTGTTCCCTGAAAGTAATTTATCCATAAGAAAAAAGTCTTAATTTGACTTCATTTATTACGTTTCCAACTTGAAATTACCATAAAGTCCACATATGTGGCATTATAATTTCTTGAAGATAATAGAAAATAACTGAGATTTGTACTTTCAATAAAAAATATGTATAATTTGTTGAAAGAGGTTCTTCAATATATGACAGGAAAATTATGACCTTTTCAAGACCAGGAGAGATTTGCCTGTTATTGCAGTAAAGGAAAAAAAAGTTGTGGCTACCATGGAGGAAAGTAAATTTCTGCATTTAACATTAATAAAGGTTGGTTGAACATAGAAGATAAAATGAAGGTACAAAGAAAAATTATTGGAACTTAACAAATTTAAACTGACTGCTTTAATGGGAGACATAGCAGTATTTCTGAAACTGAGAATTACCGACCCATGGGGAAAGAGTTCTACAAGCAAGGGACCGTAACATTTACGCAATACTCTTAGGTTACACACTACCTTTGATTTCATAGGTTGTGAGAGGGATCTTGATCAGGATGCAGACTGTCTTGAGGGGGCTTAGTGTTTAAGAGGTTTTGAAATTTTAGACTTCAGAGGATTTTAGTATATCAAAGGAATTGGTCAAACAGAACATTAAAAAATAAAAAATTGTATATAAAAAAGTTTGTCTGAAAATTTAAAAGTTAATACATTTAGGGTAATCAAAGTGCTAGGGTAGAAATAGGGCTTTTGAGGACTGATAAATGAATGCAAATTTCTGATGGCCGTATTCCTAAATGATACTCGAGTGGTCTTCAGATTTTGCCAATGAAGATGTAAGTAATGATATTCTGAGCTTGTTAAAAAAATTGGGATAGATAAGTCTCTTGGCTTAGATAATAGTTTCCCGAAGATTTTGTAGTACATTAAAAATTCTGCTCAACCTGTTGTCTTTTCACTTCCTACAGGTTCACGGCAAGTGAAGCTTTGTTCCCAGGTCATAAGAAAGTTTTTGTCTGAAAGGTAGTAGGTAGGATTAATCCAATTATTTCTGTATTTTATTCCTGTTTATTCTTGTTACCCAAGAAGATTGGCATCTAATCATCAAACTATCTTTAATCAATCAACTATTTAATCCTCCTCTCATCATAATGGGTGATGAAGTTTACTGTTATCGATGCTTACCTCTGTGGTTTCATAGCAGAATCTTTCTGGATGTTTTTCAGGTTTGTACACAAGGGGTGAGTGCTACACTTTCAGACTCTTCTTTTGGTCTTGCATCAGCACCTTGTCTTCAGCAGAGTTGTTTAAACTTTTTCTTGTTACCTGCATTCCTTTGGCCTGTGCACACATCATTATAAGGATGAATGGCTCTCTCCTGTCAATAAAAAACAACACTCTCAGATCCTCTTTTCAGAAGCCACAAAAGTGAGCTTCCTTATCAGATTAGAGAAATTTATTTTGTCACTGATGTAATATCTTATCCCTATGGCATCAAGTCACAGAAAAAGCCATCAGGCTTTTAGTTCTATCTTCTTCTCCTACTCAGAGGATGGTTCTCTCTCTGTTTTGGGGACATAGGAATTCTTCAAACCTCTCATTCCTTTGGACAAAGCAGATGTTAGGTCCCTCAATGGTCACATCACGAGAAGTCGATTATGCATTTCAATCCTTTGGATCATTTTGTGTCTTTCTATTCAGAAGCAGTATCATCAATTGCAAATGATGGTTGAATCAGTGTAATGCTACTATTAGAGTGCTCATTCCACCACTTTATTCCAAAATCCACCTGTTGATAGACAAATTCTTTTAATGGAATGGATCAAAGGTGCTACTGTCTAATTCTATTGTTTGTTTTTAAAGTTTTATGAACCATTAGTCTTTTAATTATGTTTGAGTCTTTTATCTGAATTTTGGAGATTGTTTATTTTTTAACTTTATTCATTTTTCATTTTATAGAAATTTATTTCTAAGATGTTTACTATTTGTTTAACACAGCCAAAAAATCAACAAACAATGAACCATCCAATTTTTTATATGTTTATTTTCTGAAGATGTTTTTTCTTTTCTATTTGTCTGTGGTCACCTTCACACTTATTTCCTCATCTATTCAGACTGGCCTTTTCTTTCTAAGATCATGCAGTGATAACTGACAAAGAGTGCTAGCTCAAAATGTCATCTTTAAATAAAAATATATAAAATCTTCAATCTATTATTTAATTTTGATATTTTTGTTGCTTATGTGGTTTGAATTATATTTGTGTGTTTAAAAAAATGTTGAATTTGGTGTAGGCTGGAGTATTGTTTCAAGGCTATTGATTCCTTGGTTCAAGGGGACTGCATGAGATTTTTGCCCCTTTCCATTTCCTAGCCACTTGTGTGGTAGACCTTGTCGAGTTCCTCTGTGACTGTAAACAGGACAGTTGTGAAGTAGGGTGGGTGGTGGTTTTTCCTTTTAGGCACTTTCTGAAGAGTTCTCCTCTTGATTTAATGTTTGCACCATCCCCTCCACAGTTTAATTGTGAAATTTACATGTTCTGTGTGTATAGGTAAGTTATTTTCTTAGACATTATCACTTTCCTTACCTGATGAATATATTTTGCATTTTCTTAATGCCTCATCTGTGAATTAAATTATTAAAGCAAGTGCTTAAGACAAATTACTGTGCAAGGATATTGTTTTGCCCTCCAATTTATGGAGGACCATTATCACATTAAGATGTCATCATGAATAAACAAATTTCACATTAAACATGTATACATGGGAGTTAGCTCAAAGCTAATAACATGCAAATCTCATGACTAGTTGTATGGAATGTGTAGGGATGAGTGTCTATCAAAAGTATATTTTCAGGTAAATAAAATGTTAACTTTTCTAAGTCATTTAACAAAGTTTAAAAGTCTGTTGGATAGTCAATAGGGTATAACTGTGAAAATTGTGTAAGATGGTAAGTGTGTGGATTTGATACATTTTAAGCTGTTCTAGTCTGAAAGCAAGTGAAAAAAACATGAAAGTCTGAATATTCTTGCCAAAACTGATCATATCCATTTTTTGTAAATTATACATGTTGAAACAAAAAATAATACAAACATAAAAGGTTCAAACTACATCAGACCTTATCCATGGAGAGAGTAGCAAAGATTATTGGACCTTTTTCCCACCATATGTTTAATATCCCCTGAAGTAACCAGTTGAACATCCATTTTGCAAAGAAATTGTGATATTCATAAAAATACTGTCAGAGTAGCATAGTATAATACCATATTGTTTTTACATACATGCAAACTATCTCATGTTGAAGAAACACTATGATCTCGGCTGTAGAACAAGGTGTATACATCCTTTTTCTATTGTAAGCCAGGACACCATAAGCAACTGAATTCTGATAAAAACTGGGTAATAGCCAACTTTTAAGCTGAAATTAGGGGAATTCCATTTACTATTTGTCTTGCAGGTCTGAGCAAAAGTGTTCTTCAAAAATCCTAATTATTTTTAGTATAACAGCTAAATATTGGTTTTTGTTTGTGCAAAGTTTTGTACAGACACAGAATAAATGTTTGCTAGATGTATACCAAATTTCATAAAAATCAAAGTTTAGGAAGTAGTTTTTAATTTTTTTAAAATTCCATACAATTTGGTGTGTAGAAGATGACAAAGAATATCAGAGGAATTTTGGCATTACATATCTCAGTCTGGGTTGCATGGATTTTTGAAATATGATGTAAGCAAACTGAGAAGTAATATAGGTGAAAATTCAGAATAATTTAAGATGAAGTACTGAGGTAAAAAAGCTGAAAATTGCATTTTGTTGGTTCATGTAAATAACACACAGTACCATATGTCTCTAATTTTTTTCTTGGTTGCAAGACAAATTACTACATGTCTTGATTCAGCAAGGGACAGAAAAAAATGTAATGTCTGGACTGTAGTTTAGCTTAGATGAAAATCACTACTTTTTCAGTCTGTATGCAAGTTGGTTTCTTTACTGTAGCTATATGTAAATTACATGTCAAAGTAGTTAGTTTGATGAATTTGAATTGGACACAGAAGTGTATACTTTGACTTCTCACAGTCTGATTTCATATTCTTGTTTCATTTATGGAATTTGACATGCTGTTCAGACATTGTATCATTAATACAGTATTTGCCCATTTATTTACTGTGTGTATATATATATATATATATCCAGAGTATCCAGAACTATATAGTAGTTTGATAGAAATGTTGAAATTGAGTTAATGTAAATGCAATTTTTAGGTATATGTTATCTGAAATTTTGTTCCTTCATCACATAATTGGTAAAATCAACATTTATGAAAAAAGTTACGAAAAAATAGAATACTTATTGTCACTTCAAAAGTTTGACATTGAATGCAATCGTGTTTTCAAAATTAATGTTTTGAGACAACATGGGACCCACTGGCCCATCTTGGTTCTTCCATCTAGTAAACTAAATCACTAATAGATAACTTATATTTGTGCCTCCTAGTTCTACTGTTCTCATTGTTCTGTGTCAATTCCATTTAGAATCTTAAACATTTTAATGAGATCCCCCCTAACCTTTTTTTTAAAAGAAAACAGTTTGAGAGATTCCAACCTCTCCCTATATGACAACTTCTTCATCCAAGTCACTGTTCTAGTAACCCTTCTTTAAACTATTTTCAAAGATTCATTGTATTTCTTAAGGTAAGGAGCCAAGAATGAACACAGTATTCTATATGTGGTCTAAACAGTAACCTGTATGATGAAATTATAACCTCTTTAGACTTCTATTTAGTATTTCTGTATACATGAGCTAAAATCATATTTGTCCTACCATTAGCAACACAACACTGCTTGGATGGATTTAGAGACTGATCAGTTATTAAAACAAGATCCCTTTCTTTTATGACACTTATTATTTCCATCAAAATTATAATCCAAATTATGATAACTCATGATATATATCTTGTATTTATTATAATTAAAACCCATCTGCTATTTATTTGTCCAACTCAGTAAGTAATCCAAATCAGCAGGATTATCTTCATGGCTAGCAACACCTAAGACTCTTAGCACTTTGAAATTTAATCAACAAAATTCTAAGAATTAGCAGCCTCTTTGAAACTTTTAACATTATAATGCAAAAAATAATTATTCATGGAGAATTCTGTTAAAGTAAAACTGTTTCTGATCTGTTTGGCTCATATGGTAAAATGTCCAGACTTCAGGAAAATTTTAACACTAAAATGGCATTTACATATTGTTGAAGAAATATGTGATAGACTGATAAAGTATATTGCATGTCAGATTATATATATATAAAAATATTACTTAAATATCATAAAGAATTGACCATGGGACTTCAAATCAATGTATGATCTTGGCTACAAGACAAAAGCAAGGCTTCTGACAAGTTTGTTTGTTGTGTTTTATGTCATTTTGGGTGATAATGAAGGCTGATGCTTTCATATTATTTAAATATTTACCTGGTTTTAGGACTGGATTATCATTTACATTTTTGTTCCACAGTATGAAAGGATACATTTATCTGATATTTATTCATATACCATTGAAAACTAGCATTCATACCTGATGTGAAATGTTTGTTGTACAGACAATTATAGTCTGATGATTCAAAGTCTTTCTAATTGACAGCTAAAATCCATCAATTCTGACACTCTTTGTCTTTTGGAAAAACAAGAGAAAGCAAGACTGGGCTTTTGTCTCTGTTTATTATTACATTCAGTACCACAACAAGCAGTAACCATGATAATACCTCATCCATTTATGACAAGTTCACACTGTTAAGCCTAGAGTAAACACACGGCATCTCCACATTCACAATGGTTCATCTCAACCAGTAAATTTGTTGGGAAATGTTGCATCAAGGATATCATGAACTTCATAAAAAGCACCATCTTACAAATGAATGCAACTTGTATTTTCTGCGAAACAAGATACCAGAAATGTTCAACATGTTTAGGTATGTTTCTGCATTGACAGTTTTTCCATTAGTGACAAATAGCTCATTGATGTAAGAAGATGTCGAGAGATGCCATACATTTAATTTTGGTGTCTTAAACATTTTGGTGAATTGGTTTCAGCTTCTGTGTCAAAATTTATGGAATTATGTTTGTTAACTCTGCTAGATGAAAGGAAACTAGCCTCATATGAAAATTTAAGTTTGTGTAATATTTGATCTTTATACGGCTTCTTCATGCAGAAATTAATAAAAAGAATTTCTTTCAAGGTAGTATGTAGTTTTCCAATTAATGTAGTGCTTGAACATAATCACTATTGATTTTAAGATCATTTTTAATAATGTGATGTACATTTACTTTTGCCATTCCCAATACCGAGAAAGCTTGACACACTTACTTAGCCTGTTAGCAATGGCTTCATTAAATCGGTCAACATTTTCTCTCATTTAAACAGTTTTCTTTTTTACTAGAGTTGTTGTCATGTTACATTTTGAACAAACTTCTCATATTTATGTTTAATAGCTTTTGTGTTGAAAGAGACCCCTGAAAGTAACACTTGTACTTTGTACAACCACAACACTTTCATCCATTCTCCTATTTTATGCTTTTCCTTCAAGTTTGGTTTTCCTGCTATATTTCACTCTGAAATCAAAAATTAAAAATCATGCTGAACAAAATTTTAAGACTTCACTAACAATTCCATACCAGTTTCAACTGGAAAGTTGTATATTCTCATGTTGACTGTGAGTCTCCATTATATTGTCACCTTTGACTAAATTATTATGTTGCAAGTTCGGGTTGTGCACACCATATAAATTCTTTTTAAAATACAGTATTGTAGTCATCCATTGCAAATGTTTCCAGTGATTCAGTTCTCTGGACTCTCCAACATATTTTTCTCCGTTTCTTCAAGTAAAGTATCAAAGTCCTTATGCTTTACCAGTTTGTAGCCACTGGGATGGTGGACCATGAAAACGTCCTGAGTGATAAATCATATTACTCAATTGAGAGTGGGACAGTGGCATTCTGCAGGTGTTGCTGGTATATTGCACTTCCTATTTTGGAACTAATGTACAATTATAGATTCTGCCAAATTTTGGTTTTACAATTACACTATATTTATGTCTATATCCAATTACTTTACCAAATTCTGTTTTTCTGCTTTTATATGGCCAAATATCCTCCTATAGTGAACTGAAAATACCATAACCATTGCCATCAGATTTTAGACTGGAAATGTTGTCCTGCTAGGGCTTTCCATCTGGCTACCACCTGCTCAATATTGAATTCTGGCAGACCTGATGTTGGTTGTGTTGGAAGTACAAACAAATGGAGGTGAATATAAGTAAGGAAGCTTGTCTTCCCTACCAATAAATGTTTTGAGGTGAAGAACTTGGTGATTTTCTAACTACTGCAGATCTGACATACCATTGTAGTTTCTGCCTGGTGCTGGATGAGGTTAAACTACCACTATGGTATGTTGTGTCGTAACCACTCAACATATGTGTTTCATCCATTGTTCACACACATATTCTGAGATTCCTTCACGTTTTTCTGCTTTTTATGTTCATTAAACTGTCATAAAAGAACAGTCTACTTGGATCAAATGTGATGCAGTCTCTTCCTAAGACGTGATGTTTTCTAATTTGATTCAACACCTCATAGTTTCTCTGTGGGTGCTTCCTAAAAGGGATCATCTTTTTCTTTATCAGCCCTCCACCAGTTCAGTGTGGGATTCTAGCTATTCTGTGAGAGAAGAAGATAATATATTGTATCATTAGTTAGCATTTTCCTACAGTGAAAATGTATTTCTGACAGATATCTCTTTGCATTTCCCACCCTGCTTTTCACTTTCAATGATATATCGTATAGATCATCTAACCAATCTTGAAATTATTAATGTTTATGATAGGAATGAATGTAGCATTCTTATTGGTTCAGAGCTCCTTCATGATTATTTGCAGGTGATATGCAACAGTAAGAAGTGGAAGGCTAGTGGCATGTATTGAAAATGTGTGCCTACTATTGAAGGAAGTGCTAGTCAAGAAAAGTTATTTTGTGAGTGGAAATATCTATTTGGAATACATTTCAGTGTAGGAAAATACTAATTCTTGATTAGAACAATAAGTGTTAATACCCATTCTAAGATACAGGAAAATTCTAACTTCTAGGTAATTGCCCATATAGTCAAACCACCTCTAGTATATGGGCACAATATTTTGTGTCATGAGTGAATTTCAGTTAGAGCTAAACAAATGAATTCATTAATATTTGTTGTTTACAATCAGTTATAGATATAGTTTTAAAACAAAATCATGTATGATGTCTGTAATGAACAAAGGTCTAATTTCAGAGGTTTATTTATTCAGAGACAATTTATCATGTCTAGTAGGTTTTCTGTCTTAGCTTATGCTCTTGTGGTCATGTTGAAGTAAATGTTCTATGTTATCTTTACTAAAATAACATAACATTTCTCATATATATGTTTTAACTTTGTTCTTATCTTCTTTCTTTCGGAGATGAAAATAATTCATCATTTGATCAGAATAAATTACTTTATTTCTTCATTTGTAACAAAATAAAAAATATTGACAAATTCTGGTTTTCCCCTATCCTAAACATGTACATCAAGTTTCAACCAGATTTCTTTAAAATTAAAAAAGTTACTGCCATTTGAAAACTACATTATAAATTGGTTGAGTTTCCAGTAAAAAAAATGGTGTACCCCTTCAATTACAGTTGACCATAACTTTATACATAATTTGCATATTTTACTCATATTTTTTGTGCATCTGGAAAAAAAGAAAAAGTCATAGTCATTCAGGATATCTTGATGATTGACCCTGTATATAGCTTAATTTTAATTTTTTAGATATATCTTTCTTTTAATTCCTGTCTCATTCTTTCTTGTCCTTCTTTAACTTCTATGTCTCTTTCTGTTTGCTATTCTTACCATTGTTTTATCATGTCTAGTAGGTTTTCTGTCTTAGCTTATGCTCTTGTGGTCATGTTGAAGTAAATGTTCTATGTTATCTTTACTAAAATAACAATACTTCTCATATATATGTTTTAACTTTGTTCTTATCTTCTTTCTTTCGGAGATGAAAATAATTCATCATTTGATCAGAATAAATTACTTTATTTCTTCATTTAACACTTGCTTGCTGTCATAACTTGGAGACTTATGTTAGAAATGATGTTCAAACCTCTAACAGTACTAGAACTAATACTGGTAAGCTTACTTTCCTAAAGCATAATTCAGTATGGGCAACAGTAAACACAGATTTGAATACTTTTTAAAAACACACCGATTCAACTTTCTATCTTGAAACAACCACACACTTCACAGTTACCCTGTGCTTATAATCTAGCTTCTAATGTACAAGAAAATCTTGATGGGAACTTAGAATTTTTTAGTGATATTTATTGTTACCAGGAAAGCTTGTATGCCCCTTTAACAAATTACAGCTTTCAAAAATATAGCTTATGAAAAAATCAAAGTTACTGTAATTTCTTAACTGATTTTCTTTCCCAAGAAACACAAGTATGGAAAACTAAGTAAGTCACAAAGTTTTGGAGCTTGTTATAATGACTGTCAAAATATGTAACAGATTTAACATAATATAAGTGATACTGAAGCCCTCAGTGTAATTATTTGGTAGATTCTTATGCACTAAAGGCTACAACTGAGCACAGCAACTTTTTACTTTGGTGTGATTTTTACTTAGACAACAGAATTAATGAATTATAAAAGGTGCAGAACAATAAAACTAACTAGAATTTGACTGGAGTACTCTACTTTTATATAGAAAAAGGGCCTTGCTTTCTTGATTCAAGAACAATTATGATATACACTACTAAAAGTGGTGCAAAGTTATCAACTGAAAAATTCATTAACTCTTAATTATTGTAGTTTTAGTGTTTACACAGGTTGACATCAATATAGATTTATTTAGCACACATCCACAATTAATATATTTTGTGGCAGTACAAGTCTGTGAATGATATGCATTTTACCTGTGTAAAGTTCTAGGCAAGCTTATGAAACTGTCACAAGCAGACATGAATAGAGGGTACATGTTAATCATTTTTCATTATTTTACTTAAATGTATTAAGCATTATTAACTCATTTTGTTGTGCATGAGCTCTCTTTAATTAGTTTAACCATCTGTAACACACATACAGATTTATCCTTCATTCAACATATATTTATGAGCAGAATCATTGAAGTAACCTTTTCTGTACTTTGGAACAACCCAACATCCTTCTTAATCCAAGAGAACCAAAATGCACACATTACTCAAAATGAGGTCTAACTAATGAAGTTCACAACAAAATTATGGCCTCTTGAAGAGTTTCTGTGTATACAACCTTAAAGTCAAATAACCTTACTAACAGCAATAAAACAGTTCTTCATCCACATAAATAAAAGGATATTCACACAAACAGTTTAATTTATGATAATCCACTTCCAGTTAAATGCCATCTGATAGGTATTTACAACTAACTAAAATAAAAATATTAAATGATGAAGAAGTACAATACAAACCCGAGAGATGTTAAGCACTACAGCTAGGTGATTTAATCAGTTAACTGTGAGTAGTAATAATCGGTTATTGTCATGTATACTAGATTAACCAAAATCTGTATTTCCAATTATTCCAACAATTGGATAATAAAAAACTGATTGAGACTGAAGAACAGAAATTAAAGTCTCCAATTATTACTATACCATATTTAAGAGGAATTGCATTTATTGCTGCTATTTTGGTTTTTTGTTAAGTGCAATGCTACGTAAAGGGCTATCTGTGCTCTGCCA
The DNA here is from genome assembly GCA_011833715.1 of Carcinoscorpius rotundicauda. NCBI lineage: Eukaryota > Metazoa > Arthropoda > Merostomata > Xiphosura > Limulidae > Carcinoscorpius > Carcinoscorpius rotundicauda. The sequence continues at coordinate 79,206,441 of CM022395.1, forward strand.
AGTTTTAGACTTATAATTGTTTTTACTTTGCAATTCTGCGGTTTTAGAGATGATAAGCCTGGCTTGTGATTAGAGAGTTTCAAACTCAACTTTCTTCACCACCTTACCTGCCCACTCTGTTTTTGGTAAACTTACTTAGGCTATGTGCTACTGTTGCTGATTTTGATCCACCAACTACAGGAAAAGCACTGACTGGCAGCATACACAGCAGTAACTTATTTTTTCCTTGGAGTACTGGTTTAGAGGGATGGCAACTGTCTAGCAACACTAAGCTGCTGTAAACTAGCTATTTGATTGTTTGGGGAGGGACCCAAAAAAACAACAACAGAAGAACAACATTAGAAAGCTTAAGCTAGACAATCAGCAGAAAGATAAGGTTTTGTTGTTGGATTTTGCACAAAGCTGCATGAGGTGGCCATTTGTGTCAGTCATCCTAAATTAAGAAGTGGCAAATGGGAAGAGAGCCAGTCAACATCACCACAAACAATTATTAAATTACACTTGTCAGCCTGAATAGTTGTATTTGACTGTTACTGTTATAATGCACTCATGGCTGCAAAATACAGAGAATGGTTTTATTTTGCAGTAACATGGCTCAAAACAAGGCACCTCAACTTTATAGTCCAGCAAGCTAATAAACTGGTGGCACTCAACCAAAGAGCAAGAAAAAGATGATAAATTTATGAATTAAGTAATTGAAGATGGCCAGTAAGAAATTTGCTTTATGTCTATTGAAACAAATTATGTAAATAATGTAAAGAAGTATACTAGAGTTATTTGAAATAGGGGTTGTTGTTTTTTTGGAATTTCGCACAAAGCTACTTGAGGCTATCTGTGCTAGCCATCCCTAATTTAGGAGTGTAAGACTAGAGGGAAGGCATCTAGTCATCACCACCATCAACTCTTGGGCTACTCTTTTACCAACAAAAAGTGGGATTGACCATCACATTATAACGTACCCATGGCTGGGAGGGCGAGCATGTTTGGTGCGAATCTGCAACCCTCGGATTACAAGTCGCGTGCCTTATGCGCTTGGCCATGCCGGGCCTAATTTGAAATAGGCTAAAAATTGGAAAAATAAAGTAAAAAATTTGTATAACCATTAATGGTCAGTACATTTAATATATCAGTTATTCAAAATAATACCAAGCCATCTAAGTTAACTTTTTCCACTAAACAATCTTAAAAGGAAAAGATCATTTAAAATTAATATAAAATATTTAAATTGAAAATTAACATATTAGAACACACAAATGTGATTACAGGCTTGGAGATGTTAAACTTTTACAAGTTGATCTTTTAAAAAATACTTTGAAACAAAACGATACTGGACATGAAAAATTTAAAATTATTCACATTAAATCGGTAAAACAATACACCTGTAACTGCATGATAGTAAATCACATTTCATTCCATATGACTTGTCATTTAAAAATTTAATTAAGTATAATAACAATCAATAGAAATAACATTTTTGGGTTTCAAAATTTTGTTTTTTTGGTTTACATTTTAATAATTCCTTTTTCCATGAATACTCTTGTGAGAAAAGCACTGTATTTTCCACAGACACAAAAGAATTAAGTGGTATTTTAAAACCATTTTATTTGATAAGGCTAAAAGTTCTATGGAAAATAGAATCAACAAATTTAACAAGCTAATGATAAATAAATACAGTGGTTTGAGAAAATAAAATGCATCTAAGAGGATCTGCCTTGCAAAAGTGACACTTAATGTTCTCAACTGTAATGAAGGTTGAGTGTAATGGCAATGGTATTTTTCCAAATCCAGGAAAAACAGTTACAAGTAAACAAGTCACAGGTATATTTTAAAAAAAAGGCAGGTAATTTTGTGAAAACATGATTATAGTTATAATTAATTTTTGTTCCTTTTTTTGTATACCTAAAATTTATAAATTAATCTACAATGACTGCTAACTGATGATGTATTCAGAAAAAAACACAATACTGTTGAAGTTGTAGTGATAAAATATTTTCGATATTATTCAAACAAATCATTATTTATAATTAAAAACATGTTTTCTATGATGTTCCATCTTTTTTGGACACTATGTGTGATGCCATCACACTTAATTTGTGTTGTCAATGTGTAGAAATCGTGTATTGTCAGTTAATACTGATCAGATTTTGTTGTTGTTTTATTACTTTAATTATTTTTGGTATTTAAATACAAATGACTTTTTTTTCCTCTGATTTTATGTCCTTTCACCTTTCTGCCATATATATTAAATGTATGCATCAAAGCTTCAAACAACTGGAAAATGGCACAAGATAGATATACAACATCCCCAAAATATGTCTGAAGACCTTACAGATCATTGCTAAAGCAATTTATCAATTAAAGCCTCGTCATTACCAGTAAACCAAACTCATAGACAAATATTATTGAGTCAGAACAACAATTTATTTTTTTTTATGGTAGAAACGTAATACAGTAATTATAAGTTAATAACAACTGTAATTTTGGGAATTTGGTTTTCATATAACAAAAGAGACTGAAAGCTATAGCATAAAAGTTTCATTGGGCTGTATAATTAAATATAAATTAATGATTTGATTGGTAATACTTCTTTGTCAGGTTATGTTGGCAAATAGGATAAAACAGGCTTTTAACAGTAGAAAAGGGAAAATTGTTTTATTTTAATTTTCGCACAAAGCTACACGAGGGCTATCTTTGCTAACCGTCCCTAATTTAACAGTGTGAGACTAGAGGAAAGGCAGTTAGTCATCACCACCAACTCTTGGGCTACTCTTGTACCAACGAATAATGGGATTGACCGTCACATTATAATGCTTCCATGGTTGAAAGGGCAAGCATATTTGGTGTAACGGAGATTCGAACGCGCGACCGTCGCCTTACGAGTAGAGTGTTGTAACCACCAGACCGGAAAATGGTAGACATCTAAACAATTACAAAATATGTTTAGCTTTAGGAAGATTTGGAAGTTGAAAAGTACTGTTTGGTAACTTTTAATGGCTAAAATAATGTAGTGTAATAGTAATATAAAAAGTAGCTTAAGCAATAATTAATATTTTGTTAGTTTAAGTTATGAAATTATAAGTTGATGAGGAACAAAAACACTGGTGTAGTTGTATAATACATTTTCCTTTGCATCTTCATTAATACTTCTCTCACCAACAGTAAAACGTTTGTAATTAATTATGTTTGATGATAATGAATTAATACCTAAGAAACATAAAAGGCAGTAACTCAAACTAAATATATTTTACTTTTAATTATGAAATAATGAAAGCTTAATTATGTGACCTATGCCTGAATTAGTCATAGCTTTCCATTCGTTTAAGCAGTTGATGCCAGACTACACCACTTTAACGGTGATTAGGAAGGGCGTTTCACACGTATCACCTGTTATTTACAATAACGTGAATTCTGTATTAAATTTAATTATTTAAACGTAAGAAATGTGCATTTCCACTGATTTTAAGTGTTATATAAATTGGAAATTAGAAATGATTTGAGAGTGTTATTAAAATTTTAAAAAAATATGTGTGTGTACATATGTATGGATAATACACATATGAATTTAAACAGAAAAATTGTGAAATATTGATTTTATAAGCAACATTACTACTTTGAGTTAGAAGTATGATAATTATTAAATCATTTATAAGAAATCTTAATTTTGTGAAAGATATCCCAACAGTTACAACTATTTAGTATGTGACATTATATTAATGTACATGAGGATTGGATGTACATTGAAGTTCAATGTAGCATGAACTTTATATGTTTCCATTTTCGATTATTAAAGAAATCAAAATTCCGATACGACACTTCCCTCACCTCACAAGATTACCTATTCTCCTTCAATGTTGCTCTTTATATGGGAACCTTTTCTTTATGCATACTTCCCCCCGCTATTACAGCGGTAAATCTACAGATTTACAACGCTAAAATCAGGGATTCAATTCCCTTCCGTGGGCTCAACAAATAGTCTGACTGATGTGACTTTGCTATAAGAAAGCACACACTCGCTTTACGCATACCATAAGACTTCTGCTTCCACATTTGGAATCATGTGCCTGTCATATAAATCGTCATGTGCCACTTATCCATCAATAGGAGCACAGTACACTCAGTTGATGTATGTGGCATCCTTTATGCGCATCTATCGAACTATCACTTCTTGTTTAGAAGAATTTGAATTGGACTTGCTTTTTTGTTTGTTTATTACTGCATGTTTTCAGCACGAAGTAATTATTTTGCGCCTTAATTTGGTTTATTCAATTCGATTCTTACACTCAAATTTATCAATTCGTTTAAGTCGCTTTACTTCTGGACTCGAGTTTGGTAAAACCTTTATTTGAAATAAATTCAGAAATTTACCATTTCCGGAATTACACTAGTGACTAACGTTTTTGCTCGGGTATGGCCGACACGACGATGAATCTATCAGCTTTTATACTTCAGGAGATTGAACTTTACACAGTTCCACCTTTATTACTAGACATCGCCAAGGCTTCTACAAAAATTGCTGAGCCTTTACTACTTGGCTGGAACTTTAATCGTATTTTATACTTCCAGTATTTGCAGATCATTCCTTTTCCGAACTTAGGGAGTTTCCTAGGCATAACTGGTCTCCCCGAGACATAAAATATATGAAGCCCAAGTTATGTCTAGAAGACTCCTTAGATTAGAATTTCACCTATTTTTTATTCACTTCATCCTTCCTTCTTACATGAACAATCTTTCCAATCTTTTTGTTTTTTTTCTTTCCTCTGATATTCGGGTTCTTGCTGATCCACTGGTTTCCTAAATATGCGAGGGGATTTGTTTTGCATGTCGTGCCCACTGACGATTTTTTATTCTTTTACCTTTTCCTACCATAATTCACCCTGACCATTTTAAGATCAGTAGCTGCTAAGCTACTTCTCCCATTTTGGGGGCGGCTCCCAAATCGTATGTTTTACACATGCCCAATATCCTTGCTTAATTATTACTTCAACAAACCTCTTTAGGTATACTTCTTACAATCCATCTCCTCTCTGAGACTTTCCATGTAAATCCTGTGGAGTTTTCTGAATATAGTTTTGTCCTTCTGTCCTATACTTTAGTCCACATCTCATTTTTGTCTTGCATTAAAAACATGGTTTTTGTTTGTGAATTCATGGGTATTATGCTGTATGAACTCGGGTCTGCTTACTCTCATCTTCTCTTACGGATTATGTATTACCCCCATTTCTATGATATCATGTATTTGATGCAGTCCATATATTATAGAGCCTCAAGTGACAACATTCCACTCTCATAAATATCTTAGCCTTTTGTCTCTGTTGGAACATCGTATGTCTCCAATTCCATTCTTTCACCCGCCTCTGTTTTCTTCTCCCCTCCTCCTTGAGATTACACGAATAATCAGTATCAGTTAAAAGCATTGCATGGGTTTCTCTTGCAGCGTGAAATCAAACTTGTTCCCCATATTTTGAGTTTCTTTATCCCTACTTTTTACTGTCTCCAAGAAAACTGATGGTTGGCAACCGATAATCGATTTATCTCTCCTTCATATTACTATTCAAGCTCATCATGGAATCTTTTCTCATTCTTAAGTTGGTGTTTTCTAAGGGTTGTGGATGGGATAAATAGATATTCTCAATTCTTACACTCTTATATACCGTTATCACCCAAGTTTGTCCTCGTCTTTGAATCATCTTTTGTGACCCCATGTACTGGGAATTAAATACACTTATTTTTAGCGATCGTTACCACTGTTATGATTCTCTCAACAAAGATGCATTTGCTACAGGCAACAACACTAATTTAATTCTGTTGTGGTTACTTATACCTCATCCACTGGCTCTTAGAGGATTGATCACATAAGTATCTTTATGTGTATCCATCTATCCAACTACTTCGTTGAGCGATTTTCCTTGTGCACTCTTTTTCTTGTCTAGTCTGCCTGACCGCCTCCCTCTTGGCTAACTCAGCTTTGGGTTTTATAGTTAGAATGAATACTCATTTTACTCTCCTTGTACACTTCTCTCCCTTCTTTGTCCACAGTGCTCACATGTCCTACATCTCAACCTTCACGATCTGCTTCTTCACACCTGGCCTTTATCCAGACCTTGGTGACACAAGGCAGTTTTAAATGGAGATTTAGTCCCTTATTAATTAGTTTCATCTATCCATTTTCCATGGAGATGTACCTACGTAGTGGAATATGTTCTGAAATTAGTCTACTACCATATAAATTCCTACTGATTAGTTAAACATGGCTTGTGTAGTGTAAAATTTTCACACGGCTCTTCAACTGTGGGTCTCTGGTCTCCTTACATCCTTGATATTGGACAGCTTTTATCCAGTATTTTTCGTTTCTTATAACACAGGATATTTACTTCCCCTGTGCTTCCCTTCCTCGTGTGTTATTTCCAGATATATTACCTCTCTGAAATCCTACTTCCTTGGATTGGGTTATTTGTGTAGTTTAACATTCTTTGGGTTTACCTCTGTTTAAACCACTCCCTCATTTCCATGTTTCATAATTCGCTCAAAATATATTTCCTTCTTTAAGCCTGTGGGCATTGAAGGTGGGATTTGTTTGCTATTGATGTTTCATATTATCACCATACCAGTCTTTTCTTTTATCGAGATCGTTCTTTTTTCCCAAAGATCTTGGCAGCTCTGGAGGGATGTTTCTTCTTTTTCTATTTCTTACCTTTACTCTTGACCAGATCCAAAGAGGCTTCTGTGTTTGATGAGAGCTCTTTCTTCTCATATAGCCTGTACTGCTTACTTTTGACGTATACATTTAAGACTTTATTCAATGGCAAGTTTCATTCTATTATGATCTTTTACTTTTTACCCTTATCACTAGGGTCTCCATTGTGGTTTAATTGGTTTAGCCTTCCCTACCTTCATCCTCCTAGCCTTGATATAGTTGTTTTTCTATCAGATCTGACACCTCACTCTTTCCCTTGCTTCTCATTTTCATTGGCCAATGGAAAAGATTCTGCAAACCAGAAAGTGGACCATTCCTAGTATGTTCATCTCCCACTATTTTTGTCGTATTGTAGTTTTTTCAGTTATTTTTCACTACATGTGCTCATTCTCTAGAATTTGGCGTGACTCCACTGATAGCTTTTACGCAGTTAAACACCAAACATTATATACCTTCAGAAGTGAAGAACGTATGTGTGATTAGTGAAGAGTTACCTAACTGCTCCTTTGGTGAATTGTACCTATATGAACATGAAATTAATTTTTTCATTGTGAACCCTCAAGACTCAATATTGTTTGCAAGTTTCCATAACTTTTGTAAAGAAACAATGATTTTTAATAATCGTTATTATAAATTGTATTATTGTTTCTATATTAAAACGTTCTTGAATTAAGTTGTTGTTTTTTTTGGAATTTCGCACAAAGCTACTCGAGGGCTATCTGTGCTAGCCGTCCCTAATTTTGCAGTGTAAGACTAGGGGTAAGGTACCTAGTCATCACCACCTACCACTAACTCTTGGGCTACTCTTTTATCAATAAATAGCGGGATTGACCGTCACATTATAACGCCCCCACAATTGAAAGGGCGAGTATGTTTGGTGTGACGGGGATTCGAACGCGCGACCGTCGCCTAACGAGTAGAGTGCCGTAACCACCAGGTTATGCCAGGCTAGAAAATGTTTAACTTCCAAACAATTACAAAATATGTTTAGATTTCGGAAAATTTGGAAGTTGAAAAGTACTGTTTGGTAGCTTTTAATGGCTAAAATAATGTATAGTAATATAAAAAGTAGCTCAAGTAGTAATTAATATTTTGTTAGTTTAAGTTATGAAAATATAAGTTGATGTTTTGTTTTGCAGTTTCGCACAAAGCTACTCGAGGGCAGTGTAAGACTAGAGGGAAGGCAGCTAGTCATCACCACCCACCACCAACTCTTGGGCTACTCTTTTACCAACGAAAAGTGGGATTGACCGTCACATTATACACCCCCATGGCTGGGAGGGCGAGAATGTTTGGCGCGACTCGAGCGGGAACCCGCGACCCTCAGATCACAAAGCGCACGCCTTAACGCGCTAGGCCATGCCAGGCCATGAGGAACAAAAACACTAGTGTAGTTATATAATACATTTTCCTTTGCATCTCCATATTACGCGACCCTCATATTACAAGTCGAACGCCTTAACCCACCTGACCATGCCGGGCCCAGTCGTTTATTCATTTCCTTATATTTGGGAAAATGAATTTTGTAATTTCTTGTGGATATTGCGAGAGATTTTTGCAGATGAGAAGCTGTACTGAAATATATTTGAGAGTTTTGTAATAAAAATCTTTTATTGTGAAACATGGCCAGAATAATTCTTCGTAATTCCATCATTATACGTGTTTATAGTTCTTCCAATTATAGCATAAGGCTACTTGACTATGAGTGCACTCGAGGCCTTTCAGCCATTATCGGTAAATTAAACTAGGTCTTGTATTCAGTGATGTCGAGAAACCCACTTGTTGAGAATTTTATATGCAAAAACGGCTCGTTTGGGTTCAGAAAATATTTTAAATAGAAGAGCGAACAACGTTTCGACCTTCTTCGGTCATCGTCAGGTTCAGGTCTTGTATTACATCTGAATGAGTGCTCTATTTTGAGTGTGGTAACCTCCTTATTGCTGGAAACGTTAGTTTTTCAAGCACATCGTGCAGAAGATGTTCCTCTTCAACTGTGAGTAATGAAGCCTTCTCTTTTTAACTATTTCTCTGTTCAATTTCTCACGATAAAAAGTATTTGAGCTTTGGCATTTACACCTATTGCCTATAATCCATTTTATTTATGCATTCAAATTTGCATCCTTGTCCTGTCAAGAGTAATCTCCGAGGCATAAACAAGATCTCTCATTTCATCAGGAACTTATATCTATGTCCTATTGTCGAAAGATAATTTAGTATATTCATTTTCATTGCAATAATTAATTTCTTCCCGTTAATTCAATTTGATAAAGAAGATGATATCAACGTCGAGAGTTCTAGTTCTACGTCATTGTTTTCGCTGTCTTGTTTAAGTTATGTTTCAGCACTTTATGATTGAAAACAGGAGCTCGAACTGGTATGATGTCTATATTATTTTATACTGGTTTGGTTGGCGAGGGTTCAGTAATAAAGAACAAAGCCCATGTATCATTCAGCTTCTTGGTTTTAACTACCACATTTCCAAATTTTTTCTTCGACTTTAAATACTCCCCACCATACCTTTGTTCATATGTCTCAATAACAGATCAGATGATCAGTTATTGAATTATATGTATGTACAAACTTACTTGTGTGTGTATGTATGTGAGAGAGGGATGACTGAACGAGCTACTTAATAGTTTTTAGCACATTATTGCATGCAATTCTGTGTACTTAGCGAAACAAATTAAATATTGTACTTGGACGACTTGGATTCTATATTCTTCCATAAATGACATTTGTCAAGTTTCAACAAATTATTTACAGCTGAACAGTAGGCCGATGTGGACCCACAAACAATTATGGATTTTTTTTTCACACAACAGTTTGCAACTTCTGTTAAAAAAATAAATCAATTGATACAACATATTTTGAAAGCTAAAATACTGTTACTTACCTTGTAAACAATGACTGAAGTCTTTTTTTGAACAAAATCTGAATCATTTGAGAGTGAAGAATCGAAAATGAAGACATCTTTAACGTAGTCTTGCAAATGTAGTCAAATACTTAGGCCTACTGCTCGATCATATGGTAAGAAACGGTGATAGAACCTGACCTACACCATCATGAAAATGCCAAGTGAAGAGATGTAGAATGGCTGAAGCCAATCATTCGATTCGCATGATGAGTGATTGTCTCACTTACACCCTGAATATTTCCACTGCAAATTGTATGCAAGTATACTGGGTCCGAATGGGGCTAAACCTAGTTACACTATTCGGAGGCAAGCCAATCAAACCTCTGCAGTCTATTTCGCACAAGAAGTCTACTCACGTCACACACAAATTCTCGCTGTCGTCATTAGTACGTGGATTTGGTAGAATGAATTTTACTGAACATTTCCTTTAAAAATGAAGTCGAGTCTCCATATTTTTTATTCATAATTGACTTTTTTTGAGTTACAGCTCCAATAATCCTCATCCCGATCGATGACCACGGTAAGTCACACAGTTGAAATATTGAGACTGCAATACATAAGCTTTGTATTTCATATTCGTTTTAAACTATTTCAGCTGAAGACTCACATCAGGCACATTTTAAGCTCAAATTTTGATTGGCATGTCTTGTTTGGTCAGAGATGCTGTTCCATTTGTATTCCCTTGAATAGGTAATGATACATCCAGCAGCAAACATTCTGTGCTTTAATTGAAAAAAAAAATCAAATTTTTCTTGTTTTCATAAATTTAGGCAATTTGTAAAGGTTCTCTGTCAAATCTATTATGCTTTTAGAAATAATTAATAGCTTTTGAAAATTTGTTCAGTCAAAAGTCATGTTGTTTTGCAAGATGTGTAAAAGTTTTAATAATGTTTAAAACGGAAACGTCAGAAAATATTTCTTTTCTGTTTAAGCAATTTACAGATAATTAAATTTAAAATGATTTATTCTTCAATTTCAGTTTTCTGAAAGAAAGAATAAACCCACATGTTGAAAGAAGTGGTAATACTACTTAAGTGACTTTTTTTTGCCACGCAATTCCTTTAAGGAACATAGGGCCGTAATCACTGCGATTTCCGTAACAGGTGTTTAAGTGAGTAAGTTGTCAGCCCACTGCACCTAGCCGTCCGTAATTGAGCAGTGTAAGACAACTCTTGGGCTACTATTTTTACGAACAAAAAGTGGGATTGAATGTAACATTATAACGCCCCCACGGCTGGAAGGGCGAGAATGTTTAGCGCGACTCGGATGCGAACCCGCAACCCTCGGAGAGCATGACTTAACGCGCTCGGCCATGCTGGTTCTTAGTGACTTATGGCTATCTTAATCCAGCATGAGAGAAAACACCTAAGGAGCAATTAAATGTAGCTGCCAAGTATATTGAACAGTTCAAGAAGTGGGAAATCTGATTCTGTACAAATTTGGCCTGTAGAGTTTTTCGAGTGATACGAATATAATACCATATTACACAGGATTTACACCATTTGCGTTACTTATAAATATGTTTCACTTACTGGAACGAAAAGCAGAGAAAATGACAAGGTGATCTCCGATTTAAAGACAAAGACTTGGACCTTAGGAAAAGATTAGTACAGGTTTAACATTTAGAGATGAAAACCTTCCATTAGTTAACCAGTTCTTTTTTTTTTCTTGTAAAAATCAAACGAGGCATATTTTAGGAGGTCTTGGCTGTTGAGTCAATGTTTTCAATACACTATCAGCAGGATTATGATAACGTTGAGTAACTTCCTTTATTTCCAGTTAATTTCACTTTCTATTTCTTCTAGTCGTAAGAAGGTGGATAATCACATGCTCGAATGTTTCAAACAGTTGTATTCGCCCACATGGGTAATTCTAGCTTGTACAGAACTTAGAATTCAGAAACCCATAGCACTTAAACTAAACTCTCAATTTTATTCAAACTACAAGTAGACAACAACTTTTAAAACACTTTCCATCATTTCATTATCAGAACGCATAACAATTGTTTCTTTGCATTTTGTCTGATCCATTTCTGACAAAGATTACAAAACAGTCTGGAATTATTCAGCTTCTATAAAATGGCGGCATCATTATGGCAGGGAAAGGGTTTTTCATTGAAGACTTACTAAATGGGTTAAGTTAAAAATTCTTAATTTGTCTAAAAAAAGGCCGATTCACAAAAGATGTGGAGGTAACAAAAAAAATCTCCAGGCTGTGCGTTAACGTGGAAAGGATTATTAGAAGTGTGAAAAAATACCAAATATTTGACATTCTTTTACTAATATCTACTAACATTATCTCATGGACGTCTGTTCTGAATGATCTGTTATTATCTCCATGACTCTCAGTGACATTATTTTCACACAAACCATATCTGTTTATGATACATACAAACATACGTGTGCGTGTGTGTGTGTATCGAAATGTTATTTCAACAGTTAGATAAATGTTAACATCAAAAAGAAAGAACGTTAAAAACAGCAAGATTAAACCTGTAATGAAAAGTTTATTAAATTATCAAAACAAGCTTCAATAACTACAAAATACAAAGCCTGTGCTATGTTTTTTATATATATATGCAGCGTCATTTTATAGTAGTTGTTAAGATTAAATATAAATTTTACAATATTGAATAACTTCATGTATGTGTAATTTAATAAATGTATATAAATATTAGGTTGTTTGAAAAATAATGGCGGATTTTTATATCAAAATTTCAGTCATTGTAAAGATAAGAAACCTCTCTTTATATGACTTCATATATATCGTTGAAAAACGAATGCCTTATTCTATTCATTAGTACTTTTATTCTTCTCTAAAACTTTATTTTCAATATTTCAGGCCCTTATAATTAATTATGGAAAAAGTTGCGCATCATTTTTTGCATGAATTCAAACTTGGTCACAATGCAAACAGCTCACAATATCAGCCTTCGAATGTACAGTACAGAGTTGGTTCCAAAATTTTCGTAATGGATAAGGGAATCTTGAAGATAAAGAAGGCAGAGAACGTCTTTCTGCTGTTGAAATCGACCAACTGAGAACATTAGCGGAAGAAAACCTGCGCAAAACTGTTCGAGGAATGGCACAGAATTATTTGGTGTTGGCATTTCCTCAATATCAAACCATCTCGAGCAAATTGGAAAAGTGAAAAAGCTTGACAGCTGGATTCCACACGAACTTGATGAAAAACAGACGAATCGTCGTTTCGAATTTTGCTCCATGCTGATTTCGTGCAACAGAAAATGACCCATTTGTTTATCGAATTGACACCTGTGATGAAAAATGGATCCTTTACGACAACGGAAAACGGTCTGCACAGTGGCTCAACCATAACAAGGCTCGAGAAAACTTCTCAAAGTCAAAGTTGCACAAAGAGAAGGTTATGATCACTATATAGTGGTCTGCAGCTGGTATTATCCATTACAGCTTACCCAACCAAGGCAAGAATATAACTGTGGAGGTTTAATGTCAAGAATTGGAAGGAATGCATAGAAAATTGCGTGAACAAAGTGCCAGCAGTAGTCAATCGAAGAAGACCAATCTTGCTTCATGATAATGCTCAGCCACTTGTTGCTCAAATGATGCTCCAGAAGCTCAACGAATTGGGATATGAAACATTGCCTCATCTTTCTTACTTTCAAGACCACTGACTACCACTTTTTTCAAGCACTTAGACAACTTTTTACAGGACAAAAGATTGAACAACAAAGCAGCAGTATAGAATAGCTTTAAATAACTTTTGAGATCTAGAACTTCAGAGTTTTATCGTCATGGCTTAAATAATTTTATTTCTCGTTGAAAAAATTGTGTAGATTCACTAGGTTTTTATTTTGATTAATAAAGTTGCTTTTGATCTTTTTTATTTCTTAAAGTTGAAATTTAAAACCAGCCATTATTTTTCGAACAACTTAATATGCATTAAACAACACTTTATATAACTGTGAGCTGACTCTGAGTATTCAGATGATACTGGCTGCCAAATATACCCTTTAAAGTCTTGTAGTGTTAAATTAATTAAAAATATGAAATCTTTATTTTTGCCAAGTACTATATTATTTTTTCAGTAATCTTAAAAATATGCACATTTAGGACAAATATATTTTAAGTAAGTAATCAATTATAGTGCAATATTCATAAGTTTAGAGTAACAGCAATATGCTTAATGAGTCACCTTCTTTAAAAAATCAAATATATTCCTAAGTGATCTCAATCACAAACCAGACAGTGGTCATTATAGAATTGATAATATTTATGGTCCTCTGTATTATAAATAAAACTTCTGCGGCTGGTGTCTGAGCTCAATATAAAAATTTTAGAACAAGAGATAATAATCTGAGATTGGTAGAAAAGAGGGTCTTACTCAAATTATCCATGAATTATTTTTATATTAGTCATGTCTTGAAACATAATAACACTTAGTTTTGTGAAGAGGCAACTGGTGTAATCTTTTTTTTGGTGAAATATTATACCTATAAAAATTAATCAGCATAGCTCTGTTTAAAAGTTTTCAAACGTAGTGTTATATCAATGCTGTTGTTGTTTTACATTTTAGTATGGATATAAATATTGATGTAAAAAATAATTGCAAAGTGCAGATGTTTGGCTAGATATTTATAAGGAACTGTTAGAAGCAGCTTTTGTGCTGCCAAAGGCAGTTTGATCTAGGGCAGTCTAGGGACATGTCCCTAAAGAATTAATATAATAATCTAATTTGCAGTTGATGTATAAGCCAAATACGTAAAAGTAGGGATACTTTAGCATCCTCCACCAAGCACATCCAGTTCAGACACTTATGTTTGTTTCTAGTATGAAACATCAGATAATGATCTAATCATTTACGCATTTAAGCAACGGATTATATTTAAATTGGTCTGATATCTTTATAAATTCATATACTTTAAACCATCAACCAACAGAAGTAGTAGTACTTATTTATCAGCCACTTAAGATCTGTCATTTAACATTTATTAGAAGATCAAATGTACAAAATGAATTTCAACTTTATTTTAGAAACAATAAAAAGGAAAAAAAAACATTTCGAAACTCTGAATTATTGTGTTTTGTGTATGTGTGTCATATATATATATATATATGTGTGGGTGCATTGATGGAAAAAGTGACGATTGACAAGGCAAATGCATATTATAGGCCTTGTGAACAAAATAAATTTGATCTCAAGCTGGTAGCTAATGTTGTGCCAACAATTTAAATCTATTATGGCTCAATACTATGCAGTGGCACAGCAATAGGTGGAGTAACTGTAAGGATGTAGAGGTTGAACTCAAAATTTTTTTTAACTTTTGTTATTGAGGGAAAATATTTAGAAATATGAGAAGGGGACAATATATTTTGCCCCATGGTCGTTTCAGACCTAGTTACGCCAACGCTATTAGCTTCAGAAAATTTAATAATCTTCAGGTTTCACAATAGTCTAATATTTTACATTTATCCAAAAATTTTTTTAGGTTTTTATGTTGTTTGCCCTGTTTGTAATTAAACGCAAAGCTGTATAATGGGCTATCTATGCTCTGCCCACCACGGGTATCGAAACTCGAATTCAAATTTTGTAAGTCCGCAGATATACTGCTGTGTCACAGGACAAGTATTATATGAGAAAAAGTAGAATTGGACTCGTGTAACTCACGAAATTCGAAGAAATTGAGTGTGGCCGACTGACATTTGGCTTTTATGGTCATGATTGGAACGACTTTTATCATTTTTCATGATAATGCTATTAAATGACAGTAAAAAGCTATTAATTTAATTCAAGGAACATACGTATATTGCAAATTTTAATTTAGATTATACAACGAGCTAACTAGTAAGGTACACTTGCTTCTCGATTATCTTCTGTTATCTGCATTTTTTACTTTCTCCGGACCAGTGCGGATAACCGAGGAACCGGTGTATATTTATTTACTTATACAGTGACGTGTCCATGTTAATGATCACATGATATCAACAATCGCTTGATAGTATTGTCCAAACTAACTGCCTTTGGTCCTATATGAGTCTAAATATGCCTAATGATTAGTTGAATTGAAAGCAAGAAGAAAAAATATCATGACATTAGCAACGTGTTGTGCAACCAAAGCACTTCATTCCTGAAGAAACGTGAAGTGCTGAATCTTCTATTAAATTCCTAGAAACAAAGTTGGATTTGGGAACTCAAAGAACACAAAGATAGTTCCGTACTTTTAAAGAGTTCAGAACTGTTCTAGATCGGATTTCTAGTTAGTACAATCCTATGCATGAATAAAATGGGAGAAAATACTTGATGTTATGATGAAACTGTCAGTCGTTCTGGTCACCTGGTGCCTGGGATTTGTTTAAGCCTGTTAAATAGAGGGTTCAATTGAATTTTTCATCAGAAGGATATTTTTTTACAATATAAAACTTTATAGACAAAGCAATTTAAATTTAAACCAAGATGATTAAATTTGATCACAAAATAAAAATAAAAGTTATAAATATT
The DNA here is from genome assembly GCA_011833715.1 of Carcinoscorpius rotundicauda. Taxonomy (NCBI): domain Eukaryota; kingdom Metazoa; phylum Arthropoda; class Merostomata; order Xiphosura; family Limulidae; genus Carcinoscorpius; species Carcinoscorpius rotundicauda. The sequence goes on from CM022395.1 coordinate 79,222,526, forward strand.
ATATACATTTTTAATGTCTGAAGATTGGTTGTTGCCAAAATAATTGGATTTAAATCATTTTTTTGTGAAGGGGCAGGATAAAGACACGCACACATAGATATTTCGGCTGTGATTTTAAAAATAAAACATCTATGCTCGCCCTCTACATTCCTACACTCAATTACACAACCCTCTTCAAACATGTGATCAGCTATAGGTTAGTAACCTCTTTCTTTCTTTGTGAAACTGACGATGACCGAATAAGGTCGAAACGTTGTTTGCTCCTAATTAGTTACAAAATCAGTATGTGTATTTGTTAAATGTATTTATTTTCAGAAGTAAATAAGTGATCTAATAGTGAAATTACACTGAAGAGAAGGGTGATAACTGAAACATCTACCACCAACAAAAATGTAAAGCAGTAGTACCGCGGCTCAGCGCCAGTAGATGGCACTAGCATCATAACGTCAGATTAGAAAACATCACTAACCACGACTAAGGGAAAAAGGGCTTGCCGATTCCAAGTATAAGTACGTTTGTAAACATATTCAGCTCCAGAAATTTTACAGAGGTAACAAGGGTTAATATTTTTGTCTTTAATTGTAATTGTATTAATAATGATTTATATTATCGAGTCGTGCATTACTGATTACGTTCACTTAACCACATATATTTGTGTAGAACAAATTATACACATTCAGTGATGTTGAGAATTTTATATGCAAAAACGGCTCGTTTGGGTTGAGAAAATATTTCAACTAGAAGAGCGAACAACGTTTCGACCTTCTTCGGTCATCGTCAGGTTCACAAAGAAAGAGGTAACTGACCGGAAGCTGACCACATGTTTGGAAGGGGTTGTGTAACTGAGTGTCGTAATGTAGAGGGCGGGGTTAGATGTTTGAATATATAATTTTATCTATAATATTAATATAGGTATAATGGCGTTTCTTTATATTGGTTTATTTTGGGTTTAAGTTGTTGTATAAGTAAAGCTTCTTTAATTTTGCGTTTGTTTATGTTTGTTTCTTTATTTAGTATTTTAGTGTTTTCTATGGTTATGTCGTGTTCATTTGACTTGCAGTGTTCGAAAACGTGTGAAGGTGACTTTTTATGTTCTTTGAATCTGGTTTCCATTTTTCTACTTGTTTCTCCAATATAGAAGTCTTGGTAGTTATCACATTGTATTTTACAAATAATGTTGGTGTGGTGTTTGTCAGTGTAGTTCTTACATAGTATAGACCTCAGTTTTGTGCCTGGTTTTTGAATAAATTTAGTATTAACTGGAATGTTATATTTTGTTACCACTATACTGGTACAGATATGTAGATGACACGGTTGCGGGATTCAAATCTACAGAACACATACTTAATTTTTTCAATCACATTAATTCTATACATCCCAACATTAACTTCACATGTGAACAGGAAGAAAGCAATCAAATATCATTTCTTAACCTCAAAATTATAAGAACCGACACACAATTCAAAACCGAAATCCACCGAAAAATCACCCATACTGGACTATACATTTCTTGGGACTCAGCACATGAAACAAAACAAAAACTCAACATACTAAGAAACCAGATAAACACAGCCATAAAACTATGCTCACCAGATAAAATTAACGATGAATTAGACAAAATAAAACAATACTTCATCAACGTCAATAAGTTTCCTCCACAAACCGTAGAAAACGTTATACGCAGACATCTAGACAGAAAGCAAAATCAACCAACAAAAGTAAATATATTTCACGAATCAAAAAATCACGAAACCATATACTGCTGTATACCATATATTCCTAACATCAGCAAACAAATAACCAAAATTTGGCAAAAACTAGTAACAAAATATAACATTCCAGTTAATACTAAATTTATTCAAAAACCAGGCACAAAACTGAGGTCTATACTATGTAAGAACTACACTGACAAACACCACACCAACATTATTTGTAAAATACAATGTGATAACTACCAAGACTTCTATATTGGAGAAACAAGTAGAAAAATGGAAACCAGATTCAAAGAACATAAAAAGTCACCTTCACACGTTTTCGAATACTGCAAGTCAAATGAACACAATATAACCATAGAAAACACTAAAATACTAAATAAAGAAACAAACATAAACAAACGCAAAATTAAAGAAGCCATACTTATACAACAACTTAAACCCAAAATAAACCAATATAAAGAAACGCCATTATACCTATATTAATATTATAGATAAAATTATATATTCAAATATCTAACCCCGCCCTCTACATTACGACACTCAGTTACACAACCCCTTCCAAACATGTGGTCAGCTTCCGGTCAGTTACCTCTTTCTTGGTGAACCTGACGATGACCGAAGAAAGTCGAAACGTTGTTCGCTCTTCTATTTGAAATATTTTCTCAACCCAAACGAGCCCTTTTTGCATATAAAATTATACACATTATAAATTGATCTGTCAAAATGAAAATACTGAAATATCAAGCGTTTAACTTTCCAGTTTGGAGATAATTGCACTGTATAACAGGCTTATTTTATTATTAAAGTATAGTCCAACAGTACAGACATACTCTGTTCAGTCATTTTGCTTTAATAAGGTAGATTTTGTTTGTTTTTGAATTCCGCACAAAGCTACTCGAGGGCTATCTGTGCTAGCTGTCCCTAATTTAGTAGTGTAAGACTGAAGGGAAGGCAGCTAGTCATCACCACCCACCGCCAACTCTTGGGCTACTCTTTTACCAACGAATAGTGGGATTGACCGTAACAATTTAACGCCTCCACGGCTGAGAGGGCGAGCATGTTTGGCGCGACAGGGATGCGAACCCGTAACCCTCGGATTACGAAACGCACGCTTGGCCATGCCGGACCAGGTGGATTTTGAAGTACTCATTTTAAGTGTAAGTAAAATTTCTGTACATTTGTTGAGAAATGATAAATGAAAAACTCCTAAACTGATAATGGATGAGTAACAAATATAATAAAAAGTATTTGCATATTGCACTATCATAAAAATAAATTTTATATTTTTATAAACTTTCATGTAATTTTAAAACATTAGAAGTAATTAAAATTTTACTCTGCACTTATTTTCTTTTAAAGTATATTTCAGTCCATTTGGGGTACACTCCTCTAGTGGGATAGTGGTAAGTCTACGGATTTACAACGGTAAAGTTAGGCATAGATTCCCGTCGGTAGACACTGTAGATAACTGCATGTCCGATGTGACTTTTCTGTATAAAACATGTACGCACGTTTGAAGTGTTGTTTGTAATTTTAGCGCATAGCTACAAATTTGTCTATTTTGCGCCCACAAATTGTATCGGAAATCGGTTTTTCGCGTTATAAGTCTTTACACTTCCTGCTGTGCCAAAGGATGTCCCGTCTGGAATAATTGTACTGTTTATAAAACTATATGACTGTTTTTGACATTGGAATACTATGTTCAAGAAAATAGTATTATTAATCACTTCAAGTGTTTTTTATTATTGTTAAGCAACTTGTTCTTATTCTAATTTAATTTTTTATATACTCTTTTATTGTATTTGATAAAACAAGTAGAATTTTATGACAAAAGTAGTAGGTGGTGAGTAGCTGTTCAGATGCTCGTGTTGCTGGTCCAGTACCATTATCCACTACTAACCTTATGGTTCTGTTGTAGCACTTGTTCGTTTTCACATGTGAGGTTTGCGAACTGAGGTCATCTCTATATGTTATCTAGTGTTTCAGATATACTATCTGAAGGAAATCACTTTATTTAGCCCACAAGTAATTTGTGCAGTTTTACTGATTTGTTCTTTATTGGTAAAGTTAAGATGAATATACTTTATTTTGTTAAATGTTTCTCTTTTGATTATAAAATTAACAGTTCTCGTAAAAAATATCCCAATTTTCAATAATTTAGATTATTATATCATACCAAAAACAATAAATAAAGTATAACTTTTTTCAGTTTTTCATTTTAAAGAAAAATTTGAAGAGGTGTGACACTTTTGGTTATATATAAATAAAGTGATGCTGTATTTTCTTAGCAAACAAATAAGTGTAAAGTCTGGCTAGACCTGTCGTGGATATTTTAAGTACTTTGGACAAGTAAGAATTACACACAAAGATACAACATGTGTCGGAAATAAAGCAGATTATAGGGTTTGTTTTCTACTTGCATAAACATTATTTGCAAGTGACTGAAAAAGGATGTATTAAAAATGTTATTCTTCAAAAGGATGACGTGATCTGTATAATATAATTTATGTTCATGTGGTATTGTTACAAAAATGTTCTTTACATTTCAATAAATTTTATACATTTTTGAAATGTTACTTATAATCAATTAATTTATGTCAACTAACTGTTGAGTAGCGACTGATCAACGACTTATAACCTTGGCCAAAAAGTCTGGTTAGTTAATTAGTAATGACATTGAAACAATGTTGTAAATTTAATGAAGGCATAATCAAACGTGTTTGTGTGTGGCAAACCTTTGTTCTTCTGTTATTCCTTTCAAGGTAGATTGTTTAATCAACATTTAATGTGATGTAATAGTCACAAAGACACAGACAGCACTATAGTGTTGAAGAAAGAACTTTCTACAAAACTTTTGGTTACTTTATTCTACACAAAAAATTTAAAAAGCTTACATGAAATACGGGTATTTATTGCAAAAAACATCAGAAAATAACGAGTCTTTTAGAGTTGTTAAAGTATAGTGGTAATCGTTCACCAAACTTCCACATCAGCCACGCTCTGGAGTTATACCTTCCAGAAATTGTCGATATTTATTTATAAAGTGTTTCTGCAGATAAACTCTTTATATTGGAAAACTGCAGATAGAATAATAACAACGCAGATCATGCTTGAAAATAGAAAATGTATGTTATCAGTGTAGCACGTGTTCAGCGACAAATAAATCCCAAGACACTATCTGAAACAAACAATGGTGATTTAGTTAGCAGATTATAGACGGGAAGGGCTATCGTAGATTAAAAGGTACCTTTGGACTTGTTTTCAGTCACTTGAACTGTAAGTCTACGGATACTGAGCACATATTTTCTTTCTTACAAAGGTTTATACTTAAAACTGAGAACCTCAAACACAACAATAAATAGAATTCTTTCAATCAGTAAGACTACTTTTCATTAGAGTTTTGATCATCTTATCCGAACAATGTATTTTAGTTTCGAAGAAGATAAGATCTATGGAAATGACGAAGGTATGTAATTTAGAATGTCTCTGTTTCAGTTTTTTTGTGTTTGTTACATTTTTAATAATCGTAATTGAACAATGAACATTAATTTTGAAGGAAAGAATATGGTCGACAGAGAATTATAGAAATGATGAAAGTAATTTAGAAACATGTCCGATTTATTTTCAATTCGCTTTGCTGTTTTAAGAGACATGGTAGTGTGTCCTGCGTCCAAAACAACGTGCAGGATACATGATGTGTTATTAACAGGAATGACAGTTTAGCGATATTCTATTTTTTCTAGCTCGGACTGTGGTATTTGAACTAAAACATATTTCTAGTGTATGTGCTGTACTAGACCCTTATTTAACATACCAATTTCAAGGTAATGTATTAAGAAATACACGAGATATAAAATATTCAATTTTGATTGAATTTTTCCCTATTTTTTTTCCTACGTATCGAAAGTACGGAAACTATTTTATCGAAAAACATACTTAATTTTTATGGACTTTTCAAAGTTGGTGCACAAACACACCTTTAAAATCTACACTTAGGTGTCTATTTTAGTCTAACTATTAGCTACAAGTGCAAAGGTATTCAATAAAAACTGCTAAAAGTTGATTAAAATTTTCCGTCTAAACGGAAAATCACGTGAACTATGGTCTTCAATTTTTGCTACAGCTTCAGCTTAGAGAAGTGGACAGTTTGTAGTTTTTGTCATTCGGATTAAAGATAACTGATTCTGAGCAGCAAAACTGTAGTTGAAAAGATGTACAGATAAATAACTACTGCTTAATCAAGCAAACCGGAAACTTTATTTGATAGAAAAATATATCTAACTTTTACATATATATTTTTTTTTCAAATATGATGCATTTATCGATCTTTACAATCTACAATAAGGTGTCGAATTTAGTCTAAACATAAGCCACAGGTACAAAGTTATTCAACAAAAATTCAAATTGAATTAAATGTTTTGTGCACGCCTTTGCAGAAAATTATGTAGCACATGAGTTTCAAAGTATCGCTACAGTTTCGTCTAAGAGTAAAAGTGGACCGTTTTTGGTTTTATCATTCGGATGAAAAACAGCTGATTTAAAGCGGCAAAGCTATACGTGAAAGAACGTGCAGGAACACAAGTGTTGGTTAGGCTTAAAAAACTAGATTATCAGTTTCTAGCTTAAGTATCTTATAGGTATCATATATCAAAAAAAGAATAGGCGTGCAACTTAAAGGAATTAAACCAAAATTGACAACCGAATTGAAAAGTGCCCGAAAGAGGATGTATAAAAATCAGAAGATAACGGGTCTCTTAGAGTTTATGGTTAGGACATCAATTTTGTTTTACCCATCATCGTGCTCTGAGCTAAATAATAATACAGCATCACTAATTAACAAATGAATATTTGCTGTAACTTTTTTTTTATCAATGCTTTAAGTGTACTACCAGTTTGACTATCAACTTTATTCTATTCTTTTAGTCTCACGTTGAATTCCTTTTTTCACACCTAAGGTGTTTTTGATTAGATCTTTAGAGCAAGAAAAATTATCAGTGACAAACGATCCAGCCAATGCTGGGTGATTGATGCTAACATACAAACACACTCAGTGGATTATCTGTCTAGTAAGATTTGAACAAACAGTCACAGTCACCTACAAACATCTGCCATGATGATTTTCTTTTTGTTGTTGCTGGTAGCAAAAACGAAAGAAAACTGAACTGCAAACAATAAAAGATTTTGTAATTTCATTTGTTGCAACAGGAATGCACAGCACGCGAGATGGCACGAGTCATGTTCTGCGCAAGTTACAAGTTGCTTAATAGTCGCTAAGAGCAAGTCCTGTAATGGACATGGAGTGCAGTAGGCTTATATTTACCTGATAACTTATTTCTTGTATAATTAGGATCATTGTATTAGGAAACATACACATTACCAGTTTGTAGAACCTAACCTGGCCTAGTGATTAGTATGAATGGCCTGGTACTACAAAATCCAGTTCTGTACTTTAGAACTATAGGTATTATCATATAGTGTTCTATAACGAATATTCGTGTTGAATCCCAACATTCTGTCAGACTAGAATAATTCAAAGCGATATTCTCAAGCGCTTTGATTTCCTCTAAGAATGATAAGGCAAATTTCACAGAATAACAAGAGCTTTGACCAGTAAATGTGTCACAAGGCAAATCTGAATTCCATTACAATGTAAATCCACATTTTAAAGCGTACATACTGCACAGCATTAACATAAAAAAAAACATTTGTAAAGACTGTGATTAAGCTTACAGAGTTAACATAACAAATACATTCTCAAATTATTTTATTGATAGACACAGAAAAGAAAAGAATATTCAGCCTCAACTGGTATCTAGCTGTTCTCCCCTCTGTTTACCATTTCAAAATTAAGAATAATGTAGATAAAATGTGCAAAAATAACAAGACAAAACAAGAGACTGAGGTTATTAAATTTGTTTTATTACAATTTAAATATGAAACCCAGGTTAAATGTAATAAAACTTAATATTATGTTGGATGAAGCTTATATTTGAGACAATTTTTTTCTGTATCCTATTACCAGATTTTTGCAATAGATTTTACGTTGAATAATTTTCTATTATCAATATTTCTTTCATTAGGCGTTGACTGTCAAGTTTTCGTTGCTTTTACTTGTTTGTTTGTATTTTAAGCAAAAAGTTATACGAAGGGCTAGCTGTGCTCTGCCCACCACGAGTGGGCCTGCAGACATACCACTGTGCTTTTATTATATATATTACCATTACAGGTAGCCCGATATTTTAATTTAAAGTTAACTGAATTACGATATGTATCAAAGTTATGATATTTGTCAACAAGAGTGATGCATAGAATTTTCTTTCTTAACGGAAATATATTTTAATATACAAAGAAAAATACAATTTATAATAACGGTTTAAAAATAATGAGTTATGTATAAATACTTTATAAACTTACCAACAGTACTGAGTTGTCCATCCGTTCTGGAATTAAATATTTTACTGATATTTAATGTTGAAAGTATTAATTCTTAATTGATAAACTAACAAATTCTCTATTCTTAGCTGGTTTTACACCGTTTACAAGATGCCTTTTCTCCGATGAAGATAGTTACTGTCTCTGTAGAAATAATAATTTCCAAAGTTAAACAGTTTATAATGTTTGAAATCTTTCAACGTTTCTTGTCAGTTATCTGTAGTTTCCCAATTGATAAGCGTTTATCACAGTTATAGCTTCCAAGGTTTATAGCATATTAACTACAGCAAACAAACAATACAAAATTATCTTGATTATCCTTTATAAGCTAAAAGGCGAAGTTCTCAAAAGTTCTAGTGGCACCAACGTAAAATAGATTGTTAATTCTCACACGCGAAAATCTTCTACAAGGTCAGAGAACAGTCTGTACTTTTGCAAAACACATCTAATATTATAAGTTACATGCATTTCTAAATATATATATATTAAACTAACACAAACAGATATAAAAATAAATATATAATATTAAGTCAATTAAAATTTTTATACACGTAGTATAAGAAAATATCATCGGTTATCCATTTCTTTAGCATTAACAGTTACTCTGAATTTATTCTTTGTGAGAATATGTGTAGTTTTTCCACATACCACGTGGTCAAGAAACACTGCTAAATCAAGTTTCTTTCAAATTACCTTTGTTTCCAGGTAATTTTCAAAGTTAGGTAATACCTGATACTGCTCATGGAGAATACTGCTACATGCAACTCTATTCTAAGGTTAGGACAATGCACTATCTTGGCTGTATGAATAATATCTAGATAACACTGTCTCACCAGGATGGAATAAGAAAGACCAGTCATATCATAGTGCAGTCCTAATTGGCAAATGAGAGATTTTGTTTTAGATAAAAAAACAACAACTTTCATTTAGTTGATTTTACTCACGTTTTATCAAGTTTGATAAATGCTCTGAAGCTGATAACGTTTTATTATAAGTTGTATTTGTGTTGCTATAATTTGTTTTGTATAGTTATAAGCTGAATGCTTAAGGGTGCGCGATCAAGCACGTCCTGAAGATATCTAGAACAAGTGTAGATTATAAATATGACGCTTTATGAAGTGTTATTAAATTTAGACACAGTATCACATGCCAATGTTTTGTAATATATATATATATATGTAAATATATTGGTTTGTTGGGCTAAGGATTGTTCTGCATAGGTGTCTGTAACTTGTTGACGATAAATTTGACAAAAATTCCAATTGTTTCAAAAATAATATTAATATAAAATACGTATATAAAGTATTTACACTATTGAGATCATAGTTGTATCTCAAATCACTACACAGTTCTTTTCTTGTTGTTTAAAGTCCATTTAGGCGAATAGAGTTGCTTTAAATTTCAGGTAACAAGTCCATATCTGTTTATTTATTTTTATCGCATTACTGTTCGTGTATCATTCACTTACGCTATCGCACGAGTTACCACAGTTGTACACTGAACTTCCAATTATTGTCTGTTTTCCGTCAAAGTCCACACAGGTGGGTACAATTATTTTAGAGTAGCATTCGACAAGACAAATGATTTTCCTTATCTTTTCCAAAGTGTTAATTTAACTCTAACATATTAACCGCTAGGCTTTTCACTCCAACAACGGTTGACCTTACAATTTCTACTCTTGTCTGACTGAACTGTCTTTCACGTAACTTTACATTTACTCTCTATTTCCGCTCGTCTTGTCGCAGCTAGTTATATATTTATTATATATATATATATATATATCTTCTAAAAGTGCCTATAGCTTCGACACCAATAAATTAAAAAAATTCTAATGATAATACTACAATAAACAGTCTTTTACATCTAACAGAGTTATTTCAAAGAGACAATAGTTTGTTTTCAACTAATCTTGGTTTTTATATGATTGTTTCTGCTATACATCATTTTTTTACTATGTATTCAAAAGTTACAAATAAATTTAAACAATTCGTAAAGTACAGAAAAATAATTAAAAGTAAATATTAAGTAGGCAAGCTTTGTTTCCTTTTCGTACCTTTTAAGAAACTGAACCCGTACTGCAAACACTCAGTGTTTTCCGTTCAAGAAAATTGGGGAAAATTGCCATATTTGACTCTAAGTCACATATTTACAAACTCTATTATATATTAGTTTTTTGAGCTGTTCTAGTTACTATTCAAAATGCTTATTCTAGCTAGTGTGAAGAGAGCTAGTTTGTTTGCTTTGAATTTCGCACAAAGCTACTCGAGGGCTGTCTGTACTAGCCGTCTCTAATTTAGCAGTGTAAAACCACATATCGCCACCTCTTGAGCACTTTTTTACCAACGAATAGTGGTATTGACCGTCAAATTATAACGCCCCATTTAAGCATCGTTTAGCGCGACGCGGGCGCGAACCCGCGAATTACGAGTCGCACGCCTTACGCGCTTGGCCATGCCGGGCCGTTTATTAAAATACGTGAGTAATTTGTTTGTAGGATTATAAATGTCAAAAGATTATTTTACTAAGTTGTAATTGTAAATGCCTGACAAATGTAATGTGCTGTATAAGGCCCAATGTGAACATGGCCTCAGAAACAGTATATGAGGTTATTAATGGTGAGTAAAGAACTATACATCAAACAAAAATGGCAGCATTGTCCACGAAATGAAACTTAATATGGTCGAGTGCAAAATTAACAAAATAAGCACATCTTATCCTTTTCCAAGAAAAACATTTACTTGTCAGATTTACTTATCAAAGAAACAAACATTCATAAAATGAGCTTTAAACAAAAATCAAGACTGTTTATGGCGAAAAACTCGACAACATACCATGCAATGCAACGGTGTTAGAACGAGAGAATATTTTTGCATTCTTTCTATTTTATAGGGTTAATTCTTCCGTGCCATTATAAAATACAAATTTCAACAATATGGTAATGCTCCATTGATTCCTGTTGATAACTGAATAAGCCAGGAGTAAAGGTCTTATTCATTAAAATTTCCATATACTTGTACTAAGGGCATGTCGTAAGAGTTCTGCTTGATTGAACATACTGATAAAATTTAGGCTGTGAAATAACTGTATAACTGTCTTGATACCCCATGCAACGTCTAAAATATACACAAAGAAACTAGTACTTACATGGTACCGGTATATGTTAGAAGTAATCGAATTAATAGCACTCCACAAATAAACCTTGATAAAAGCAGTGTTAAACACAAGATATTAAGGGAATTGTCAATAGAGCCTTGAGTTTTCATAAAAGCTTTACATGGTGCAGTTTGACTTATTAAATTTTAGATCTTGAGATCAAGACAGGCAAATATGAAAATAAGAAAGGAAGAGAGAACATCTAAACTCAATAACTCAAAGTTAAGTATCTTTGTTTTTAATATAATGTATAGGAACAACGAGGGACCTGTTGGTCCATCCATTCTCCAAGTTAAACTAAATCTACTAAATAAATAAAATGATAGCTATCCCTTATCATTCATATATCTATCAAGCTTTCTTTTAAACTCACTCAAATTTACTGCTTTCACAACACCCGAAGACAATTTATTCCATAGGACAATCGCCAACTAGAAAAATAAAATCGTTTTAACTAATTTGTGTTGATGCATCAACATTATCAATTCCTTTATCAATCTTAAAAACTTCAATTAGATCCTCTCTAACCTTTTTTCTCTTCAAGATAAAACAATTTGAAGGATCTTAATATCTCCTCATATGACACCCCTTCCATCTTCGGTACCGTTTTAGTAACCTTCCTCTGAGTTCTCTCCAACAATTCATTGTCTTTCCTAAAGTATGGAGTCGAATACTGAACATAATGCTTTAAATTTAGCCCAACTATTGAACTATATAAAGAAATTATAACCTTTTGAGACTTGTATTTGTGCATCCTTTGGGACAGAAGGAAGACTACCACTCATCTCAAACATGAGACAAACGACCAAGTATCAAATAATAAAAAAGTGTCCAAATCCACTCGATGAGAACTGGATATTTGGTCTCGTAACGGTTAAAAATTGTTTACTTTGATCTCCAAATATTGTCAAAACACTGATATTTGCTAAAAAGTACAAAACTCGATTGTTGATGATTGGGAAAGGATATTATGGATGAACGATTCCAATTTTGAAGTATTTGGTTGAAAGCGTTGGTCATACGTATGGACGAAGAAAAGGTAAAGATACTTACATCAATGCATAGTATCTACCATGAAACGTGAAGGAAGCAGTGTGATGGTTTTGGAGTGTTTTGCTGCTAAAGCAAAAGGAGATATTCACAAAATAAATGGAATAATAAACCATCGTAAGTACCACCAGATAGTGATCCGTCATCGTATAACCAGTGGTTTGCATATTATTAATAAAGGATTCTAGTATCAAAAATATGTTGACTTCAAACACTCAGCCATCGTATGCATAAATTACTTTGCTGAGAAAGAAGCTGTTGGAATCATTCAAATAATGCAATGGCCCCCCACAGTACCTCGATCTCAACCCAATTAATCAATTTGGGATTTGGTGGATTAGAAACTTGCAAATCAAAATTAATTTTCAAAGATACTTTATAGGAATATATTAGAGACGTTTGGAGTAAAATCCTAAATAACATCTTTATTAAGTATGTTTGACTGAAAGACTGTCTGCAGTTATTAAAGCAAAATGGAGGTACACAAATATTAACTGTTTGTCGAACTCGAGCACTTTCATTGAGTTTTGTTTATTTAAGATGAAGATTAACAAAAATTTGATGTTTCGCTTATTATTTAATTTCTTTGAAAGTAGCCTAAAATTTAATATTTAACTTTGTCCAAACACTTTTGCACAGTACTGTATTTTATTCAGCAACATATCACCAAACTAAGTTTTTACCACTCTGTTTAAATCTCTTCGTTAGTCATCACTGAACTTGGATATAGGTTGGCTTATGAAGTTCAAAGAACAGAAAAAGTACTTATATTTTGCGTTTAGATCACTGAAATATTTCAAACGGAAACGTAGGCATTGCATCACACAATGATGACAATCGTGGTTAAAAAACTGATTTGGTAAAATCGGTAAAACGAGACTTGTATTGCAGCTACATAGTTACAACTTTCAAATTGGCGATGTTTTGTTGAAAACTATTTCGATTTTTCTCCTACAAGACAGAAGGAAGTCCGAAAATTCACAAACACTCTTAAAGTTTTCTTTCAGGGCGAACTAAAATCAATCCAGAATTAAAAATTTTATTTATCTTTCTTGTGGATTAAATTTGACTCGAAATGTTAATAACAACTAAAACAACTGCATGAAAGAACGACTATAAATTTATTTTCTCTAACATTTCAAACTCAAGCATAGTATTAAAATGAAATAAAAAAAAATTATGAATCAGCAGCTAGAAATTTAGTATTTAGCTACTTTTTACATTAAATGTTTAGTTATCATCTACATTTGAATAGTACCTTTGCAATAGTATGCTAATTATAATTTTAAGAAACTTTGTGCGAATATTTGTTTTTAATAAAAGACATATTTTTCAGAAGGTTCACAGAATCGCAAAAGTAGTAGAGAGATTAGAAATGAAAAAAGTTATTATCTAGTTGACGAACTAAGAATGTTAAGATAGTTTTTCTCTATAAATTTTTAACGCACGCAATTATTCATTTTTTAATCTTTTCGAAGCATTGTTTGTAATAATGAATTTAATGCATTTGAGGCTCACTTCTGTAAATGTGTAGCACGTGACGATATCATTGAATTAGGTTATTTTATTTTTTAATAGTAAATTTCTACATTTATTTTTAGATGTATTAGCAGCAAGTTTGCTTGCTTATTTCTATAGAGCAATGTTCCCAACATTTTTTATGCCCCGCACCCCTAAAAAAATTTTAATATGTTCTCGCATCCCTCACAATAATTATTTATTTAAGAATAAAGGTGAAGGTGGTCAAAACTAATGTTATCCCGCACCCCCTGGAACGCTATATCGCACCCCTTGTTTGGAACCACTGCTATAAGGAATAAATAGTGGAACCTTGAATTTAAATGTTTTATTACAGAAGCATATGATTATCAACATATGTCCAGTTTCAAAGTTATTTTATTTTATTATCATGCAGTGACAATGATCACGATTCACCGTTATATTACTCATTTCTTTGTTCTCAGGCATTTAAGTAAGGATAAAAATAACAAATTACTAACTGAACCGTGTAAAAATCTTTAACTTTGTTTGCCCATTTTAAATATATTTTGAAAATGAACAATGTATATATAAATACTCCTTTAACGTTGTTGTTTTTGAATTAAGCACAAAGCTACACAATGGGCTATCTGTGCTCTGCCCACCACGGGTATCAAAACCCGGATTTTAGCGTGTAAGTGCGCAGACATACCGCTGAGCCACTGGGGGGCTACTCCTTTAACCTCTGCATTGTCCTCGTGTCCTGATATATAGAATAAAACAACAACAAAAGAAAACAACGGTGTTCAGCTGTGATGTAAAATTCTATTAAATTGGACTGTGTTCAAAAGTAAAACGTTCTTCAAATTCTTAATCATTAATTATAAGCACAAGATAATTTTCAAGTGGCATGTATGTACGCATCTATATAGAAGTATGCGATTATGTATCTTTTCTAACGAGTTTTATGTATAAGCAATGAATCTTCAAGTGTGTATAACTATTAAGAATTATCAAAAATACTTTGAACAGATATATTTATAAAATTAAACACCGCTAATAACAATATATTATTGATTTATTTCAACTCTCAAAAATTAATATTATTTTAGAAATTTTTGGCATTTAGTTTAGTCGTCGACAGATGGCAGCATATAATCTATTACTGATAGATTTTTATATAGTATATTTAAGTTCGGTGAAGAAATAAAAATAGAATGTCAAACGTATTTAGGTATTTTGACGTGAATTTTCTTTAAAACAATAACTTTGATAAGAAATATAGCAATAATATTTTAGGAAAGTAGAGAATTCAAACCTCATGTATGTCGTTGTATGAGTGAGTGTGTTAATAAATTCTGTGAAATTTTACATATTGTAAGAAGCACTAATAAAACTCTTTCAGAAATTTTAAATTAAACTATGGATTTTTAGTAAAATCAAAATTAGAACAGAGAATTTTACGTTAGTATGTAAGCATGAAATTGCTGAAAAATTGATGAAAGAACAAGGTATGATATTTTAAGTTTTATCATTATAACCAATAAAAACAATATATTTGATAAAAATAATATATTTTGATAAACTTAGAGTAAACAAATTCATCAGGAAAGACTATGTTAAAAACAGCAGATCCAAACCTCTGACTAATTAGATTAGTTTGTTATAACTTAAAAAACAAGTCAAAACAAAAATGTTGAACTAATTGAAAAGATCCCACGATACAAACTATAACATTGGATTATTGTTGTTGTTTTGAATTAAGCACAAAGCTATACAATGGGCTATCTGTGCTCTGCCTACCTCGGGTATCGAAACCCGGATTTTAGTGTGTAAGTCCGCAGACATACCGCTGAGCCATTGGGGGGACCATTGGATTATAAAATGAACTCTATTTCTGAAGGTGGTTGAAGAATTAAGGCCCACGTTGCGGTTGGAATGCACCATCTATTAGTCTTAAGTTCCATTTGCCAGCTGAAAGAAATAGAGCGTAGCAATAGAAATAGAAATAGAAATTAGTAGAGCAAAATGTGGGTGCTCAAGCCCACAACGTTTCACATCTATATCACCCTTTACAGCCTACAGACAGTTGGGGAAAGTTTACTGCCCTCTAAAGTAAAGAAAAATTAATTGAAATAAAAAATAAGGTACTATCATTTAGGTGTAAGTGAATTGGAACTTATCTTTTGAAGTTAACATTCCAGCCCCCAATATGGTAGAAAGCCACTAA
Source organism: Carcinoscorpius rotundicauda (assembly GCA_011833715.1). Taxonomy (NCBI): domain Eukaryota; kingdom Metazoa; phylum Arthropoda; class Merostomata; order Xiphosura; family Limulidae; genus Carcinoscorpius; species Carcinoscorpius rotundicauda. The sequence continues at coordinate 79,238,585 of CM022395.1, forward strand.
CAAATTGAACAGGAGAAGAATTATACTTGTATAAAGGGTCCCATCCAGTTATATAAACAAACTAGTATAGCTTCCAACCATCACTTATTAAGTCTACTGTAGCTATCATGCTCTAACAAAGTCTTTTTATGCAGTAAGGTGTACATCCGCATAAGTTAGTGCCAAGTTATTAAATGACCTTATTCATAACTAAAATAGTTATTAGAAATTTTATTTAATTTATATTTCTTTATATCTGTTCAATATATTCCAATATTTGTTACAAAATAGTTTAATAATTTTATTCAAAGTATCTTTATTAAATTCATTAACTATTCATTTTCGTGTCATTACTGATAGAGTATTATAATTTATTACAAATTTTACAATATCTGTATAATTTGAAAGTTCTAATGTTTCTAACAGAAGGATTTTGTTTGTTTGAATTTCACGCAAAGCTACACGAGGGCTATCTACGCTAACAGAAGGGTATGTTAAATTGCTATTAAAAAGAGTAAATCATGAATTTGAAAGGCAAAATATTTTCATTTATCAACAATATTTACGTTGATATTCTTATTAATTATTTTAATTTCTAAATAATGTTCTTGTGTATGAGATATTGAAGTATTTTCAATTTCTAATTTTAGTAATAAAAATATGATTTTCGAAAGATCATCCAAACATTTATTTGTAGATATTACAAACTATTTATTAAAAGTCAATGATTTATCAAGTTTTGAAAAATAGAAACTGCAATTCAAAATTCCATATTTGGTAATTAATTTTAGACATAAAATATTCAATGATTTGCAGATTTCTAATAATTCAACAATCTCTAAAAATAGTATTTTTCCTTTTAAAAACTTGAAGCCTACCGTCAATTATAAATATGAAATTCCAATTGTTTTTTTACTGTATAATTATGAAATAACACTAACGAGTTTAAATTTAGACAAAGTTCATAACTTTCCTTGTGTGAAAATAGCTTATTTAGTGATACTTTTCATAAACATATTCTTACTGGTAACGTGAAATAATAAAGAAAGGTTCTAAATACAGAATAGCTACAAAATTTAATAAGAATAGTATTCTAAAATCTATTGAAAATGATATCGATGAATATATTTAAAAACTTAACTATAATAAATGTTATCCACTTAGATGGTTTGTGGAATGTAAGCTATATATACTTAAAAAACAAAAATAAAATTATCTCAAATAAAATTAAAGAAATACCATACAGATTGATCGTTTCATTTGTTAAAAAATAAAATTCAAGAATTGTAAGAAAAATATGTCATAGTTCCCTTTTATAAGGGTAATTGTAACATTGGTATCATTTGTAAAAAAGTTTTATACTTAAATTATGATAAAAGAGATCAATAGTACACAAACATTTAAATTTGTTAACCAATCCAAAAATACAGTAATTAATAATTCCATTAAAGCTTGTAATAAACTTTATTCTAAACAAAATCTTTATGCTATTCCCAAACTACATAAATCTCCAATGAAATTTAGATTGATTTCTAATTCAATAAATGTTGTTGTTGTTGTTTTGAATTAAGCACAAAGCTACACAATGGGCTGTCTGTGCTCTGCCCACCACGGGTATCGAAACCAGGATTTTAGCGTGTAAGTCCGCAGACATACCGTTGAGCCACTGGGGGCTCTAATTCAATAAAAACAATTATCAAATAAGTGGCTATATTATTAGATAAATTACTCAGTATTTTACCTGATAAAATAAAAAATGTAAGTGTTAATAATAAAAAACATAAGTTTTGGATAATAAAAAATAACCAACCTATTTGAAAATATCTAAAAAATGGTAAAGAAATAAATAACGTCTAAATATTTGATTTTACCACATTGTACACCACAATTCCATTAAAAGAGTTAATTATTGTTTTAAATTCATCAATAGAACAATTCTGCTCTCCTTTCATAAGAACTGGTAGAAAGAAAATTTAGCTCCAAAAACATAAAAGATTGTTTGTTTTGGAATTTCGCACAAAGCTACTCGAGGGCTATCTGTGCTAAACATAAAAGATCCATTAAGATTCTGTATTTATAATAATTATATATTTTTCAGTAAACAGGTTTTTGAACAAGTAATAGGAGTTCCAATGAGAGCTATTTACTCTACTTGTACACTAAATTTATATCTTTTCTGTTATAAGAATATATTTTTGAAACTACACAGATTCAAATATTTTTTACTTTAACTTACAGATATATAGACGATTTAATTAGTATAAATAATCCTGAAATAAATAACGTTATTAACACTATTTATCCAGCAGAATTAGGAATTGAAAATGCTTCAATTCTAATACAAAAGTAAACTATTTGATTTAGAAATTAAAATAATTGATAAGGATATCAATGTAAATGTTTTTGATAAAAGAAAATATTTTGCCTTTCCAATTTATGATTTACCATTTTTAATAGTATTGTATCATACTCTTCTGTTATAAGCATTATAACTTTGCAACTATTGAGATGTTGTAAAATTTTTAATAAATTATGATATTTTATCAGTAATGATACAGAAATTAGCAGTTAATGCATTTACTAAAGACTCTTTGAATAACATTATTAAACTATTCTGTAACAAACATTAGAATTTATTGAATAGATATAAAGAAATATACATTAAAGAAATTTTACTAAAAATTTTAATAACTATTTTTAGCTATGAATAGAGTCATTTAACAACTTGGCACTACTTCATGCGGATGTACACCTTAATGCATATGAAGGCTTGTTTAAAGCATGATAGTCACAGTAGACTAAACAAATGGGTAGTGATTGGGAACCATGCTAGTTTGGTTAGATAACTGGATGGAGGTTTCATACTGTCATAGAATAATTCGTCTTCTATGCTATTAGTTACAGCCTGTCTACCCAATTGAGGGCTCGAATGCTAACTTCAAAAGAAAGTTTTCAACTTGCTTATCCGCAAATGATAGTACCTTATTTTTTTATTTCAATTAATTTGTCTTTACTTTAAATAGCAGTCAATTTTCCTTAACTGTCTACAAGCAGTGGAGGGTGATATAGATGTGAGATGTTGTGGGTTTGAACAACCACATCTCGCTCTCCTAATTTTTATTTCTATATCTATTGCTACTATTTTAATTTTTTATGTGAGCTAGCGAATGGAAGATAAGACTAATAGACGGTGTATCCCCACTGCAAGGTAGGTGGGTCCTACTTCTTCAAGCACTTCCGAAACGTAGAGTACTTTTTATTTTATTTTTTGAATTTTGCGCAGAGCTACACAAGGGCTATCTGCGTTAGCCATTCCTAATTTAGCAGTGTAAGACTAGAGGGAAGGCAATAAGTCACAACCAACCACCGCCGATTCCTGGGCTTCTCTTTTGCCAACGAATAGTGGGATTGACCGTCACATTACGTATAACGTCCCCGCGACTGAAAGGGCGAGCATGTTAGGTGCGACGGAGATTCGAAACCGCAACATTCGGATTATGAGTCGAACGCCTTAGGCCACCTGGTCATGCCGGGCGTACATTTTATAATCACGCATTAGTGTAGTGTTTAATTTTAAAATGTTCAATTATTTTTTGTTTCAGCTTGTTTTTAACGTTATAACAAACTAATGTATACATATATATAATATATGCCTTGAACATGAATTTTGTTATATGTATATTGACAAATGTGTTTTTGTGAACAAAATTTGTTGACGTTTTTATTTCAAACGGATAGCTGTGGCTGAATGTGAGATGTATCGAAGAAAAATACACGATAATAAATGCATTTTGGCTTGATTGATTTCTAAGGTCATTATATCATTGTTACATCCAATTTCACACACACATTTGTATAAATAACAAAATTTATTTTTAAGCTACTGCCTTATAAAGCTGTTTAGAATTAAGCACAAATCTACACAATGGACTATCTGTGCTCTGCCCACCACGGGTATCGAAACCCGGATTTTAACGTGTAAGTCCGCAGACATACCGCTGAGCCACTGGGGGGCCCTTTTAAAACTACCAGATTTACATGTTATTACAAACTGCATGTGAATAAAAATATTTTTAAAGCACAAAAATATTTATCTAAAATTTAAAATTATTTTATTTTAGAGAGCTTAAAATGCTGTTATTTAATATGAAACTAACCTACGTTATGAATATTTCTACTCAAATAAAGTTTTAACATAATATCTTGTACTCCATTATGAGCGATGTTACTTGTTCTTTAAGTGATATATAATAAAATTTTACAGCTGGAGAAATATTTCATTGTATTATTATAGTTTCTGTAATATTCATAATTTTAAATAAAAAATCCTTCTAAGTTTGTATTTGGTATATCATCAAGTACGACAGTCGTTAATAATAGGGATTGTGATGAAATAAAAAAGAAATATATATATATATATAATTTCTCGTTTCAAACTACCTTATAAAATGTCTGATTATCAAAAGTAACTACTTCACAGTATTGGCTAAGCATAACTAAAACTTATTATATTTAAAAAGCCGGAGGATGTGCTACTTTGGACATATAATTAAATTTGAGGGCAGGCTAGTAAAGATCATGATGAGAAGTAAAATTGAATAGGGTATACGAGTATTTCATCCTTTATTGGTGTTGCACAAATATATAGGTGATAAAAAGGTAACAAACAGATATAATAAAAAATAAATAAATTTTATAAAAACAAGAAAATATACATGTATACATACATAATCTGGATAGCTGTAGTAACGAAGAAAGTTTCAATGCTACAAAAGGTTTTGAAACAATGTCAAAGCTACGAAAACTGAGTTGCTTAAGACTTGAAAAAAATTACCTCTAGTTTCGCAAATCACAGTAGTTATGTTAGTTTAAACCAAAGTAAGGATAATTTGTTTTCAAACTTTAAGTATTTCAGTTTTTGTAGTTTGGGCTTTCTTCTCTTAATATTTAACATTAAAATTATGTATACTACTAAAACTAGCTAGATGGATTACCTATATATTGATCTAAACTTGTCTTAAAACAATTGGAAAAAGTTTTTTGTTGTATTTGTTATATGTTGCATTTATCGCCAAAGTTTCTCAGAATTGTATTTTAGAATATTTATAGTTCAGCTTCCTACTAGTTTTGTTTCTTGCTCATATCAAAGAGCAGCTATTCTCTGAAAAAAATAGCTTATGTCTTTATATGTGTTGACGAAAGATCAGAAATCGCATTCTTAATCGCTCAGTAACTCAGATCTCCCAAAACAAAAACTACGACAACAAACTGTTATAATACTGGGATTATCATAAACTTCTGGTCAAATAAAGTTTCATAGATCGGAGCTAAATACTATCTCAGTCAATAATATACATCAATTTAGTAACATACCAATGTAACTAAAGTATCAATATCATGATGAATGCTGATCTTTCAGTTTGTTGCAGATAATTTCTTGGGAAAAAGTTTGTTTTGTTTGCTCTTTGAATTTCGCGCAAAGCTACACGATGGCTATTTGCACTAGCCGTTCCTAATTTAGCAGTGTAAGACTAGAGGGGAAGCAGCTAGTCATCACCACTCACCGCCGACTCTTAAGCTACTCTTTTACCAAGAATAGTGGGATTGATCGTCACATTATAACGCCCCTAAAGTTGAAAGTGCGAGCATGTTTGGTGTGATGGGGATTTGAACCTGCGAGTCTCTAATTACGAGTCGAGCTCCTTAAACATCTGGCCATGCCGGACCTCTTGGAAAAAGAAGATACTGTTTGAACTTCTCTCATGTTTGTTAACTTTATTTCTGAACCAAAAGTTTGAGCTGCTGATGGGTATTAGAGAAAGTTAAAACCTGAGCTGTCAAAATTTATCTCACCTTCCTGGTTTGCCGAGGGTCAATGAAGGTTGTAAACAAATGTAACTTACATTGATAAAACTAGACTCATTTTCATGAAGATTTTAATTATTTACTAGGCGACCCATAAAAATGTATTTGATACTTTACTGACTGCTGTTTTATCAGAAATCTGAAAATATTTACGCAAATTGAAATTGAAGAATGAAATAAAACTTATGTTTTGGTATTGTCTATAATATCCCACAAAAGGTATGTCAATGAACAAGAAGTAGGCTAGTAAATAGATGTACAGCGATCAACTGCTTGATTTATGAGGACTCGTGCAGTGAAAATATTGTTATATAAATCTTACATTTAATCAAAGTGAAAAATTAAACGTAGGAAACAACAGAAATTAATAAAAATGTTTTATCCTTGGCTTTATATCAGTTTTGTTTGAAAAATGCTTATACTGAAAAACTATTTCTATGTATTGCTTCTCCAAAGAAGAAACTATAAACAACAGATTAGAAAAACTTAAAGGAAGAAAATGAAACAGAAACCTTCAAACTCGATCGCACTTTATGCGCAAGTGGGCGAAACGACCAAATAAGCGATATAAGATTCCCTTAGTTTAAACTAGTAAGCATCTACCTCCATAGAAGCTTTGGCCAATTAGCTGAACGAATATCAATAATTAGTGTCACATTTGTAACGCATCCACAGCTCAAAGTGTGGAGAACCTTCTGAGACACACGTCAGGTTCTTCAATTTGCTGCATACAAACAGTATTGGGTCTTCGAACCCACAACCAAAAAATGCCTTAAAGACAAAAAACAAAAATTTATCGTTGTTTTTTGTGACACATTTTTGGAATATTGCAAAATGAAAGCGTAAAGATCTCTTAACTGTCACGAGGAATATTTATAGTATATATTTATTAAATAAATGAATAGCCATACCTCTTTTCTGGTTCTCCGATTTTTTTATTTTATGTACAATGATAGTTGATTTTGTTTTAAAATACTATAGCAGAGAAGATATTTGTCCATAAGTGTGACGTTCTACTTTTATTCATGAAAACGTTTTAAAATTTTGTGTGTTCTTGTTGGCCTTTATGGTAAAACAACTAACCTATTTCTGCTTACCGTTAAGGACCTTTGTAACAGTAACTTCATTGCTTATTGTTGTTACTATTCATCGAGAACCTCGATCTTGGATAAAACATTTTTTGCATAATGTAATTCTAGCTTAAATTCTTGGAGTGACAATTCAAACGCTAAGAAGCAAGATTTTCTAAAATTATCTTATTTTTTATGATATTGAAGAAACTACTAAGGCATTTAAGATTTTTCTGGATGCATGGTACAAGTAAAGATGATATTTTAAATAATATTTGGTCATTTTTGGTACTTTAGAAAAGGTTAGACAAGGAAATCGACTGAACACTACAGAACATCATATTTGCCGATTGGAATATCTTTACAGTTTTCATCTAAATGAACAAAACACGTCTCGGAGTATTAACACAGCAGAACTAATACCATCATTGTTATTTGTGATAACTATAAAAAAATGAGTAAAGAAAGATTTCGTTGGTCCTGATTAATTTTTAAAACATATAAAGATAATTTTACATCGTAAGAGATAAAAACACAAGGCACTATTGAAGTTATTAAATCGTAAGATAATGTCGTCAGCTGATAAGTGTGTATTTTCTTATTGCAAAGCCACATCGGGCTATCTGCTGAGTTTACCGAGGGGAATCGAACCTCTGCTTTTAGAGTTGCCACTGATAGGAACAGAACTTTTGTGCATTCTCATTTAGACATATTTTAGATAAACAAAAAAAAATTATTAGCTCTGTCGCTAATTAAACTTTCAAGTATATATTAAAACCGTTTAAATGTTTATGAAAGTTTTAAACAGCCGGAAGAATTAAATTTATATGTTGGGTGCTCGTGAACGGATGCAGTGCATAAAACTTCATGCAAATGACAAAAGTATGCTAACATTCTGTTTTTGTTGATCATTCATCGCTATGCACAAGAAAGAACGTGCCCACAGAAGTCCGTTATGTATTATCACTTTACTCACTACAAAAAAAAATGAAGTTTGTGTAACGTCTTTAATATAGCCTAAAGATGCAGAATGGGCTAGTTGCCCACTGCCCACTCCGTAGTTTAGAGCTATAAGACCTTAAACTTACCGCTAAGACACTGGAGAACATTTTATTTTATGATGTGGTTCAGTATTATTTAAAAACAAAAAAACCCTAATGATACACGGGAGCTTTCTCTGGCTTTACCAGTTTTCTTGATACAATCTTGAGATGGAAAGAAAAACACATGATTTGGTTAATTGCTCTTTTCAAGGATTTAATTAATTGCTTAAAGACAAAGAGTTGATGGACCGAGGGGAGAAATACTCCCAGAATCCAAGCATTACATTTTATCTCATTTATTTTTAAAGATACCAATTGTGAGACATTTCAAATCTGGGTTGATTTGTAGTCACCGACAACTTCAGGTAGAACTAGAGATTGCTGCATTAAAACCAAAACACAGAGCTTTTAATCATTCCGCCGAACTGTCAATTGATAACGTGTTGATCCAATGTTTTTGAGTTTAAAAAAGATAACAACATTATGAAGCTTGCGGGTATTACAGAGACTATCTAATTTGATTCTTGTGTATGCGAGTGATCAGAATTGATAAAATTTGCTTGAGGAGTGACTCTATTGTGAGAAGCACCTTTTGAAGGAAAGAAATCCGAGCTACTGTTTGGGTTCGTAAAAACAAATTTTCGTGCAGGAATGTTAGTGGTTGTCTAAAGAATTCATGTAAAACAGAAAATGATATACTTGAAAATTAACAAGCTTACCTTCAATTATCGTCTCTCTCTCTCTTATTTTTAACCTTGTATATCTCATTTTAGATGGATATGAAATTTGATGACATAGCAAAGAGTTTTTGCTCGTTTTTCAATCTTGCGCAAAGTTACAGAGCGCTATCTGTTTTAACCGTCCCAAATTTAATAATGTAAGACTACAGGAAAGGCAGCTAGTCATCACCACCCACCACCAACTCTTAGGCTACTCTTTTACCAACAAATAGTGTGATTGACCGAATCACTTTAACGCCTCCACGGATGGAAGGGCGTGCATTTTTGATGGGACGGGGATTTGAACCCGCAACCCTTAGATTGCGAGTAGATACCCTAATCACCTGGACATGCTAGGATTAATATAACAAAGATATTTTTGTACCTTACAACAATGCTATATCGACTTAAATTCAGTCATTTTCAATTATTTTTGTGAATTTAACAATTATTAGCTCCAGCACTGTTTTGCGTTTAATAGGAGCACTTTGTTTTATTGCACTTATAATATAATAAAAAGAATATTTTCATCCCTGGAAAAGGGTTGATTTAATTTTCGAAGGTGCTTGGGTTGTAGGGTCTCATAATTCATTTAATTGTTAATGAAGCATGCTTCTTTAATGTGTGTGTTTTGAATTTCACACAAAGCTACTCGAGGGCTATCTGCGTTAGCCATCCCTAATTTAGCAGTGGGACTAAGACTAGAGGGAAGGCAAGCTAGTCATCACCACCCACCGCCAACTCTTGGGCTACTCTTTTACCAACGAATAGTGGGATTGACTGTCACATTATAACGCCCCTACGGCTGAAAAGTCGAGTATGTTTGTTGCGACGGGAATTCAAACCCGCGATCCTCAGATTACGAGTCGCAAGCCTTATCACGCTTGGCCATGCCGGGCCCTGTTTGGGGGATTAATCTGTGTAATATTGTTTCAAACATTTGTTTAATGTTTTATTATGTTCTTCAGCAATATGTGATTGGAGCAAATATATTGAGTGGATTGCATTAGATGCATTATATATTTTCTTTTTAATATCCAAGCATCCAGCTGATGTTAGTTAAGCTTTAATGGGTACAGTAGATTCTTAATAACGGGAGAATTTTATTACGTATTTTACCCACTGCAAGATACTTTTTGTGACGTTATTTTTTTAGAATAGTGTGAGGTACTTGTTTCTACAGTACTCTGAAGTTCTTTTTTCTGCAGTGCAAGGGTTAAATTAATAGGCGAAAGTGTTGTCCCAGTTGTGGAAAACATCATACTAAAATTCATTTTTCTTATCAGTGACTTTTGTGCTCAGATTGAGAAGATACGTTTGGAAATGTAAAGCTCGGCAAACATAACAAGATAAAAGTTATCAACATAAATGGTATGGTTTATTTCCGAGTATTTGGGTTATGTTAAATTTTAAAGCAAAATATAAAAGGATTAACTTGTAAATTCTAATTAAATGAGGTATATATAAGATAAGTTTAGATGCACACCATCCTATTAATTTACACATAGTTGTATATTTATATAGAAATCAACAGACTCTTCACAAACTTTAGTCTTCAGATAGTTCTTTCTCTCTTCTGACTTTCATTCTGTGATGAAATGACCTTAAAAAGGAACCTTTAGGAAACGTTTTGATTGGTACAGTTATTTCTAGAAGCATTCTATCTAATTCTATTTTTGGTAAAATCGGTCATATGCAAATCTCTAAAGGACATTTCACATTACTTGTATATTTTTTATAGTTGTTTACCTTCAATCTCTAAGGGAACAGAAACAAATGTATCTTGTTCCAGTACATAGCGAAAATGTTCAAAGTGCTTTTGTATGGTAATGTGTATTTATTTTTTTACAGTAAATGAGTCGTTAATATACGATGAAGAAGACACCAGATATGACACGGGTTTCTATCAATCTCCAGTCAATTTGAACTCTAGAGATGCTGTGTACAGGCCTTTAGATATTCACAAACCTTTAGAGTTTCGATATATGGAATGCCGGGAATGTGTGCTTCAGAACACAGGGCATGCAGCACGTGTTATCTTTCAACATCCTACTGGTATGTGAAGGTGTAACTCCTGTTTGCTGAGTTATTAGAGTATCTCGAAAGTAAAACATTTATTGTGCAATACAGCGTAATTTAGTTAGCTGAAATAATATACTTTTGGTGTGTGTTTTTTTACTTGAAGGGTTTGACGTTGAATAGGTTTAAATTATTCCAGATTGTGTTCATGTTGTGGTGATCTATTTTCCACTGAGATTGTTTAGTATATAACCAGTTACCAATTATATTATTCATTCATTTCTTGAAAATTAATAAGACAGGAAAAAAGCTTATGTTTGTTATGGTATCAGAACGTACGTCACGAATACCTCAAGCGAACAAATGCCTTAAGAGCTAGTATAACGGATGGTAACATAAATAGAATAGTAAATATAAATTCAGTTAGATAAAATAACATAAATATTTTGCTTACATAGTACAGTGATACACTATTTTAGCTCCACCTTCCTTTACGCTCGTAAAATTAAAAGATGTACAACTGATTAACTATAGGATGCGTCTGTTATTGTTTGGACTTTAACAATGTAGAGATATGGTTATATCATGGTTAATCTGCAAAACAATGAAAAAGAACAAGTTTCCTCAGACTTTCAAAGAGGTACAATAACAGGTTCCTTTCTAGCATCATTAAGAACAATCCTTTCTCTAGCCAGCTGTCCAAAGATATGTACTTTAAAAGTCTGTCACAATAGCAAACTGTTCAAAGACATATGTTTGTTTGTTTGTGTTTGAATTTCGAGCAAATGTACACGAGGTCTATCTGCGCTAGCCAACCCTCAATTAGCAGTGTAAAAAAGCAGCTAGTGATCATCACCAATTGCCAACTCTTGGGTTACTCTTTTACCAACAAGTAACGGGATTGACTTTCACTTTACAACACCCCCACAGCTGAAAAGGCAAGCATGTTTGGTGTGACGGGGATTCAAATCCACGAACCTCGGAGCGCCTTAACCACCTGGCTATGGCGGGCCTTCAAAGACATCTGCCATAAACGTTTATCACCATTAACAAGGCTTATTATTATTAACAATGATTCTTTTTTAATCAGTTGTTCAGTGACACCTACCATAACATTTTATCACCATTACCAGCTATTCAAAGGGATCTACCATAAAAGGTTTTTGATGAACAAATATAAGTACTTTATGTTTGTTAGTGAACTGAAAAATGTCTGTTTGACAGTTTATACTATTACATTACGGTAGAGGATGAAAGTAGAAACCTTGTTTAATAATCTTTATGTAATTAAAGAAATGGAATGGTTGGTGATCCAAATAAAATAAGTTAGTAACTACACCAATACTAACAGAAATGTAATATGAAACGAGCGAAGTAAAGATGATACTTTACAAAATATTTTGGCTCTATAGTCATATTAAAAAAAATTGCGGAAGGTGCCCTTAAAAAGCACGTTATCATTGAATTTATCCAATCAGAAAGCCGAGACAATTTACCAATTTGTCCTGTTACAAAGGGTAACCTCTAATTATTAATTATTCATATAACATGTAGCCTAAACTATAACTTAAAGATAATGAATAATCATGTTAACATGAATAACAACAACGTCGTATGAAGGTAGTATGTGTGTATGTTTAAGCCTAGACTCCTCCCGATGTTACAAATTTATGGCCACTGGTCATTGGCGACAGATTGAATGAAAATACATTGGAACAATCTTGTGAATTATAGCACATATCAGAACGTGCCTCCTAACTGATCGATGATAAAAGCTTATCTTTATCACTATGATATGAATTATATTAGAAATGTTGTTGTGTAGCAGCTTGAAATCATTTATCTCAGGTCCAAACAAGAGAGATACATCTTCAGAGGTGCTGAACATTATGTCGTGTATAAAGAAATATTGGAAACCCTTAATGGGGAGTAGCGTTTCATCATTAACAGAAGAGAAATTTGAGGCATCAATTCTTCCTTGTGTTATTTCAACAGTACAAGTTTCTAATGGTCCTGCAATAGTGGGGTAACATTTCTGTGGCGGTGTTGAGTTTCGGCATCTTTCTTAATCATTACAATCATTGCATTCAAAGAATTTAACAGGGACTTTATAAGGATTCTCTTTGTCATCACAATCGCCACACGTTAACCGAATTAAGTATTTATTAGTAGGAATCTGAACATTAAATTTGCCACCATAAACTTATATTGATGTTTGCAAACCAATTATACACTACTCGACTAAAAAATTGTACACAACACCTTCCTGCATATTGTGGAGTCTCTAAAATACTGAGTTCAAGCTATTTTCGTGGACAAAAGGGCACGAACTGATATTAAATAGGAGTCGGTGTACCTATGAAAGAGAAAACAACTTGAAAATACGTTTAATACTGCTTGCAATCAGAATACATCGTACATATCATGACATCAATTATTAAAAGTTCATCCAGGGTCCGAAGGTAGATGTTTTTAAATCATGAATAGATTCTTTGTTTGTTTTTTGGAATTTCGTACAATGCTACTCGAGGGCTATCTGTGCTAGCCGTCCCTAATTTAGCAGTGTAAGACTAGAGGGAAGGCAGCTAGTCACAACCACCCACCACCAACTCTTGGGCTACTCTTTTACCAACGAATAGTGGGATTGATCGTTACATTATAACGCCCTCAGCGCTGGAAGGGGGAGTATGTTTAGCGCGACGTGGATGCGAACCCGCGACCCTCAGATTACGAGTCGCACGCCTTAACGCGCTTGGCCATGCTGGGTCACCATGAATAGAAGCTCAAAATAAAATATGAAATTATTTTTGATATCTGATGACCTATCTAGCTAAAAATATATAATGAAAGAATTAAACATTAGTTTTATTCAACAATTTATGTAATTTGGCTCAGTTATTTTTCTTTTCTTCATTACCTTATCCCATGTTAAACGTTTAACCACCAGGTAAGACTTTAAATGTTTTTATCTTTTTATTGTACCACAATTATTTCTTTTCTTTTGGGAAAATATTAAATAAAAATTAATTGTAAAAATTCCTTTAGAATTTCAAGGTATTTTTATATAGAGGCAGATTATTTCGCTGTCTTATATTTGATACCAAGTACATTTTCTCTATGTTCGAAATGTTGAATATTGTTGTGCTCCCTCGTTTTCCAACCGGCCCGGTATGGCCAGGTGGTTAAGGCACTCGACTTGCACTTCGAGGGATTTGGCTTCGCATCCCCATCACACCAAACATGATCACCTTTTCAGCCGTGGAGGCGTTATTATGTGGTGGTGAATCTCACAATTAATTAGTAAAAGACAAGCCGAAGAGATAGCAGTGGGCGGTTATAGCTAGCCGCTTTCTCTCTCGTCTTACGCTGCTAAATTAGGAACGGCTTGCGCAGGTATCATTCATATAGCTTTTTAAATCATATTAAATATACTTCAAGATATTTTAATTTGTTTCTATACTTAAATTTTGGGTTTAGAAAGATTCAGTGGTGAGAAAATACCTTGTTAACTCTATCGTATATACAATACCATCCTATATAATGCACATTGTATTTAAACTTTTTATTTAATTATAAGAAATAATAATAAGTTATCACACACACACACGCACTCACATAAATATAAATCCCGTAAGTAAAAGTTATCGATAGGAAAAAAATGTGATTGATTTGGTGAAACCTCTCTTTTGGTACTAACTGTCATAGTATGAAATTATTTTATGTTTTGTAGGTGTTTATTTCAAATCTACGAAAACAAGTTGTAAATAATCATAACTAATTTAGTAAATTATTTCAGGATATTAGGAGTAAAATGGTGACTGTATTTGATATTTCAAAAGTATCTATGACATTCTGAACCCTTAATTTTGTAAATAATGTCTGCAAATAAGTTTTCCAAACCGATTAATTAATTGTAAAATTGTCAGGAATTTTATTACTTTGTTATTAGTTTTCATTACCTTTTACATTCTTGTCAAAACTATTAAAAAAAGACCCTGATAGAAAAACCTAAGAGTTATTGTTACATATATGGATATTTGTTATTATTCCACAAACAATTCAGTTTTGCATTTACATGAGTGCAGAATATATTCATAATTGATATCTATGACTGTAGGTGATACACATCAAAACAACTTTATCAGCAACTTTGAGCAATTAAAATAAATTAACTATATATTTTAAAAGATTTGCACACTAATATTCGATAACCAGAATCTCGTTAACAACCTGTTTTAAAAGATATATATATATATGTATATATATCAAAACACCGTTTTATTTGTAAGAATCTCCTAGTGGAATATTGATAGCCAAATTATAAATGATAATATATTTTATAACACCATGATATTGTAGATTCTTTTCATGCAGGTAGCTCGAACGACAGTCAATATAGTTACAAGTCATGTGAGTATTATATATCAATTTCTTTTTCTGGCTATTTTTACTCATGCCACGTAATATTAAATGTATAGTTTTTTTTAAATAACGTATTTTCTTCGCTTTTTTCTTATTTGACGGGCTTTACATAATATTTTTTCTCAAACTCAAAATATTATCTGAGTCTTATCTGTATTTTCTATTGTTTGCTTTGTTTTAAACACACATATATGAATTTTAATTTTGTGTATCTACCATTTTATCTTCATCTTTGCTCAAAAAAGACAAAAAATTAATATATGATCAGGTGAAGATTAAAGATATTTCAAGTTTTTCTTTTAAATAGTCCTTTCAATACCTTGTTATTTATAAGTTGAAAAGCGGTCTTGACAAGTAAACGTCAGTTAGCTAATAGAAAAACTGTATTGTTGATTGTTAATTATATAAATCTTTATCTATGGAGGCTCAAATACTCGGAAAAGGAGTTTGATCTTTGAGATTTCGAATATCTGATTTATCATAAAATAATTATCATTCGATGTTTAACGAAACAAGAACATAACATTAGTAAAGATCATTTTAGATACCAACATAATTTTCACTTTTTTGACGAACCAGCATTCCAAGCAAGTAGAATTTATTTCTTTAGTTAAAAAATAACTTGCCTCTTACATTTATAAAAATAAATTGGCACTTTATCAAATTAATTTTTTTAGTTCTTACTATAATTATTTGAAAACTTTTGGCAGAGAAAGTTTCATTACGTTTATCGCGGCGTTCAGTTTATAAAATGTGGTTTGTTGATCACGGACTGTAACCATAGTGATTATCTTTGTTGAAAAGTATATAAAAAGTGCTGTAATTTTGGAGCACGTTTGTACAAAATAAGGACGAATTAGAAGCATTGAAATTTTAAAAAAATCGCACAAAATGTTTGCGGCCTCTACATAGTTCATGATGTAAATTTGGACTAAATTTCGTAACTCGTTTTAATTTTATTTTAAGGTATAGATGATTAAATGGGTAGTAAATTGCCACTTAACAGATTTATATTTCTAGTAATAAAATCAATTGTGGTCCAACTACAGCATAAAACCAAAGCTGAAAAACCTTCTCAACCAAATGAGATTTGTTTGTATGAAATTTCGCGCAAAGCTACCCGAGGACTATTCACTTCTCATTTAGCCATGTAAGACCAGAGAGAAGGAACCGACTTATCATCAACCACTGCAAATTCTTGTGCTACTCCTTTACTAACGGATAATGGGATTGATCTTTATGTTACAAAGAACCCACGCTGAAAGGGCGAGAATGTTTGTGAGGGATTCGAACCCGTGATCCTCAGATGGTGAGTCAAGCGTCTTCACCACCTGGCCATGCAACACCGCTAAATAAGAAAACAATACATAAAACAGTTAAATAATTTCAGGTTGTAAATGCACATTTGAATTTTAGAGATTACATATTACTCCTAGACTAAAAAGAACATGCCAGTAATTGCAGTATTTCTCTGAAGAATACGGAAGCCTTACATTCCTTGTACATGAACCAATAATATGAGGTAAGCATATAAAAGATAAGCAACCTAATTGAGTTTCATAAATCTGGGATTTACTTAAATGATTCGTTTATCGTCATAAATATAAAATAGATAAATTTAAAGTATATTTTTAATTAGTCAAAAGGTTTCTTACACTGTCCCAAAACTTTCATTTTGTTGTACTGAAGTATAAGCAAAGTTATATTGAGTGCAATAATTCCAATATTTATTTATTAAGTGTACAATAATACTTTCAAATAAATGTGGATTATATCGCTTCTGGAATGTACTATGGAACTAATGCAATTAAAATATGGTTAATTGTTTGGGGGTAAACGTAATATTTGTTTTTTTGAAATCAAGCACAAAACTACATCATAATGGGCTATCTGTGCTCTGCCCACCACGAGTACCGAAATCCCGTTTCGAGCGTCGTAAGTGCGGAAACATACCGTTGTGCCACCAAGGGATAAACATAATAAATTGGTAAAGTTAATAAAAGTTCATAGGCACAGGTTGTGAATGGATCATTTATTGTTTTATTCTTTTGACTTTGTAACAACGTCCCGGATACTCGTATTATCATCATCAGGTGAACTGGACAACAGTTCAACAGATGATGACCACACAAGTTTTTTAAACAGTATATTAAAGTTAAAATAATATAAAATTTAAAAGACAAAGAAATAAATCAATTCACAAGCTGTATTTTTTGACTTTTTATGTAAAGAACACAGTAAATTTACTCTCCATACAATAAACGTAAAGCGAAGTGAAAAAATATAAGCTCAATGAACATGCAATGTAAAATAAACGTTGCATTATTTAAGTATCTGCATGAAAGACCAGTAAGAGACTTTGTGTTCAACTTCACCCAGTTTGTCGCCTGTGGTGGTTGCTATGGATATATCTGTAATGGACGTTTAATTATATTTTACTAAGTAACATACTGTGAATTTTTTACGAAACGCATATGTATAAATAAGCAGTTTTAAGAATCATCTAATTATGTGATTTTAATGTCATCTTTCTACATTGTAAAAGCACGATAATTTGCGTAGAAATACTGAAAAATTACAAGAATCGTTTCTTTATATTTTAAATATCGAACATATTACTTTTCTCTAACATTAAACAATGAAATATTTATGTCTTTAACTCTCTTTTCCTTCAAGATTCAGGCTGACACTTTAATGAAAACACACTGAAATGGGAAAGTCATTTGTAATATTCCTATGTTGTTGTTGTAAAACAGTGAAATATATGTGTGGAATAAATATGATTCAGTTTTGTCGTATATATTGTTGCTGAAAGTTGACTGTTACTATTTTCAGGAAAGTTGATAACAGGTCTGAAAAAGTACTTAGGATATATTTAAATTATAAACACTTGTGTGATCAGACTCTCCTTTTGTTTTGATCAGATATCATTGGTGGTCCTCTCTTAGGCGATGCAAGATATAAGCTGTCTGAAATGTACTTCCACTGGGGGAAGGACGATACTATGGGATCTGAACACACTGTCAATAACACCGCATTTCCAATGGAGGTATGATGAAAAAAACACACACTATAAAATGTTATACTGCTAATAACTTTCGACCTCATATTTCTTCATGTGTGGGAAACCTTTTCCTTAACTATGTTTCAAGTTGATGATCATATTATATTTTGGTAATAGTTCTGCATAAGTGTACCACTGGCATCATTTGGAATGATAAAGTAGATCCGTATACACATAAATCTCATACACTATATAGCACATGCACGTATATTAGATGTACTTTCACAGTGTCCTAGAAAGTGTTTTGCTTCAAAAATAAATATTATTAAAATAAGAGCAGCAAATACTTACAGGGCATAGACAAAGAAAATTGTCCACCTTGACATTGTTGTTAATTTGTTCTATATTTTAGTAAATAACAGGAAAACATGTAAAACTATTTGTTTTTAAAATTGAAAGCAAAAATGAAACTGAAACTTGAATTTCAGTAATGCTTCACATGAACGTGGATGCTTTCAATGAGTTTGTGCTGATATTCCTGAGTGATTGACTGCCATTCTTTTTTGAGTAATTTAAGCAATCTTCCGTGTTCGGCTTATGATCTTTTGGTTATCGGTTTAACTCAGCTCATGAAATATCAATCGGATTGATTTTAGATGACTGATATCGCCATCCTATAACATAAGATCTCTTATTTCTAAGATATCTTTTTAACAACTTCGCGATTGCAGAGATCATGTTTGATCCTTTTTAGGCTAACTGAGATAAGATCTGAGACACTACAGCGGGTGCACAAGAATTTCATGAGAAAATGAACTAGAACAATGAAAAGCTTTGGTGTGTACGAAAGCCAAAGTTAATATCAAGATTTGCGATCATATATGAACGAAGTTTGTCGATTGCGTTATAAAGGCTTATAGTTTTATATATTTTTCTCTTACCTTATAAAGACGTAATAAATTAATAACATGTTCAAGGAGGACCACTTTTTTGTCCACCTCTGTATATTTCTTTCTTTTGAAACTAATGTCATTGTGTGTTGTGGCCTAAAGAGTGCTTAGTTCATCTCATAATTCATGGTCCCGGCATGGCCAGGAGGGTTAAGGCATTCGACTCGTAATCTGAGGGTCGGGAGTTCAAATCACCGTCGCACCAAACATGCTCACCTTTTCATCCGTGGGAGCGTTATAACCTTACGGCCAATAGCACCATTCGTTGGTAAAAAAATAGCCTAAGAGTTGGCGGTGGGTGGTGATGACTAGCTGCCTTCCCTCTAGTCTTACACTGTTAAATTAGGGACGAGTAGCGAAGATAGCCCTTGTGTAGCTTTGCTCGAAATTCAAAACAAACAAATAAACATAATTCATGACATGCGCACATTTTACTGTTGTCACGTCAAAACAAATTGAAAATTAAGCGTTTCTCATGTTAAGTCATTTTATACCTCCTAACTGACTGACAGACAACGCATTACTGTACATTGGTGTGAATGGATAAAACAGGTGACTCTCTTCAGGCTGCCTTGGGCAAACTTTCGGGGAAATAATATTAACAGATCAGTGAACTACAAAGGTATATATCTAGATCAAACATTTCTGAAGCGACACATTGTAAATAAATAAGGTGAGAAGTTCTGTTTTAGAAAAATGAGATTTTTCCAAATGAGACCGCGCTCTAAAGCAATGCGTATAGGATTTTCAGCTTACTGTAACATACCTAACGACTTTTTCAGAGTGTCTTGTGTTTTCCTGTATGTACTTACAGGAAATGTGTCATTTGGCTTTTGATGAGCAGTAACAGTCATAAAAGTCCACAGTGGTTGGCAGGATGAAGCATCGTAAGCGATTTAGTAGCTTAGAGAAAAGAATGAATGACGAATCCTCACGCGGTTAACACTTCACTACTGTACGTGGTATGGTCTCGCGGCAGGAGATGTATGACACGACTCATTACCAGCTCGTGCTACGAGTTTAATGGCTTCATACTCGGTTCCATGAAACCAAAAACAGCAGGCGGAATTTCCTATGATTCGGTTTCGAACTATACGAGCTTCCTAAAGACAACAAAAAAGGATTATATATCTCCTCAAATTTAGTGAGCTTCAGGATTGTTCTTTCTCTGTGACAAAAAAAAAAATTGTTAGTTGTTGAAGTACAATTCTACCGTAACATTTTATACTCTAAGTACCAAACACACGAAGCTGATATTTTTGTAGAAAAGTGCAGATTTTCGAATCATTTGTTGTTTTTAGGTACTCTATGGGTCTTTTTTCATTTTGACTTTATCCCAATTCTAAATTCTCTTCAATATCTGAGAAATCTCAGATCCATATTTGTCATAATTATTTACACCAACTGGTGCAAATTATGTATTTTTTTTCCTAAGATTTTTTTCTTTTTGCTTGAGAGAATGGTTTCCGTTTTTTCACTCGCTGGAAGCATATTGGATATATTTATGATATCTGGTATCTATCTTTATTACTGTAATTTAGACTTTTCTATTTTGCTTGGTGAAGTAAATAAATGAACTGCCATGAAAAGCCCATAATACCGATGTTTTTGTGTTTTTAAAATGCAAAATATTTCATTTTTCTGTATCATCTCATTTTTCACTTATTATAGCTATGTGAAAACTTCTTAAAGTTTAGGCATGCCAGCATGAAAGACGTGAGTTCTATATTGACTCTTTATAATACTGTGGGGGAGGTTCTCCTTAAAAAAAATGTAAATTATCCGTGATAGCGAGAAACTCACTTGAAGAACAAAATGTATTTTATAGCCTGGTGGTATGGGTATTAAAAACTTTAATTAAAATAAAGTTCAGAACAACGTTGTTTTGAATTTTATTTTAATTAGTTTTAATACTCGTATCAGCCGTCTTTATAATACAAAATGTAAATTAGGTGTAACTTGATATAAAATTTCTGTGGATGACTAACCCATTTCGTTATCAGCGTTTTGTAATTTTTAAAACACAAATAACAATATTTTTTTTCAGAAGTGTGCATTAATTCAATCAGAAGAGACGAAATAAGACTGAAAACAAATAAAATGAGGCAAGTTCACTACATCACAGCTTATGTAATGAGTGTTTTCTGACATTCTGTAGGTGCTTTTCAAACTCTGTTATTATTCTCTGATGGAGGCTGCTCAGCATCAACTAGACGGGTTATTGCTGGTTGCTGGAATTATCAACCAATCATTACATTCAAGAATTGAAGAAAAATAACTGATGATGGAACACATTTCAGTCATGAGGGGTCGAGCTTGGTGAGATCATGAAGAGAGGTCTTTTTGAGATGATTTAATAATCAATGTTCCGTTTGCATCATCCCCTATTGGTTTGACATATCCAAGCTACGACTTAGTGTTCCAACTAGTGTATGTAATCTGCTCAAAAATCTTGGAAATGAAAACTGCTTGTGAATGCTGTTATTACTGAAAAAGGTCATTGATGGCTCATTTCTTGGCAGGATAAGACCACTTGAGATTTTATATAATGAACAGTATCGAGATTAGTACAGACTGAAAAGGGCCACGTTTTTTGGTTTGATGAGAGATGGTGAACAAAAGCACAGAAATACATCAATTTTAAGGAGGATCTGGAAGAATTGATCTGAAGGATTTAGTTGATTGATTTATGGTAGGCTTGTTTTTATGGCTATGCAATGCAATGTCTCTTGATAAATTTGGATCATCCAATCATCTGAATACTGACCAGTTAGAGGATTGTTGAGTGACTGAGAACGTAGCTGACTGTGTTGATGACCTATGCTGACTTCATGGTACAACGCATTCAAACAATCTAATCACGAGTCGTCAACACACTCAAGCCACCTTATATTTTGTTTAACTAAAAGACATTTTTGTATTTGCCATAAAAAATACATCAAAGTAGGCAAAGAGATTGTCTGACTTTTGTGATGTATCGGATACTTGACTCAAGACCGCTAAGTACAAACCCTATTCTAGTAAAAGAAGACCAGTCAGATGTGAGAACAGTTTTCTGATTCTGTCTCATGACCAACGCATCATGAAGAACGATATCACGTTGCACGAGCTATCCGCCAACTTAATATATGAATCAGTTGAATTGCGTCCCTGCAAACAAACTACAATGGCATCAAAGTAAAAACCTAGATTACTGCACTACTAAAGAACTAGAGAAGAAAAATTAACGTTCCTGCCGATACACCAATAGTATTTTGCAGTATCATACATTAAAAACATAAAAAAGAACAGAAAACACTTTTTTATTATGCAGCATACTCAGGTGTACTGACTTTCTCAGAGTAATCAGTTACAGTTACGATAGAAAGTGTTTGTACCCCTGCGTCTCGAGTGGTTTTTGGCTCATCACTTAAAAAGTATCACAAGTAGGCTAATAGAAAATAAAATATATTACAAATATCATACTGACACACATATATGTAAATTTGTATGTAAATTAAACGACAAATAAACTGTTTATAAACAAATAACCAAAAATAGGAGGAGCAAAAAATGTTTGTACAGTTCAGAACGTGTGAAAAAACTGATATTCCCGTAAAAAAATTTGATTAGTTTCGCAAATAAATTACACTATACCATTCCAAAACTAGACACCGGATTCGTGATTATTAGAATTTAGCCAGCAAAACATTTACTTCCGGCAATTTAGGGCCGTCTCCGTCATTATCTGTTTGGTCATCATGACGAACAGGAAACAACTATCCAGTGATTTAAAAAACCGAATTATTGTAAAATACAAGTCTCGTGTGTCTTTTTCCGGTATTGCTACACAACTTACTGTGCTAAAATGTACTGTTCAAAGCATAATTGCCAAGTTTAAGCTCACAGGATCAATTGCTAACCTCCCTCGTTCCGGACGCCCCACTAAAATTCCAGAGAGAACCAAGATGAAGCTTCTCAGGGAAATTAGTAGGAACCCTCGTTTAACACGTAATAGCATACAGAAACTGGAGGCCTTCTGTAAAGAAGAATGAAAGACAATACCAGTCGAATACTGTCAAACGATCATGGAAGGCTGTGAGGAGAGATTGCGCAAAGTAATTCACCTGAAAGGCCATACAACTGACCATAAAAGTTTACGCACGAACACCTTCTGCAAATGTTTGGTTATTTTTTTATAAACAGTTTATTTGTCGTTCAAATTACATTTATGTGGATATGTGTTAGTGTAATATTAATAATATAATGTACTTTTATTATCTAATTATGATACTTTTTAAGTTATGAGGAAAAGACTACTCACCACGCAGGGGTACAACACTTTCTGTCGTAACTGTAGATTTAACAACATAATAGAATGGTCTGTCAGAAAATGTATCATGGATTAAGACAGAATTCTTTTGTTTCGAGTGAGATGTAAAAGAAAGAAACTGGTTAAAAAGTAAAGCAAGTGAAACTATCTTTATTTAATACAAAGGATTACAACAAAACAAATGAAAATGAATGTACTTACAAAGCAGGGTGCCTTTACTGGAGAGCTCTCGAAAAAGGTAATTGGGGAACAAGCAGTGTTCAAGAATGAGAAAACGTATCATTTTATACACAAAATAATAATGCTATCATTCGCATGGTGAAGGTGGTACCCACGAAACAGTTGGCCATTCGTATCGAGAGGTTTTAACCTTAAGATATTTAAGATATCTAACGGAATTCATACAACTGTTAAACCCCATAATGAAGTTAACTTAAGTCTACGTACATTGGTGATGCTGATCATGAAATGGCAAAGTAGTACCAACCGACCCAGTGTGCAGAGTGAGCCAACGTCGTTGTTAATAAATTATTGTGCGCTTTTAACGTTGTGATGATGTTAGTTTATTTAACAATAGAGAACTTTGATATAACAGTTGTCATTATGTAGATGTATCTAGGTTGTATAATATTCGTTTAGTAAAATAATTAGCAAGTCTAATTTAAATTTTGATCACCAAAAGAAGATACGAACAAACTTAAAAAATAAGTTATTTGTATAAGAAAGACAGTTTCATTGAAGTATTCAAGAAACCAGTTATATAACAGCAACATTAAATACAAAAATGTAATGGATTGAGCATGACTTAGTAGTTAGTATCCTGGACTGTGGGTCTAAAATATCCATGGTTAACGACCAGTTAAAAACAGTTATCATAAACATCACAAACAAATCTCACGTTTGATTATAGTAGCTCAAAAGTTGGCATTGAGGCTATGGACTAGTTGTCTTTTCTTTAGTCTATTGGGTCAAAATTAGGAATGGTTAGTACAGTTAGCAATTGTATAACTTCGATCAAATATCCGAAAAAAAATCAAAAACTGAAGCAAAGTAAGGTTATATTTACTAATTCGGTTTTATATAACGCTACAATACCTTTCTTTATGTTACTGTAAAACAAAAATAAAGATTTAGGAACTCAAGGAACAGTTGAGATTTTCTCTCTTTTCTAATTGGTTATTAACTTATACAACAATAAATAATATAATTTATTTCATTAAAATTTTCATGTCACGTTCAACACGCTTTTTTTTGAATGACTTAAGTTGGAAAGTTTTTCATTTTGGATGACTGTATGTCTTTACTCATTTTTATGACTTATTCAAACTACATTCAAATTGGTTGGTAGTTTTTTACTTATTCATGAAATAGAAATGCGCCATTAGCTTATTTCCCAAAATATATAATTGTTTAGCCAATCAGGTCAGTTTTATAAAATAAATCAGCCTATGAGAAAACGCACGAGGAAATACAGCTGTTTCCTTTCGACATAAAGTATCAAAAAATATTGACACGCCTTACTTTGCGTGTCTAACATTTCTTTGTCATCTCATATAACGATAATATATCATTTTTCAGGCTTATTTGATGTTTATTCTGACAAGTCACGACAAAGAACGATTGTGATCAAATATGAGACTGTTGCCAGTTTCCTCAAACTAATAACTAGTTTTCTGTTATCTGAAGACACACTCGTGATGTGCATTAACAGAAAGATTAAGCTCAGGTAAATTTCAGTGTTTCATGACAAACTTCTGGGCTCACTCTGCACACAAACCACAAGTTATCTGCATTTTCAATCACCGTTTTTATATGTGATTCACAGTCTGCTTGGCAAGAAAATTGAGAAAGCTTAAAAATATAATTTGGTAAGTTGTTTTCGATATAGGACATAAAAACTTTCGTCACTCACGAAAGAAAATAAGACGAGATCAAATCAAATAAGTTTTTTTTTTGTCCACTGTTAATTCTGGTGCACAAGTTTTTAAAACTCCAATGAGCTTTATAAATAACACATATACATTGTTGGTTAAAATAAATGTAGTCTTGCATAGTTTTCATACATGATTACGACAAGTATAACAGTTTCTTTGTTTTAGAACTAAACTACATTAAGTTATGTACTGTGTCTACCGCGGGGAATAGAACCTCTGATTTTAGCGTTGTAAGCCTGTACACTTATCGTTGTCCTAGATGGGGTCAATATAACAGTTAAATCAAAACTTTTAATGGAAAATATAACAGTATAATCTAAACCATACAAAAGGAAATCGTTGTAAGACGTTCCCTACACACCTAAAGGGCGATAGTCTAAAACTATGCTATGCATAAAATACACACTACATTACAATATAGAATAGTAACAATAATATCCTAAGCTCATATTTAAAAAAAATGCCCAAAGTCTGAGGACTTAAGCCGATAAAACCGGGCTTCGATATTTCTGATGGGAGCAGCGCAGATAGTCCATTGTATAATAATGCGCTTAACAACAAACGAACAAAATATCAAAAACCATAAAATTACATCTTATATTAGTAACAGTAAGTAAATTCTTATTTTATGTTTTTAATTTATATATTTTTAATTACTTTGTTATCACAGCCGAAAAGTAATAAAAAATTGCTTCGCATTCTGTAGCCTGAATTATTCGCCATATAAAATGGAACTCTTAAAACCTAACAGCTTATTTTGCGTTTTTGAGATTATTATATTTAAGGATCACTTAAGCATAAACTATAAGCTTTACATTTCATACTTATTTTGTAGTTTCATGTTTGATTCACAACCAGAAACGTAATTCTTATTTACATAGTTTTAATGATAATTCATAAGTGTTAAAAAGTATGAGATTCACTAGAAATTACACAAAAAGTCCTGAAGCATTTTAGTGTATATAAAAAAATCATAAGTTATAACATAATACAACTTATAGACTATTTTGTTCTTCAATATTGTCATTTCTAATCCACCTTAAGAAAGTATAAATTAAAGCTCATCCTTTATTTTTCAAAAAATCCTTGGTAACCCTTTTAAGATCTTGTAAATTGATTACCTCAACGACTTCCAAAGAAATGTAATACCATTGCTCAGCTACCATGTTAGCTATAAAACTATTTTAAGTAACTGGGGCCTGACTAAATCTTGATACTATGTACATTTGTTTGTTATCTTCAGAACGTAGCATAAAACGCTCAAAAGGATTTATCCTATCGATACACCGGATAATATTGTAACCTCTTATCTCTCTTTTGTCAGGATAAAATAAGCTAACTGATAATAACTTATTCCTACACGATCACTTTTCAATCCCCAAAAATATTCCAGTAGTTCTCGTTTGGATTCTTTCTTAGAAAAGGATGTGTTTGTGTTTTTCTTATAGCAAAGCCACATAAGGCTATCTGCTGAGCTCATCGAGGGGAATGGAACCCCTGATTTTAGCGTTGTAAATACGGAAACTTACCGCTGTACTAGCGGGGGGCATTCTTAGAGAAGGAGACAGTATTCCACAGGATGCCTAACTAGTGATTTGTATGGAGCTAACCCCATCTTTTGATTACCATGACTTTCAATACTATAAATTCTATAAATATATACTTTTATTTACCTACCTTTAGCAATAGACCACCACTTTATTGGTCTGAGTGACTTAAGTTACACTTTAGTAAGGTCGTTTTCTTCAGTCACGCTGTTGAGTGGGTTCCAATTTCTATTAAACGAGAGATTCAAATTTTGGTAACCAAAATGTATTACCATGCGCTTATCATAATTAAGTCATTTGAGGAATATTGTTTTCACAAGAGTCTTATGCTTTCAGCTAACTTTACTAATGTATTAATTATGTCCTTATCAACATTATTATTTTAATAAGAATAAAGAACAGCAATGATCTCTAGGTTTCACAAGTAACAAGATATCTAGACAGTTAATAACTAGATCTAATTTGTTCAAACTTATTCATAACTATAAATAACACACTATCATTGAGATACAATATTGACTCCTAAGAATACTAATCATGGGAGATTGCTATTTTATAGCATGAAATGAAAATATGTTCTTCAGTTTATTCAGGTGTGTATGTACACGTGTGTATGTTTTTTACCATGGTAAAATAAATATTACAGATTCAACTGATCCACTGGAATAGCACACACTACCATTGTGTTGATGAAGCAGCCACAGGGGCACATGGACTAGTTATTGTAACCATTTTTATTCAGGTAAAGTAAGACTTCTAAGTTCTATGCATTTGACTGTTGGTATGCCTTATTACTTATACTAATAATAAGCAAATGGAAAACTGATCTAAACACAAGATATTGATAATTTAACTAAGAGTTTTATCGTTTAGATCATATATCTTTCCAGTAGCATATGAATAATGATAATAACAAATGATCGCATAAGGAGAAATATCAGTACAGTAATAAATTGACCAAATTCATTGATTTTAACAGATGTTTTAAAAGCAAAAAAAAAGAGAGCAACCATAAGTAACTATTACTTTGATAGGAGAGTACTTTCCTTTTTTAAATTAAATCTTATATCAGTCCCTTTCACTAAAATGTATACAAACTTTATTCACTTCTGAGCATTGTTAATACATTTCATTTATACATGGAGTGTATTATGTGTTTGTACATTTGGAAAATATACGTATTTAATTTAGATTATTTGTGTTTATTTGAGAAAAACTGTTTGAATGTTTTTTATAGTTTCTTAGTAAAATTATATCTTGAAGATTAACTTTTGAAGCCATGAAACCGGTCGAAGAAATTAATAAAGAAGAGAGAGAGAAAAAAAAACATCGAGAGTGTTGTTTGTATATATATATGTACATTTACTGTATATTCTACTAAGTACGATAACCGTTTTGTGTGGATCTAATACTTTATTATTGCAACTTGGCACAATTGAACATTTACGAACTTGAATACAGTACAATATGGTTCTGTTTGGTTTACATAGAGAAATTACAAGTAAAATAGTAAGCAAAATTAGAATAAAATGAAAGATTAGTTAACTGAAGACGGTATAGAAATCCTTACAGTTTTGCTATTGTAGGTTGGAAGAAGTCACGAAGAACTAGAAAAATTAATTGATAATTTTTGGGCAATACAGTATAAGGTAAGTTTTTAACTTGAAGTTACTTTATTTTGTTATGAGTAAGTTTATAATACGTTACTAGGTTACTTACTAAGACATGTTTTCCAGCCTTTCAGTTGGAACTGACTTATTCCTGCTAAATTGATTACTCAAATATTTAAATTTTAACACACAACTTTGTTATATTTCCACAAATGCAAAAGATGGAAAATTAGCTACAATGTCAGCTTCCAATTGAACCGAAATAATTTAAAGCAAACACTGCGAATTTTACTTAGTTTCTCCTCCAAGAAGGTCATTAAATTTAATGTATTTGTTCTGTGTTTCATAACTCCAAATGCAATACTTTTCTCGCCTAGCCTGAAAACTATTGAAATTTAGCTAAACCAATTGGCTCGTTATGCTTATTTGTTTGTCAGGATCCCTCGTGTCATTATACATTGTACAGAACTTGGAACCAATAGATCTACCGTCAGATATTTACCGAAATTCCAGAGATAAGGTGTTCTGAAATATAGTTTAAATAAATATCTTTGCAATCTGTACAACTTTAAATATATTTTCAGGTCCTCATTACAGAAGAAAACTATGGTAATTGCACAAGTGATAGAAACATAAGGGGCTAAAATGTCTAGAACTGCCGCAAAATAACTGAACATATCATACTCTAATTTCAAAATGTTTTCAATATATATTTTAATAAAATACACTTTAACGGTTTTTAGAAATTGTTTTCTTAAATGTTTTTAACTACATCATAACCTTTCGTTACGTGCATATCTCATTGAAATATTCGAATAAGTAGTGAATGAACATAACGGAGATAAACACTGATACGAAAACTAGACATGTTTTTATCTCGTTTCCTAGAAATTGAATAATTTTGTATGCTTAAAGCACGTGCTTTTTTCTTCTTTTTAGTTGCATGCACCACATTAGTGATAGCACCAGTGAATGCTGGAAGCTTAACTCCAACCTCTTATCTAGGTTTACCCAGTGTACGTGAATCAGCTTTCCCTTAACATGAGGATTACCTTACATACGTCGTTTTTTGTTTTTTATAGCACTAGTTTGTTCACGAATTGCACTTGCAATATTACCTGTGTCACAGGTATTATGTCAGCGTGATATCAATGCCTTGACATGCTGTATGCTTAACAATGTAACTTGTGTATAATATGAATTAATATATGCCTAGAATAGAACGAAGTTTGTTTTACTTATGTCCTGACTTTTTGTCATGTGGAAAATAAAAAGGGTAAGCGTAGTTAAAACTGTAGATTGTTAAATGATTGAAAAATTGTTATAATTGGGCAATATTTTTCTTTTAAAGTTATTAGCTTTGTATAAAATCATTAGCTTTAACAAAACCAAGCAAAACACGAGTTTTGATTTAACTCTTTGTTTAAGTATTTGTAAAGTTTAAGTCGCAGGACAACTTTTGATACTTATGATACGTTGATAGATAAAAATTAATTCTCTGGTTTTAAAGACATAAAAAATCAGAAAATAACTTGAAAGTATACATCAGCAACTTGAAGATTTTTGTTGTTCCTACATTCAATATATGCTCTACGCCTGAAGTAGAATTTCACAAAGTTAACGTGGCTAATACTCTTTCATGTTTGACATACAAATATTCATCAAGTTTGTTCTTTTATTTTGAGATAAGTTCAAAACCTCTTTACATAGTTTAACTTAGTTCAACCTACAGCAGAATGTTATATACATCTCACCTTAGTTCAATCTAATGTAAGATTTTTCACTCATATTACCTTAGTTTAACCTACATCAGGATGTTTTACGCATATTACATTAGTTTAACCTATATTAGGAGGTTTACGCATCTTACTCTAGTTCAGCCCACATCAGGATGTTTTACATAGCTTACCTTAGTTCAACCTACATCAGAATATTTCACTCATCTTTCCTTAGTTCAACCTACATCAGAATGTTTCACTCATCTTACCTTAGTTCAATCTACATAAGATGTTTTATTCATCTTACCTTAGTTTAACTTGCATCAGGATGTTTTACACAGCTTACCTTAGTTCAACCTACATCAGGATGTTTTACACAACTTACCTTAGTTCAACTTACATCAGAATGTTTTACTCATCTTTCCTTAGTTCAACCTACATCAGAAATTTCACTCATCTTTCCTTAGTTCAATCTACATCAAGATGTTTTACTCATCTTACGTTAATTTAACTTGCATCAGGATGTTTTACACATCTTTAGTTTAATCTACATCAGGATGTTTCACATATGTAATCTTCAGTTTAATTTACATCAGAGTTTTTTTTCAAAGTAAACACTTGTTTTAATTTCTTCTTGAGCTGAGACCGCGTGTCTGAGACTCACGTTAAAAGGAACTTTATAATCACAAGTGTGCGTGTATCTGTATATCAATGTCTGTCTTTATCAAGCGTTGTGAGAAGTTGGATAAACTAAGCCAGTTTCTATTATATTTAGTAAATAAACTGAGGTTGGGTTTACATGTATCTGACGAACGGTTTGAGTTTGGCATTCAGTATCAATTTCACCACATTAATGAAGTTTCATTTAAGCTGAGAATAGTGAAGGGGTTCAGTCCACGATCTCATTTGCGGTCTTTGACGGGAATCTTTGCTATAGGACACGTGTAAGAGAAAGTAAAATTTAGACAGAATATGTCAGTTGCATAAAAGTGTATTAATAATACAATTTTTAAAAAAGATATGATTCAATAGTTTCCCTTTTTTCTTTATTTCTTTCTCTCTTGTTCAGTGAAAATTAATTTATTTTATAATTTCTAAGTACGGTATACTTGCTATTGTGTGAATTTAACAAAACGCAGCTGAATATAAAAGAAACATACTGTTAAAACAATACAAAACATCAAGTAAAAAGTAAATTATTTTGTAAGCTGGAAAACCAATCTCCAAACAGTGTAGTCTGAGTTACTTTGTATTAATGTGTGTTAATAATAATATCTAGCTGTTGTATTGAGAGCAGCCCCCTCACTAGTACAGCGGTATGTCTTCGGATTTACAACGCTAAAATCAGGGGTTTGATTCCCCTCGGTGGGCTGAGCAGATAGCCCTTTCTGGCTTTGCTATACGAAAAACACAAACACTGTATTGAGAGCAACTTCTCTCCACGCTGTTGTTAATAAATTTTGGTAAGTCCAACCGTTTCTTTAAATGAGTTCAAAATACTTTCTATGAAAATAATATTTACTATTCATTATTTCATTTGTTTGTACGAAACATCAATTGCAGTGTGAAAAAAACAACCTTGGTTTAAATTTAAAAAAAAAAAAATTACATTTATGTGAAGCTATTTTAAGGTTTTATACAGGACATAATCTGTGGATACACACTTTATGCCTGGTTGCAAATGAAACAAATAATCTTAATGCAATTACTTCTTTGTGAGGTGGTGTTCCGATACTTTTAATTATCGGTAAAGCAGTAACACGCTATTATGCATATCGAAATGCTAAAGGAAAATAAGGGTATATTAGATAAATAAAAAATAAAAATCTATTTGCCATATTTTATTTGCTATAAGTGCTTTTTTGCAAGTGAATCTTATAAGTTCTCTTTTTGTGAACAGAATATCATTATATATATTATTATCTTATGAGAATAACTATATCCCCAGAAATGACAAAAGATAAAATTTTGGACAAAAATAATTACTATAATAAACGACACCCAAATAGCGTTGAGGACAAACCTGTCTTTACAAATTGTAAACCAAAGAGTCAAGACTGTCGCTGAGGCCCACAACGTTTCCAATCCAACTACACTTTTATTGTCCGCAGCCATTTTCAGCACCAGCTTCAAGTCCATTTATCATAAGTCGAAATACTGATGTAATTTTAGTACTAGAATACACTATAATACCAAACAATGTAGTTTTAGAATTACCTAACCGCTATCCATTTTTACAATAAGAATATACAAACATACTGCGAAATGTGAAAACTATTCACATTCAATAATCAATACACTTTAATGGTTATCAGTGCAATTCCACCATCCAAAAAGTATCGTGCAATATTTATATAAACGCATACAAACATATATATTTTAATCAACAAACAAAAGTGCCTTAACAATCAGAAAACAACTACAAAAACTAAGTCAATAACGCGCAAAATGCTGTTTATGACTTAATTTCCTCTATTTAAGCATAATCGATGTCAAAAATTTTTTTATAATGTTAAACCTTTTATCATTATCTATTATCGAAGTCCTATTTGTTTGCATGCCTGTCTTTTTATTTACCAAGAAGCGTATTTATTTGTATGTCTTACTGCTAATGTTTTTCCATGTGTAAGTAATCAATTTACATTTCATCTTAAACAGACGATTTTACTTTTCTTTACAGGGCCAAAGCAAAGTTATCAGTGCAACTTTCAACCCTTCTTGCCTTTTACCACGTGAGTTGAATAATTTTGTTTTTTGTATAAAATAAAATAATTATAAAATTTCAAAGTCTATGGGTAAATGTAGGAACATATAAAACATAATCATGTGATTCTGTTTGCAGCATATACCACATGCAGGACAGTTGCTTACGAAATTAGGGTATAGATATACATTTGTAAAGAAATTTTGAGACAAAATATTCTTTTTTTTTGTTCTGATAAAGTCTACAAATGATCATATACAGAAACATTATATGTTAGGAAGGTAAAATGAATTCCGTTAGATTATATTTTGTGAGCTTTGATTATAAACAAACCACTCAAAAGAACAAGTTGTTAATAATGACATAAATTATAAAATGAAAGTATTGTGATTGCAAAACAAGTATTTCAGTTCCTGTACCTATCAGTAAGTGAACGTTTTTAGCATTTATAATGTGTAACTTAAAGGTAATACAAAAATATTAGTTATGAACAAAAATAGCAATACTTGTATTCGAAATACACAAGATATTCAATTTTCCAGTTTTTGATGATACTGTTTGCATGCTTCAAGAAACAAACACTGGAACATAGTATATGCTCATTTTTACGTTCTTCATGAACTGTTTTCTAAAAAAAGGAAATGTGTAATGTTCGGCTTTGGCTACTTGCTATTCAGTTTCGAATGCCATCGTTTTACATCAAGCTCCTTGAAATGTCCAGAAAAATAAATTAAAAGAAAATTTTAGTAGGTAGCTAAATTAACGTTTTGTAGTTGCTCAGTTACCTTTACGCCTGTGTATTAACGAAAAGTAGGCAGGCTTTGATTTGGAGGTTGGTCTCAGACATTAGAAAACACCCTCTAGGTCTTGATAACATTTGGTCTGCCTCGTTCTGTTAGTGTTAACTATTGCCGCGAGCCAATCATCGGTGTGTATTCGGCGCCTAACTGATACATATCTTTCCTAATGAGCTGGTTTCTAGGCAACCAGAGGGGCTAGGGAAATCGGTCAGGTGTTGCTCTCTCTACGTGGCTGATTGTTGTTTTTGATATGTTTGTATAGTGGCGCCACACGGGATGTTTCTAGGCCTAATTTGGAGAACTGTTTTTCCTGTGTTTTCTGTTCCTATTAGAGCAAATGCTTAGGGGAAGACGCGATCTTCTGTGGCTATACAGATTGATTACGAAAGGCAGAAAACATACAGTTAACGACAGAAATAGCATATTTACATTGTGACTTTTCAAAACCAGATGCAAGCTCTGCAGACAATTTGATCAACGAACAAAACTACATGATTCACGACATATCTAAAGTCAGGGAAACAGAAAGGAATCCACTTTCATGCTAACTATAATTGCGATAAAAATGACTGACTGCTTATAAAATCCACACCAATATACCACAATAATATCTCGTAACTGTTTTGAAACCTGAAAGAAGAATTCAGTTTCATATTTCTAATTAGACGTAGCGATTACGTAAAAACATCTTTAAAGACAGTTATTAAATGACTAAATTATCTTTATTTAATTTTCGTTACACACAAAACATTTGTATTTGTTTGATTTCGGGCTACACATTTCTATTGATTTACTTAAAACTAAAAATAAGTGTTAAAATAATCTTCAATTAGCCAATGCTTACTTAGATATTAGAAAATACCCGTCGATTGTTTGTATAATTGAAAATACGCATTTGGTTGAGAGAACCAAATGTTATTCCTCAAGACTGGTTATATCGTATTTTAGTACTTAACATTGTCATTCATAAACAGTTGTATTGTGAATTTCTCCATTATTTTACTAAGAAATAATCGATCATTTACTATATTTACGAAATGTCTCGAAACCAAAATATACCTAAGAATTAAGCAAATCAGAAGAGTTCTATATATGTATACAATTGCAAATATTTTGGGTATCTGCTAAAACCAATAAATTCATTTGGTTAGTAGATGCTGCACAAGGAAATAGAATTGTAGTAGTCAAATCAGTTTAAAGAATAAGTTTTCTACTCTAAAAAATAATTGATTGTTTGTGCTATTTTAAATCATGATATCTCAAAAGAAAGAAATATTTTTTTTAATTTCGCGTAAAGCTACACAAGGGCCATCTGCGTTAGCTGCCCCTAATTTATCAGTGTAAGACTAGAAGGAAGACAACTAGTTGTCACCACCCACCGCCAACTCTTGGGCTACTCTTTTACCAACGAATACTAGGATTAACAGTCTTATTGTAATGCCCACACGACTGATAGGGCAAGCATATTTCGTGGGACGGGGATTCGAACCCGTTACCCTTAGATTACGAATCGAATAAGACCACCGGGCCATGCCGGGTCCAAACACAGGGACATCATTTTTCAGTGAATTTATCGAGTACCAATACACAACACTAAGTTAAAAGATACTGATTCTGCGAGAACTTTGTTTATATTTTTAAATATGGTACTTTATGAAATCAATCTAATATTATTTTCATTTTGAGCAAAGCAGCTGAGGATTTTGAGCACATTCACAAAAATGAAACAGATATCTGAGTAAGGCCAAGTCTTGGTTTATAAAAGAAAGAGAACCTAATTAACTTCTTTGCGAATCTTTTCAACCTTAAGAGGCCAAAATGAAAAAAAATTCATTCTTTTTAACATCATGTTAAATATACTTTACTGCTCATATTTCAAATTGTAAACAGGCGGAAGTTTAATTTAAATAATCAAACAAATATGTAATATCTAATTGAATGCCTCTGTGTGTCATTATTTATAACCACCCACTCGTGTTGTTTGTAGTTCAATGTCATTGAAAATTATTCGCTTATTAATGAATGAGTTTGATTATTCAAATTATAAACGATCACCTGGCAGTGATATCCTTCTAAGCTAAAAGGATAACATTGTCTTCTGTAACTCTCATTTTCTTTTCCAGTGTATGGTAGAATAATTTAAGAGAGAAGCTAGTTTATTACGGAAGTGTGTTACTCGAGTTCTATTAAAAAGAAGCACGCAACCGTGTTTGTTTATCTTTACTGAAGGATTACACAGAGTAAACTTGTTTAATATTGTTTTTCTGTGTTGATAGTTGTAAGTTTGCAGTGTTATAATTATCTTGAAGCGTAAGTCTTAAAGCTATTGGTTTTGTTTTATCGCAAGGCCACACGATGGGCTACCAACATGCATTTTCTCCATAACGCGGAAATTAACATTGTAAGTATAAAAACTTAGCTCTCACTCACAAGGGATATGAGGTTTTAAAGTACAGACATTTGGAAAAGAAACTGATCATTTATTATAACTTTGCTATTTTATAAATGTTATTGATTTACCCATCTATCTATAACTGCATAATAGTGTGAGTAAAAGTGCCAAATCAACTGGGGAAAACAAAAAAAAGTGGACGTTCTCGTTAATTACAACTGTAAATCCGGCAATTAATATCTTATTGGTAAAACCAAGGTCGGTTAAATTTCGCGCAAAGATACGCGAAGGATATCTGCAGTAGCTATCCCTAATTTATCAGTGAAAGACTAGAGGGAAGGCAGTAAGTCATCACCACTTACTGCCAACTCTTGGGCTACCCTATTACCAATGAATAGTGGGATTGACCGTAAAATTATAACGCTCCTATGACTAAAAGAGCAAGCATGTGTCCCGGATAGAGATTCGCACCTGGGACCTTCAAATTGCGAGTAGGGCGCCCTTATCACCTGACCACGCCTGACCACCATGTAGGCTTTACCTACATTGGGAATAGAACCTCAGATTTCAGGGTTGTAAAACTGTGAGAAGAGTAGGTAAAAACATATGTAATCTAATCCCATAAATATTGGTTAGAAGACATGCATAATTAAATGCAAATAATTATATTATTCATTGTTTTCATCATCTCTGTCTGAAGCATCTTTGGTGTTTATGTAATAAATTTAGCTTACCCGAGAAACTGGTAGAGCGTATAGATACAAAACTTAATTACTTTGTGGACTAAAAAAATATCTTTTTTATCTGTTCTGTGATATCTTAAGTACTGTGAGAAACTAATAAATAACTCATTTTTACTATTTTATCTTTAGTACTTTAAATTGTATTTCCTGTATGTACTATTTGCAATTATAATCTTTTGATTTGGCCTGTTGTTTAGCTAGTACTATTTTATTTTGTTATGCAGAAACTATCAAATAATAGAATGCAATAAATATAATTACATGTATGAGAAAAACCAACGGTGATATAGAGGTTGCTAGATCCCATGCTGAGGTTAAAAAGACTTTGCAGCATTTTTGAAACATATAAAACGTATTCCTCAACGTTCTATTAATACTTGTTATTAAAATAACACGTAAAAGTGTGAAAATGTGTATGAGAGAGAGACTGATAATAATCATCCGAGAAAGACGTAAAGAGGTAAAATGTGATTTTGTGCAGATATTTTCTAGTGTGTAGTAAAATTTTGGAAATCATTCAACTTTCTTTAAAAAAATTAATTAGTATACCGTTAGCACAATTAAATGCAATTTTGATTATTATATATAATTAAACAGATTGTTTAGTCATTGTTATTTATGTTTCTATTGCATCAGTTTCATCGTGTATTTTATTTAGCATAGCTCATGCAACATTTTAAGTTTGCTTTTACAACTCGAAAGTTATAAAATACACCACGTTATGTGTATGTGTAATAATACAAGTAGATGAACAAAGTGTTTCTGTACTAAACTTACAGTAATTTTTGGGGTTCGAATCTACGTCTCACGAAGCATGTCCGACATTCAGCCGTAAAGGTGCTATAAAGAGTCATTGAATTTCCATTAGTAGTTAGTGAAAGAGTAGTCCAAGAGTTGACGGTGGATGACTGGTTGCCTTCCCTCTAGCTGCGAAGTTAGGGTCAGCTAGTACAGATAGTCTTCATGTAACTTTGCTCGAAAAAGAAACCCAAACAGTAAATTTTAGACATAACAAACTAAAAAGTAATATCGTACCCCTTCGTCAGATTCATGAATTCAAGCTAAAGCAAAGTAAAATGTCACTAAGCTTGTTTCAAGCTAAAGCAAAGTAAAATGTCATTAAGCTTGTTGAATTCCCCTCCGACCAAACATGCTTGCTCTTCGAGCCGTGGGGGCGTTAATAAGCAACGGATAATTCCACTATTCGTTGGTAAAGAGAAGCCTAAGACTCGGCGGTGGGTGGGAATGACCAGTTGTCTTCTTTTGGTCGTACACTGCTAAATTAGGCATGGCTAGTGCAGATAGCACTCGCATAGGTTTGCGCGAAATGCACAACTAACTACCACTTTTTAAGAAAGACTTAAATCATAAATTAAAACAATTAGGAAAGAAAATTATGTATTTTTTTTAAAAATAAGCATATATAAGAATTATAAGTGTGTAGAGCAGAGGATATTTTTTCAACTATTTATGATAATATAATTAGTTCCTCCTAGGTCTAATTTGTGAAAAAAAAATTATGTTGCTTACTTAATTATTCAAAGTTTCTGATTTGGCAGAATTTTTACTGTAAGTGAATATTTAGAAGTGACTAACAATATTCAAAAGCTCAAATTTCAAAGGATCGGTTATAATTTTTCCTATCTTGTTAAAACCTGTTTTATGATGAATAACAATAACGTGAAAAATTATTTAATTAAAACATATACACATGCTAGTTGTATTGATTTTACCACTTCTACTTGTAAAACAGAATTATTTTATTTTCAAGCCATCTCCTGTAGTTCTTGTAATGTATCTGACAATTACAGTCACAAATAATATAACTTTTGAGATATTTCATTTTACTGACAAGCATTGACGTATCTAAAAATTTGAAACGTAGAGGAAGTCTTAACATTCATATTTACATATAATTTCTGTGTATATTTTTTAAATATTTAAACTTTCTTATTTCTTTTGCATTGGGTGGATGAGTGTTATAACATGCTAATAATACGCCACATTATTGTGTACCTCAGAACGACTGGTATGAGTATTAACACTTTTACTAATAAAGCAGAGAACAACATTTCGACCTTTCTAGGTCATTATTTTGTAAACCCGAAGATGACTAATATAGGTCGAAATGTTGTTCTCTGCTTTATTAGTAAAAGTATTAATACCCGTACCAGTCGTTCTGAGGTACATTTTATTTCAAGATTTCAAGTGGGCTTCTCGTCACCAAGAATACCACTTTATTGACGCCACTGTGCTATAGCCAATCGGGATTAAGTTAAAATTGGAATTTTGGAAACCGCGTATGGAATTTTCAGAGAACTTGATGTAAATTAAAGCTAAAGAATATACAACATGAGCATTTATATAACGAAATTTGAAATTACAGGAAACAAAATGGTGAAAAAGAGAAATATAAACGAAAGAGAGGGAGTATGACCGTATGCCTCCCCACCTCTGGCTACGCTTGTGATAAGTTTCATATAAAGCCTTTTTAAACTGTTGTCAAAGTGTATACACTCAAGTTGTAAAGTCAAACTTTTATGAAATAGTAGCTTCGCCGTGTTTGTTGTTTTTCCATATAAGAATGGTTTTTACATGACAACTGGCTGAAGGGAAACAAATTAATTAAAATTTATGAACACAAACAAATTAAGTAAAATTAATGCAGATTCATGACTGCTGACGTTACTTTTCATTTCTGACGTCATGCTTTGCAAATCGTCCTGTTAAAATTAATTTCAGACTACTGAATTGTACTTTAGCTTTAAGTGTTTGTAGGGGAATAGAACATCGTATGCTACGTAAATAAAACAGAGAAAATATTTCAAAAATTAAATCACTCTATTTTAAATCATCACAGTAAATGTTGATCGATAAACAAGACTTGTGATGTATCGAATGATAAAAATACTACTGGTAATGAATCCACTCTTAAACTTTTAAGTGGTGACTAAAACTTATTAAAAAACTCAATTAACTTGCTAAAAAGAAACAAATAATCGTAACTGGAAACCAGTCAGTCTTTTTTTTTTTTTGAAACGTTAAACTTGTGACCTCTCGTTCTATTACCTACAGAATATAGCCTAAAGAACTCAGAGGCTTTAAACCGATCGATTTCCCAAATACCCTTGTAAGCTTCATTAAGATTACCTCTTATCCTTGTTTTCTTAAGATAAAATAAGTAAAGAGACATTATAACATCCCTATAAGATTGCGCTTATATTGCCAGAATCACCTCAGTAATTCTTCTCTGAACTTTTCCAGCGAAGTCAACATCCTTTCTTAGATAAGAAGACCAAAAAATGTACGCAGGTGAGGCCTAACTAGCGATTGTATAGAAAGATAACCAGTATATCTATAAGAGCACACAAAATTCTATAGTTTTACTGCTAGTAATAGAGTACCTTTTCTGATGATTTTAGTGATTATTCCAACACTATGCTTAGATTCGTTTCTTCAGTCAGGCTAGCGAGTGAAATCCCTTGAGCAAATTATTGTAAACCAAACGCATTACTTTGCAATTACATTAATTAAAGGCTATTTACAAAGACTTTATCTTACTCATTTATGAAGTCCAGTGATTTTCTAATACGTCAAAATCCTCATTAAAGCTAGTTTGTTGAGGTTAATAACAAACACATAGTTACACAATGAGCTATTTGTGCTATGCCCACAAGGGATATCGAAACCTGGTTTCTACCGTTGTACGTCAGCAGAAACACTAATGTGCCGTTGATGGGCTAATTTAATCAGCAAATTTTGGTAATTTATTCATTATACTTCTATCAATATTATAGTTGTAAATGAGGTTATTTTTAAATTTCGACGGTTATTTGTCCCTAAATTTGCCCTAACATACTGGACGAAGACTTATACAGCGAACTCATGGATCACTCTTTTACCAACAAATTGTGGGTTTGATTGTCACATTATAACGCTTTCTACGAACGAAAGGGCGAGTGTGTTCGGTGGTAAGATTCGAACCCGCGATTCGTGAGTTGAGTATCCTTGTCTTCAAACCAATTCAGGCCGTGTAAATACGAAAAGATACAAGTCCAAGCTACCCCCTTCCTCCTGATAACACCACATATAATTGGGGTCCAGTTTGACTGGACTCCATAAATAACGAATTTTTTCCCGTCTTCCATCCAACAATCTTATCACAATTCAATTCAGTTAAATAATCTTTCCGCAATTTCTGTAGATGTGGTTGTTTCAGCTAATCTTTTGTGTGGCACCTTATCAAAAGCATTTTGAAAATTAAATACACCAGATTCACACTATTTCCATTCTAAAAATAACAAGTGACAGCCTTGAAACAAGATAGCAGATTTGTCAGGCAAGAATCCCTATTGGCTTATCCACGTTGGCTTTCATTTATGATATATTCTATAAAATAATTTTGTAAAGCGTTTTCTTATTACACTGTTAAGAATATTCCCCACGACAGGGTCACATTAAATTGCCTATAATTTTCATGATAACATTTAGTAGCTTTTATGAAAATAGGAGCAACACCAGCTACTATTCAGCGAACTACAGAACTCCAGCCTCATGGTTATCTACAAACATTCATCATAAAATGGATTTTGACAAGATAGAAAAACTTAGCAATTATAACCGATCCCTTGAAATTCGGGCTTTTTAATATTATTAGTCACGTTTAAAAATTCACTCTCAGTAAAAATTCTGTCAGATCAAATAATTTAAATAATTAAGTAAACTATATAATTTTTTTCCAAATTAAACCTTAGAGGAACAAATTATACTGGCATAAATGGTTGATAAAATATATCTATTGACTATAATTATAAAACATACATATCCTTTGCTCTACACACTTGTAGTTGTTATATATGCTTATTTTTTAAAAAAACATACTTACATTTCTTTTTAATTATTTTTATTTAATGATTTAATGATGAATGTTTGTAGATATACGATACATATAATTAAATTTCCTTAGGAGTAAACATTAATTCTTGGTAAGCAAACCTGGTTGTTCGTGGTGTATCGCTGTTTGTTTAGCTTGTTTCTGTAATCTGTTTTTAATTTTTTGGCTTAGAACTGATGATTCGCGTTTTGTTGCCGCTCCCAACACCGAGGCCGTGGATGAGCTATAAGAATGACAATCTAATCTCAATGTTCGGCTACATAAGAGTAGCCCAACAGTTAATGGTGGGTGCTGTTGTCCAGTTGCCTTTCCTTTACTTTGTCAGTTCAAAATTAAAAACAGCTATTAATAAATAACAGCCGTTTATGTAGCTCTGTACAAAATATTGTAAAATCGAACAAATAAACTTCCGCTACAAACTACACGATGTTTCATTTCGTTTGAAGTGTGTTAGTTTGGAAACTTAGTACTCATTTCAGTAGTTTGATAATTTAATGTTTTATGTAAGGTACTCAGAAAATTTAGATTGTTTAAGAATCGATTGCGATCAGGTACAGACGTTTCCAAAATCAATAAAATGTTGTAATCTTTTAAACGTTTACCATTATTTACTATTTAAAAACTAACAATTTTTATAGAACCAACATTTACCTTAAGATATTTAGCTTTGTATTTTTACTTCATTTTATCCGGATGACTGTTATAGAAAAAAAGAACTTTGAGTTATTTGTTCATAATCCTTATTTTTTAAATTTACAACTAGAGTAACTGAATAATTTATAATTCGTGTTTCACATTAATAATCAAACGTGTATCAAAACATGAACATATTCAGAGTAGCTCTCCACCGTAGTACTTTATCCACATACACATATAAGTGTCTTTGTTTTTCGCATAAAAACATAAGCATTTCAGAATATAAGTAACTGAAAAAGGTAAACGATACGGTATACTAAAACCTAAAAGATTGCTCATGACCACTTTGTTTTTACAAAAAACGCTAGAAATTTGGTTTCGATACCCCTGGTGGGCAGAGCAAAGATAAGCCTTTGTTCAGCTTTGAGTTTAACAAAAACGTAGAAGCTTTTAAATATATATATATATATATATATATATATATATATGTGTGTTACTCAATTGTTATGATAAAACTGTGTATATTGGTTTTGTAAGTCACGCTATGTGGTCATGATATAGTTTTTAATCACAGTGAAATGAGTCCATTGGTCGCAGTGAGCTTTTTAAAGAATATACGATCCAGTTCGTTTGGAAGATTGATCATCGTCACATGTGAAAGGCATTATCAGAGGCTGATTATTCATGTAGTTAAAACATAAATTTACTTTTACCGAGTCCACGTCTATAAGTACAGGACAGTTGTTTTATAAAGTGTAATCTTCGTATTAATTACCACACATTTATCGTAAGACGAGACAAAGTTGAGCGTTTTACAAACTATAAAATTATAAATATTCTTAAGCGGAACAATTAAAATTTGCACATAAATGCGAACACACTAAACCCAAAAATGTACGTCATAACCCGTAGATATTTTACGAATGTTGGTAAAATTTCCCGCGACTATAACGATAAAAGTATTTTAATTATTAATTGATATTTGTACACTAGAAGTGCTAATACAGGTTATTTTCATTAAGTTTTTACAAGTATATTTTAAAGTAACTGAAAATGAACAAAACCTTTCTACCATATCAAAATACAGTATTCAACAAAATATTGCTTTTATTTTAAAACAAAACATCTCGTAGGTTCAAAAATAATTTACTACATGATAGATGAAAGACTAGTGTGAGCAAATGATAGATGAGTTAATTGGCCACTTTAAAATTATCACATTGACTCGTAACTTATAACAATATAATATTTCAATCTCTTAAACTTTTGATTTTAACATTTTTTCTACAATAATATGGCGAACCAACTGGTTTATACCAAGAAGC
Source organism: Carcinoscorpius rotundicauda (assembly GCA_011833715.1). Taxonomy (NCBI): domain Eukaryota; kingdom Metazoa; phylum Arthropoda; class Merostomata; order Xiphosura; family Limulidae; genus Carcinoscorpius; species Carcinoscorpius rotundicauda. The sequence goes on from CM022395.1 coordinate 79,282,271, forward strand.
TTATCTAAAAAGAAAGATTTTTAGAAGAGGTGATCTATGTAGAGTATAGAGCTGAAATGTACATGTTTGAAATATATTTCATTACACTATACACCAATTCTTATCACTATGGTTTGATTTCAAAGAGGACAAAACAAGTATATTAGAGCTTTAGAAATATTCTTTTATCATTGAACGAAGTTTCTAATTAAACAGGAAAATATATAAATATATATTTTACACAAAGCAGCTGTATTGAAATGTATAAAAAAGTGCTACTTGCATTACTAAACCCTCTTAAGCTTTAGAGGAGAGCGCTTTTTTCTGTAAAAACGTTTGTAAAATATTACAGTAGTGGTTATATAATTTTTAGATTAAAAAACTTATAAAATTTGTTGTGAAAGAATTGTAATGAAACTAAACAAATAATGTAATATACATTAATGGACTGCAGTGTAGTTTACAATAAGAGGCTGTACTGAGGCTCACAAAATAATACTCTTTATATTAAAGGGACGTATTGAGGTTTACAGATAATGTGTTTGCATTAAGGGACTGTAGATTTACAGGGAATGCTTTTTCCATAAAATGGCTTCAGTGAGGCTTGCAGGAGAATCTTCCCTATAAGAAAACTTGTATTGATGCTCACCAGGAAGTTTATTGAATTTTACAGAAGTTAGAACACTTTTAATCTGAACACTTGAACTGTGCATGGAGTGCTTCTTACAGTAATGGTGAACTGATCATGTTAAATTAATAGCTTCCAAAGTTTGTTAGTTTTTAAATTTCGTGCAGAGCTATATGAAGGCTATATGCGCTAGCAGTATAAGATTAGAGTGTGTTTTTCTTAAAGCAAAGACACATCGGGCTATCTGCTCAGCCCACCGAGGGGAATCGAACCCCTAATTTTAGCGTTGTAAGTCCAGAGATATACCGCTGTACTAGTGGGGGGCGATAAGATTAGAGGGAAGGCAGCTAATTATCATCATCCACCGCCAACTATTGGGCTACTCTTTTACCAACGAATAGTGGGATTGACCGCCGCATTATAACACCCCCACTGCTAAAAGGGTGAGCATGTTTAGCGCGACTCGGATGCAAAACCGCGACTCTCAGATTACGATCGCATACCTTAACGCGCTCGGCCATGCCGGGCCTTCGTGATTTATGGCTATCTTAATCCAGCATGAGAGAAAAACCTAAAGAACAATTAAATGTAGCTACCAAGTATATAGTGATAAGGATTCGAATCCGCGACTCTCATATTACGAGTCGAACGCCTTAACCCACCTGGCCATGTCGGGCTACCTTTCAAAGTATATTCATTATTAAATTCAAATTCGGTATTTTCTCTTTGTTTTGTCTTTTTATAGTTATAATTACTGAAAATACACACCCCATATTTACAATCATCTTATTATTTGCTACAATGTATTATATTTGCAAATATTCATCTTTATTTTACTGAATGAAATTTAAGGATTGTTTTGTCTCAGCAACTTTGTACAAAATAAATTTATTTGTTAATTTCCAAAGCTAGACATTTATCTTGTAAAACGTCATTGTGAAGCTTTACTTCGCCCATAAGAAATCTACACTTTTTTTTTTTTATTTCTGTAAATTGAAAGAACAGGCAGAAACACAGTTAATGCTTTTATTGTAAAAAAATTTCAACTGTTTAAAATAAACATTTTATATTTACAGATCCTTCACTAAGAGATTACTGGACATATTCTGGTTCCTTAACATGGCCGCCATTTTCAGAAAATGTCGAATGGATATTACTTAGATATCCGCTCACAGTCTCACACAAGCAGGTAACTTGGAAGTATATATTTGTACATGATGTAACTATAGAGAATGTTATGCCGAGTTTCTATAGGTATGAACTAATGACACAATTATGGAATAAATGAGGTGGATGTGTTTCTATAGTAAGAGATATCTTAAGATGCACTTGTTTAAAGTTCCGTCAGGAAAAACACTCAGTTGTGTTTTTATATTTCGTATGTAAGATAGATCAAATAATGTAATTATTTACTGTTCTGTTGCAGATGGCATATTTATACAGAGTATTTGTTTTTTTGTTTTTGAATTTCGCGCAAATCTACAAGAGGACTGTCTGCGCTAGCCGTTCCTAATTTTCCAGTGTAAGACTAGAGGGAAGGCAGCTAGTCATCACCACTGACGGCCAAATCTTAGGCTACTTTTTTACCAACGAATAATGGGATTGCCTGTCACATTATAATGCTCCCGCGGCTGATAGGGCGAGCATGTTTGATGCAACGGAGGGGGGGTTCCAACCCGCGATCCTGGGGTTACGAGTCGAACGCCTTTACCCACCTGGCCATTTCAGGTCTTATATAGAGTAGCAGAAAGTTGGACCCTCGCTGGGACAGAGGTAAAGCTATGGATTTACGACGCTAAAATCAAGGCTTCAATTTCTCTCGCTGGACACAGAAGATAACCATAAAGTTTAGAAAGTTTGGTAACGTACTTATTCACGGTTCTATAACAATTTCGTTTAGTGTATAGTGTTTTAGAGCAAGGGAAATTTAATCACATATTCATTCACAATTATGTTACAACTGTTAAACTGAATATGTGTCTACGTATAGAATCAGGAGTAAGAAATCTAATGATGTATTTCTTCTCATCTGTACATTTACGTGTGTAGTCCAGGAAATATGGCATTTACCCATAGGTTTGTATTAAGACTGCTATGCTCAACCATATGACAGACCTGAAAATGTAAGCAGCTTCACCTCAAACATTTACCTAGGGATTGAACTGCCGTTATTGCAAATAACATTATTAAAAATAAATATATTAAGACGCATGGCAATGTGTCGTACAGCCATAACTACCAACTGCACGACACACAGTTTATTTGCTATTATTAAGGGTTATAGATTAGCGAGTTCCATCTTGTGTATGTTGAGCTGTGGTAATACAAAGTGTGACACAGGTGTTCTTGATGACGAGAAACCCTCTTGAAATAAAAATGTATCTCAGAACGGCTAATATGGGTATTAACACTTTTTTGATGAGACAGACCTGAATATGACCTAGAAAGGTCGAAACATTGTTCTCTGCTTGTCAATAAAAGTGTTAATACTCATACCAGCCGTTCAGAGATACATTTTTATGACACAGTTAAAATGCTTTACTAAAGCTATACTTCAGATAACAAATTTGAAGATAATTTATTAAGAAATACCTGAGACGTAACACCTCCAATTTTGATTTGTTGTTGTTTTTTCTTTCTTCGTACTAAATTTACAGAAACTTTATTAACTAAAAAACTTATTTAGGTTTTATGAATTTTTTTTTCTAAATTTCGTACACTGATAGATCTCTTCAATCTACAATTAAAAGTCTCATTTTGTGTAACTATAATTTCCATGTGCAAAAATATTCAACAAAAAACGCTCACTTTTGATTAAAAATTTTGAACATGCCTGCGCAAAACATCATTGATGCTACCAGTCTAACATTTTTATTAGAGCTTTACCGAATAATAAAAGTATTATTTTATTCAGTTTTAATGGTTCGGATTAAATACAGCTAGCAAAGAGCAGCAAAACTAAGTTGAAAGGATGTGCGGATACTTCAGTATAAGTTAGGCCAACCAAACTAGATTAGCAGCCCGTGCTAAAGTTTTCATCGTCACGTGACATTAGTTTAAGCAACTAACGTAAATAATGATGCATCATACAATTGTACTGATTGCATGGTGGTGATGACAAGAAACTATTAATCTAAATTCCACGACCTCACTGTAAAGGAAGCTATTTGTTAATACTGCTTTAGAGAGGAAAACCATCTCAATATAATTTAAAGACTGGTTGGTTTTGTAAAGTGTAGGTTTGTTCTGAGTAATGAGGTTGTGATTTTAAAGCTAGCGTTAGTTACTATCGAGTGTCATTTTCTTACTTGCTGAAGTTTGCTGGTGTGTATTGATATAAAGTAATGATATCTAATAAAAAACATCTTATTTACGAAAAAAGGAGGGGCGGAAAAAAGTGCTGAGCGTGCGACTTAAAAGAATCAAACCAAAACTGGTGGTCAAACTGATAGCTATACTTATGGCACCGATAACAATTTTACATCAAGTAATCATTCATTAATTACCCTAGGACGCGTATTTTTTCAGCTGTGAGCGTAATTGTGTATTTTTAATTAGGTATTTATTTATATATATTCTAAGAACTAAGAGTAAAAGCAAAAGAGAATATGTTGTATGTTAACTGCACGACATCTGCTATATCTTGTTTCGAGGAAGCCTTTACTTTAATGGCATGGTTCTTTAGACTGGCTAGAGTAAGACAAATGTAGTAGCGGTGTAGTCTTTACGGATATATATATATATACAAACTGATTTTGAAGCATTCGAACATAAAGAAAAAATATTCATTGTTAGATTCAACCACTTATTTGAGCAGAGCTTCGAAAGATCAAAATAAAAAAAATAAGAACTCTTTGGCATTTAATAGGGAAAATGTGAACACTATGAAATTAGCCTAAATACTAACGAGTCAAAAGTTGAAGACCATACTAAAACGAAGCGTTATTCGGAAAACAAGTAACGAAATTTAGTCATATGTGTTCAAGCATTAGCGTTGTCAGCATCTCCCACTGACATTTCCTGTGTTACATTGGGTGAAAACATGGCAAAGGCTAAAAAGTTGACAGAGTTTGACCCTGGCAGAATTGTCAAGCTGCAAAAGCAAGATCTCTCTCAACGTGCCATCGCTGGTGAGATTGGACGTAGTAAAACTGGTGTTGCAAATTTCTTAAAAGACCCTGAGAGATACGAAACGAGAATTTCAAGTGGTCAGCCCAAGAAAATTTCGCCGGCGTTGAGCATAAGGATTCGACGGGTTGTCCGGCAAGATACCAGCCGATCGTTGAATCAGATTAAGGCCCTTTCGGATGCAGAATGCAGCTCAGGAACAATAAGACGCCATTTACGAGAGAAAGGCTTTAAAAACCGTAAACGTCTTCAAAGGCGACGCCTCCTTCCATACCAAGAAACAGCTCGGTTAAACTTTGCTAAAAAGCACCAAACATGGGACTTAGAAATATGGACGAAGGTTTTGTTTTCTGATTAGAAAAAAATTAACCTTGATGGTCCAGATGGCTTCCAACGTTACTGGCAAAATAAGGATATCCTACTGGAGACATTTTCCGCACGACACAGAGGAGGAGATTACATCATGATCTGTGGTGCTTTCTTCTTCCATGGAAGAATGGAGCTTCAGGTTATACAGGACCGTCAAACAGCAGCTGGCTTCATTGGTATTTTGGAGAGAGCATCTTTATTGACTGAAGGCCTTCGCTTGTGTGAAAATGACTGGATCTTTCAACAGGACAACGCTGCATTCCACAATGCCCACAGGACAAAGGACTTTTTCATGGTGAAAAACGTGATTCTTTTTGACCGTCCAGCGTGTTCGCCTGAACTGAACACCAATGAAAATGTTTGAGGGTGGATTGCAAGGGAAGTTATAGAAATGGACGTTAATTTCAAACAGTGCATGGTCTTCGTGAAGCCATCTTCACCACTTAAAATAACATTCCAGCCAGCCTTCTGCAAACGCTTATATCGACCATGCCAAAGCGAATGTTTGCAGTTATTTGCAATGACGGCCGTGCAACTTGCTACTGAGACCTCTTGTTGGGCATTTCCTACTCTGTTTAGGCATTCTTTTGGGTATGGTCTTGAACTTTTGACCAGCTAGCATTTAGACTAATTTCATAGTGTTCCCATTTTCCCTATTACACGGAAAAAAAGTTTTTTATTTTTATTTTCCCTTTTCTTATTTTCATCTTTCGATACTCAAATAAGTAGTTGAGTTTAACAACGCAAAATGCATATTATTTCTTAATGTTCATTGGTCTTGAGATTTTGGCCAGCAGTGTATATTACCATTTATCACGAACAACCGTATATAAGGTTTATATACTTCGATTTTGTTAAATTTGTTTGTTTGTTTTAGAATTTCGCACAAAGCTACTCGAGGGCTATCTGTGCTAGCCGTTCCTAATTTTGCAATGTAAGACTAGAGGGAAGGCAGCTAGTCATCACCACCCACCGCCAACTCTTGAGCTACTCTTTTACCAACGAATAGTGGGATTGACCGTCACATTATAACACCCCCGCGGCTGGGAGGGCGAGCATGTTTAGCGCGACCCTCAGATTACGAGTCGCACGCCTTACGCGCTTGGCCATGCCAGGCCTCGATTTTGTTAAAAAAAACAAAACAAAGAAAAACTGGATTTATTTCAACACATGAAAAACAATATTCACCGTTATTCAAGTTAAACTATATTACATTTGACAGTGTTTATTTGAAACATTTTCAAACACAGGTTATCACAAGTATTAAAATTATAAAAATCATTCTAATATATCCCTTGAAATAACAACATTTTTTACATTATTTTTTGCAGCCTGCATATCGTTCTATATCTCTGCTCTTACTGGAAACAAAACCCTAAATTAAACCGTTAAGCTGTTGTTGTTGTTTTGAATGAAGCACAAAGCTAAACAATGAGCTATCTGTGCTCTGCCCACCACGGGTAACGAAACCCGGATTTTAGCGTGTAACTATAACTAATTCATAGATATAAAAAACAGCAACAGATACCAAATATTTTTTCATTTCACTAATTTATCAACTGCCGCTAATCTCCTTAAACGCACTTAACTGTTTCAATAAATAATGCATATTTCACATAACTATGAAAGGCAAAAAAAACATTAAACTTTCGAACACTTGTCTATAAATATAATTTAAAATAGAAGAACGATGGTAACAATAAATTTAAAATTCAACTTAATCACTGAAACAAGTAGAACAAACACGAAAAGTTCCTTTTTAAGCGATATAAAATGTTAAAATTTACCTAGGTTTTGTATTGGTCGGAGCTCAAGATTTTGAAGCTTACGAACCGTGGTTGCGATTCCATAAAATGGATTAGTTATAAAAGTAACAGTCAATCATTTAATATGGATGCAGAGTAGTAAAATGCTACTAACTGGCTGCATTCCTTGTAGTCAGTAGTTCAAAATCAGAAACATTTGAGGATAATCTTAGCAGTTTTAACATAAACGTGACTCAAGTTCTAAACCCTAACAGTAAAACATTAAAACAGTGTACTGAAAAGCTTTAAATTATTCATTTATAGTTAGATGAAGTAAATAACATAAGGAAGTTAAAATATTAGTATACACAAGAAGAGAGGGGATCAAACAGATTCATTTACACGTCTGTTCTGACAATGAATAGAGTGTGTAGTTGTGGATACATAACACAGCCGAGAAGAAAAATAAGTAGCTGTTTAAAAGTTCCATCATAACAGCTGAGCCGTAAATTAACTAACTTTTAATTAGAACAATTTTGGAGCCTCATTACGTCGTCACAGTTCTACTATAACAGACGTTTGTGCATGTTGCCATTAATTTTGCAATGTATTTTCTTTGAAAAATGGCTTATTGTAAGGACGCTCTCCAGGATTTTCAGAATTCATATGTTGTATTGGGATGACTTTTCTCTGCACCAGCTTCAGTGGTTCCTAATTTAGCAGTGTAATACTAGAAGGAAAGCAGCTAGTCATCACCACCCACAGCCAACTGTTGGGCTACTCTTTTACTCTTGACCGTCATGTTATTACGCCCCCACGGCTGAACGGGCGAGCATGTTTGGCGTGACCACGAATTAGAAGTGCTTCCTTCTTCTCAACATCATTCATCTTCCGATGAAGAAGAGCGGAAACAAATTTATTCATAGGTTTTCATTATGCTATTCACCATAATTTGTTCCAAAAATTGAATTGGGTGTATGCGTTAGGTGTACATAATCGAGAAAAAACTAATCATTGACATGTGTTCATACAATGATTGGTATTCACGTTTACATGAGCTGCTATCGCTATGTGCCCAAGACGAGCATGTTAAAAATTAAAGCAGACTTTATTTTGATAGTGTCTGGTTCACGTGATCGATGCACGCACATTTCTTCTCTTTTAATGTTGCAAACCTTTCACATTTATAAGCCATCTCTGACTCAAAGGTAGAACATATGAATATTTCTGTTCTTCTCTCTCGTGTCCTTGTAAGGCCCGGCATGGCCATGTGGGTTGAGGCGTTCGACTCGTAATCTAAGGGTTGTGAGTTCAAATCCTGGTCGCACCAAACATGCTCACCCTTTCAGTCGTAGGGGCATTACGTTTTGTGACGGTCAATCCCACTATTCGTTGATAAAAAAGTAGCCCACGAGTTGGTGGTGGGTGGTGGTGACTTGCTGCCTTCCCTTAAGTCATACACTGCTAAATTAGGGACGGTTAGCACAGATAGTCCTCGAGTAGGTTTGTGCGAAATTCAAAAACACACAGTTATCCTTGTAATATTTTTCAACTTCGCTTAAAAAAAGTATTTAATGTTCAATTCGTGATTGATATTTGAGTAGTTTAGTACCAGTTGTTGGATATATCCGTAAGTTTACTCCTTGTACAAGCAGACGTACTTCTTTTTTGACTATTGACAGTATTTCCTCCCACAGCTTTTTTGACTTCTCTTAAGCCAATTTTTTTGTAAGCAACTGAAGTACCATCGTGATCGCATTCACGCCTGCTACACTTGAACAATACGGACTTTTTACTACTTTACATGTACAGATTAGCTAGTCCGGCATGGCCTGGTGGTTAGAACACTCGACTCCCAATCTGAGGGTCGCGGGTTACTATCCCCGTTACACCAAACATGCTTGCTCTTTCAGCCACGAGGGCGTTATAATGTGCAACCAATCCCACTAGAACAAACCAAGAGTTGGCAGTGGGTGGCGAGGCCATCTACTTTCCCTCTAGTCTTACTCTGTTCAATTAGAAATGGGAAGTGCAGATAGTCTCTGAGTAGCTTTGTGCAAATTCAACAACATGTGTTAATAAAACATGAGCTTATTGTTTGAATTTCACGAGGCAGTAACGTGAGAATAATGCTGTGTTAGTAAAATAAATTCAACATTGATCAATAGCACGAATTATACTAAATTTTAGTTCATGTAAAGTAACATCTAAAAATTAGTTTCACGTAAATTCTAAAAGCTTAACAATTTATCATGAAAGGTCCTATAAAAAAGTGTAAATATCGACATTTGAACAACATATAATTTATATTACAGGAGACATATATGGATCTCTAATTTAATTTATAATCTTGTGATTGACCAATAGCAGGATTAATTAAAACTGAGTTCGTTGCTGAAAATGTAAAAATTAAATTTGCTATACTTTTTTCTGTTATTCAAGTAAGTTGTGTGAAGGTTATTTAATGAAATATACCACTTTTCCTTTGGAATTCCCATGCTTATTGTTTGACGTACATGAAGTGAATCTATTACTTTTGACTCATGTAAGAATGAGACACCATTATTTGTCGTTATTCTCGTATTCAAAGTTATCTGTACATTTCGAACATTATAAGAAGCGTTTGTTAATAAAATTATCTGTGGTACACCTAAACACTAATTGATATTTTGTAAATCAAATATTTGAATAAATATTCGTAAAGAATAGTAAAGTATAGGCAAAGCAAAACGTTTAACTAAATATATTTAAAATGCGAACAATAACATTTTCTTCAAGACATATCAAAATGTGTTCAGAAATGACTTCTTCTCAGAGTCGTATATAGCAGAATGTTTTTCAAATGTAGTAGAAAAACTGACAAAAGAAAACTGGGTAGAAATTAATTTCATTTATAGAATTTTAAACCTCGGAAAGTAATAAGTTCGTGCTCTTCTAACACTGTATGGCGACACTAAACCGCTTTAATTTAATTTTTTTTAAGTTTGTGTGCACATTTTTATATTCGTAATTAAGATTAAAATCTTTATAGACTGATTGAATTTCCGATGGAAATTGTTAGGAGCATTTATGATACGAACATAAAAAATCTCATTCTTTTTTGATTATATTTATTGTTTATTAAATATCTCTTTCTTGTGCTCACAGCTTTATGAATTTCGAAGGTTAAAGAAAAATGTTAAGCACGACTTGACAGCGGAAACAAGGCACGAAGACCTTCTATTCAACAATTTCCGTCCTCTTCAACCATTAAATGGTCGGACAATCTGGGCATCTTTCGAATCTTGAATTTCATATTGAATATAGTACAAATATGTCAAATAAACTTTCAAAGACGAAAATAATATCATGTAAGAGAAAAAAATAAAGTCATAAATGCTTGAAAGTTTTAGAATTTTTATCTGTGTTTTCATAAATGCATGTTTCCATTTCTAAATGAATAAATATTTTAAAGAACACACTATGTTGGAATGGATAGTTTTAAAGTGTAAACATGTGTACTGGGCTATTAGAATAATATTATTTTTAATGTGCCTCAAGTGATCTTATGCGACACCTGATTACATTATGTTTTTCATATTTTTGCAAGGTAACACTCAAAATGTAAGGATAAATGGATATGAATATTCCTTCTACAATACACACAAGTCTTATCTTAGCCAACACAAGTAAGAAAATGGCATATTTCTTACACTGAAAGAAATACATACAATATCTTTATTATATCAATAATATAATCATATATGTTATCAAAGTTTTTCTAACATACTTTTATGTAAAATATATATTTCTAATAGAAACTTGAAATTGTTACAATATGAAATTATATATCTACACTGTTCAGTATGCACAAACAGGATGAATGTAACTATACTTTTAAAGTAATACAGAACTGCCTGCCTTCTCGCTTTTTCTGTCTCTACTACAAAATTACATGGTTTTAACCTAATAATTTCTTTGGATGTTTCAGACACAATAATTTATAGTAACATTCTTATTGGGACATTATATAACACCTAATTTTAAAGTAACAACTTCGAAATTTTGAATCCTTTAGTAGCTCAAACTGACGCTACAATGGTAAAACTGTAATAGAAATTAAAGTGGACTGTATCTCTGCATTATACAGTTACAATGTATCTCTCGGTTTGTACGCATGCGTATGGATTATTTACTCTGAAGAATAAGTTTATGAAATGGATAAATAGCTTTCTTAGATCAATAAGTCTATGTGATGTTTCTAAGGCAAAATGTATTCCTATTATAAGTAGAAACAACTATAGTATATTTTGAAAACTTAAGTATGAAATCATAATTAAACCAACAGAAACCTCGTGCCATCTTTAAACCCAGCCTGATGTACTAGTAATTGTAAAAAGATGTGATATAATTTTGTCTTTACACAATTTTATAAGTTTTTAAATGGTTAGGTGTAAAGTATTTTGTATGTGAAATAAATAATAGAAATGTGGATCACAAAAATAACTAATTTACTGATATTCAGCTGTACAAATAATACAAATATGTATTAAATCGCAATAAAGTAGTTTGAATTAAAGTAATTTCTTTCTTATACTATATAAATAAATTGTAGGTAATCTAATCTCAGAAACGAAACGTTTCGAAGTGTTGAAATATTTTCCAAAAATGCTGGACTATGAATACACAAACCTCCGATGGACTTTCTTAATGACCTCTCGTAATCCTATTTTAAGTAATGGTAATATATTGCATCTCAATATAAAGATATATTAAAGGTAATTAAGAAACATTAACGTAAAATAACGCTGTTCACACTTGTATGAAGGTATGTCAAACAGCTTAAAGTGCATCACAAATTTTATCCAATGACATGCTTGTTTTTATTTTCAGGTATTCACGTAAAGCTACACAAAGATATCTGTGCTAGTCGTCCGTAATTGTTAAAGGGTAAACAAGAATGAAAGCAGCTAGTAAATAGCACCCATCAGCAACTTTCGGAAAATAGTAAGAAAATAATGGTATTAAAAAAATTGCGCTAATCATGGATTCTATGATCCACAACTTATTAACGCTAATTACCAGGTCAGACCAAACTCATTCTTCTATTAAAAACAGTAAGAAACTATTAAAAATAATAAAATAGTTAACATTTGATAACATCAAGAATCATATTAGACCAATTTTATCAAGATACTTCAGTGGGTCAGCAGTAAGTTTAGGGATCTAAATAATTTTTTGTACATTGTGAGAAATTTATACAGCATTTTATTAGCATATCTGATCTTCCAACGTTAAACCACATTAACCTATTTTCATCTAGCTAGCGGTTTCCCCAGTGAGCCAGCAGCCAGTTTACGAACCAACTATGCTAACAATAAGGGCTATAGTTCCTGTGGTGGAGTGAATGCAAACAGCCTATCATATAATTTTGCAATAGAGAAAAACAGAATCTACAGAGCATTAAAATTGCAGTGTCAAGGGTCAAAGGATTTATGAATATTTTACATAAATCAGTGACACGATTTATAATGGCATAAAAATAAACATACTAAAATAAACATCTAACAGTCATTACTTATTAACTGAAAGAAATATATACATTTCTAAAAAGTACATTGACAAAAATACAATATACTGTATTACGTATAATAATTTATCTCGAACGAGTCTACAATTCATTACGTTACGCACGTTACGTGTAACACTTACAAAAATTAAATTTCAATTTGAATTTATCAAATTTATGATATTTGCTAATAAGATTTATACACACAAGATTCTTTCTTAACATAAATATATTTTAACATACAAAAAATGGAATTTATAATTATTTATATGCAAAAATTTTACAAATTTACAAACGATTTTCAGTCTTCTGTCTGGTCTGTAACTGAATATTTTCTCGACGGTCCGGATCCACGACGAGCGATTTTTTTTATGTTGATACACAGATATACTTCGCTTGACGGGAATAATTCTTGTTTGGCCAAATGCGGTTTATAAGTTTACTTTTCACAGACAAAAACAGATATCTAATATTCAAGACGAGCGATTTTTTTTATGTTGATACACAGATATACTTCACGACGTTAATTCTCTGAAGTTGAACGGTTTGTGATGTTCGAAATCTATAAACGTCCGTGGTAAAATATCTGTAGTTTTCCGATTAACAAACGTTTATCACAATTATAAGTTCCGAGGTTTATAGTAAATCCGTTACAACTGTTAAAATTACGTTGGATTAAATCTACAATACACATTTAATAATATAAGTTACATACATTTCTAAATATCTATTAAAATGAAACAAACACAAATATTAAAATAAATGTATAACAGTAAATCCATTACAACTGTTAATATTATGTTGAAATAAAGATTTTACGATCTATAGAAGGAAGCCTAATTAACTTACAGCGTAATTTACCTCAACCGTACAAATAAAATTCAATGCATTATACAAAGAATTGGCAAATTGTATTCTTTAAATATTTTGTGCATTTTTGCCACTCTTAAAGACTATTTATTATTCAGTTGGAAGACCAAAAAAAACTTGCGACATAATAAAATTTTAATATTCCTAAAGAAAATTGGACACGTCGCGAATTTTTATCATATAACATCGTAATCTCCTTTTGTCCAGATATGTATAACTCATATGTAGCATAAGTCAAATAATTAGGCAATATAAATTACATTGAAATTAGGTTAAGCTGAAATCAAGAATTGCAAATGCAAAGTAATTGTCGCTAAAAATGTAGAACTACATGTAATATGTAAAGTATTTGCGAAACTGAGCACATCCTTGAATTCAGTTCTTCGTTTTCAGTGCCTGCTCTTTTTGTGTTTTTCATTGTTTTATAATTAAAAGCATGTTTTCCGAATGGTCTCATTACTATGCTACCAATGCAGTTTTTTCGTGTAACAGAAGGCAAAACACCTGTACACACAGACTTTCCAGAAGATTGGTGTATGTTTGCCTTATTACATGATGTCATTTTTTTCTTTGCATACGTGTTTGTTTGGTTTTTTTGTTTTGAAAGAAATCAGGCATAGTTCAAAAGGTAACAAACTCTAGTGGATAATGATACGTAAAATGCAATTATCAACCATACAGAGTGCACGTGGCTTGCTCGCCAGGCTTGATTACTTATTCTTCCGCCGTCCGTTTGGGACTCATAAATTGTTCTAGCCCCACGTTTTCCCTGACTAACTTAGACATGCGACGAGAAAGTCGATTTATTATTGTTCTCATCACGTAGGTCATTTGGCCCTTGTTACTAGGTGGCTTTTGAGAAGTTACTTCCACAGTTTACTTAGAAAAAATGACGAGATGATCTCTCTGAAACCCCGACCAAACTATTACATCCAGTACCTGATGTGACTTCAGTGTTGCTACTTAATGCTATTTACCTTTAATACAGACACGTACACGCAGACACACACAGTTTACGCATACATATTAATCACACATGCATTCTGTAAAGTTATATGTATGAAATTTAAGATACAAAAGAAATAATGCGTTGAAACAGATAAACTTATTACAAAATACAGATAATGCAGCATTTCGGTTTATGGTAAATTTATTACAAGATACAGATAATGCAGTATTTCGGTTAATGATAAACTTATTATAAGGTAACGCAATATTTCAGTTTATGATTTAATCACTTACTCTTTTTATTGTACCTGAGATTGTGTAATTTCTTATTTTAAAATATGCGATTTTCTGAATGGATATATATTTCTAAAGAAGGCATAATTGGTTTATCAGAGTCTACAATTCCACTCAATATGGCGAGCAAAAAAAGATTTTAAAACAGTTGTAAAAATATTTACTTAACTGATTGCTGAAAAGAAACAAAACTTCAGGTTTTCTCACTGAACAGTAGTAGAATTTGTGATTAAATGACAGTATATAACAATAATCTCATGTGCAACTTATTGTACATATACTTCCTGTACAAATAGGAGGAAAAATTATTTTCTGTCTGTCTCTCTCTGTTTATATATATAGACACACACACATACATGACTTCATACGTTAATGTGAGCATATTGCATTTGATGGGATTAGTGCTTTAACACATGCAAAACCGCAATAAACTTTTAATAATCCATGAGTTTGTTGATTAAAAATGTTTATGGTAGCCTAAGACTGATTTTCTTGATTTTTATCTGTTATTTGAAACTAATTATGTCTATCTTTTATTTTCCTATTGAATTATTTCTCTCACGTCGAAGACTATTATACATTTTTTAATTGAAGATACTGAGGGTTAATTACACTTTGTAAAAACAATCTTCTAGATTCAATATGGCTTTTTAAGCTACTTCTTTCACCCGGTCTCATGGTAGACATCATTATTTTTATTGTGATAAAATTCCTTAAAGGACAAAGTCTTAGACCTTGCGTATTGAGGAACCTTTTTTGAGAGATTTTCAGCCGTATGTGGACATTGGTTTCTATGACCATTAAAGCCCCATCTTGGGCTTTTATAGACATGCTGTCAAATGGAATTGCTCTGATTACAGTTTCTTTGCTCATTTTTTTTTCACAAAACATCCTTCAGATTTAGAGATGTAGGTTGAATCTTGTGAAGTTTTGGCTTCTGAACATTTTTCGGCTTCACTTTTTTATTTAATATTTATAACGATACGAAAAGAGATGTCAAGCTTCATTGCAATGGTTTTGATGGTCAGGAGATTCTCTTTCACAACTATAACGGATGAGAAAATTGGTCCAGGTTGGTTTATGATATGGATTTTGAGCCCATTGCTGAACAAATGCTCTGCTTTTATATACGTTTTTTAGCGTCTACTAAGAACAATGTAGATTCCATTTTTTTGAAATGCTGATCTACTTGCTTTTGAATAAGTTAACAAGCTTTTCCAGCCTTAAGTCTACTTTGATGGCATTATAATCTTGAGTTGTGGAAAATTCTATAAACGAAACCTGCAGGTACTCAGTGATATATCTGAGGCACTGTTTAATTTCTAATGTTTTTATATAATTGTTAAGATTTTTATAATCATAAAGACTGAATGAACTATATCATAAAAACTAATACCCTTAATTATAAATCACCGAATGAGGTGAAATACAGAACTTTTATTGGAATAGAAGTTTAGAGTTATTGATAGAGTGGCTCATTTGCCTTCTTCTAAGTGTACTTCAGATATGATAAGAACTCATTGAACTCAAAACTGTGTAAATGGAACATACAAGTATTCAGCATGTAATCCATGGTGTCATAATTTGCTCTAACCAATGGTACAAGATAGATTACGAATTTTGTTCTATGCTATTCAGCTTGTGTAATACATCTGATGGAACTTACATTAAAAGATCTGCACTACAAGACAAGTGTATAGATGACATAATTAGACTTACTGCACGTTTGAA
This sequence comes from Carcinoscorpius rotundicauda, assembly GCA_011833715.1. Taxonomy (NCBI): domain Eukaryota; kingdom Metazoa; phylum Arthropoda; class Merostomata; order Xiphosura; family Limulidae; genus Carcinoscorpius; species Carcinoscorpius rotundicauda. The sequence goes on from CM022395.1 coordinate 79,298,511, forward strand.
CTTACTAATGAGAATAATGTTTCAGTACAGAAAGAAAAAAAAGCTTAAAACTGAAGCCAGGAGATATGGAGAAAACCTACTTGTAGAAAAATATACATGTAAAAACGGCTCGTTTGGGTTGAAAAAATGTTTTACGTAGAAGAGCAAACAACGTTTCGACCTTCTTCGGTTATCGTCAGGTTCACAAAGAAAAAAGACAGTTAACTGACCGGAAGCTGACCACATGTTTAGAAAGAGTTGTGTAAGTGAGTGTCGGAATGTAGAGGGCGGTGTTAGATATTTGAATACATAATTTTATATTGTCTATTTTATTATATTTAATATAGGTATAAAAATGTTCCTTTGTATTGGTTTATTTTGGGTTTAAGTTGTTGTATAGAAAACACTCAAATACTAAATAAAGAAACAAACGCAAACTTAAAGAAGCATTACTTATACAAGTATTTATTTAGATTAAAGGGAAGGCAGCCAGTCATCACTACTTACCGCTAGCTCTTGGGCTACTCTTTTACCAACGAATAGCGAGATTGACCGTCACATTAATATGCTTCCACGGCTGAAAGGGTGAGCATGTTTTGTAAGACTGGGATTCAAACCCTCGACTCTCAGGTTATGATTCGAGCACCTAAACACTTGGTCATGCCGGATCTCTTGTATGTAATAGAAATGTCAACAGGTAACATTTTAGCTAACTACCAGGCAACAGGTTTATATTATTGTTGTACCAACTAAGTTAAATTGGTAGAGCATGGGATGATTCTGGTCGCTAACTCAGGTGGCCACAGTTGCTCGCTTCTATGCCCCATGAGTTTGGTGCTCATCTCTGTTCGTCCAGTAGTGGCTGTGAGTTGACGTAAGTGAGGTTGAGTATCTGGTAAACATTAATAGTGCCAGAACTTTGGTTAATTTCTCATTGTATTAAACATTTTACATGGAGCGACCATTTCAGTCACTTAATATTGGATTAATTTTTTAAATCGAAATAAACTTCGAGGAAGCAGACCTAAAATATAGCTACAACCAAATGGGATTGGGTGAAGAAAATAGGACTAACATTGCACTCGAGATAGCTTATATGATTCTTTTGCCATAAAATTCCGTTTGTGTATTGCTCCTGCTGCATTTGAGTGGCTGATGGAGCTCATTACGAATGAGTTGAATGTGCATCCGAATACGAGCACTTCATTCATGCAGATGACGAATAGCTGCCATTGTAAGTCGTAAAGTATAAGGTAAGACTTTATGGCAACATATGAACATTTTGTGACAAACTCTCTAAACATAATCACACCATAATCAGTTGTAACTATATGTGTTTCACATTTTAGACAGACCTAAGACTGGTATGACGTACATTGGTTATAAGAAGATGTTTTAGTTGAATATTTAGCAAGACGGGTCTCTTCATTCTGGACAAAGAAGCCAATGATGGTAGATTCGAAGCAATGTATTCGAAAGTACGGGAGGTTTGAAACTTTTATTGAATACACCTATCATATATTGATGGTTCCTGGACACCACTGTTGTGTTTCTTGAGTTTCTCGAATGGCTGATAAACGTGAAACAAAACGTGTGATAGATTGTTTAGGCAGAGGATGCAGGATGTAGAATGAACAGCAACTGTCCATAGTGGAGACACACGACGTATCGAAAGTTTTCGGCCTTTCGTCTTCAAGCCAATGTGTGTGTGTGTAGGTTTTATCGATCAAGAATGGTGGATCGTGGAGAGTGTATTATGATTGGTTGGATTATCACTGTTTCTGATTGGATGAGAGATTTCTTGTGGATTCAACAAAAGGCAGTCACAGTATAAAAACTGAAACGCATAGCCAAGAAATTCAACATAAAAGTTCGGTGAAAATCCTACAATACCTTAAGGTCCATTCTGGTAAAAAAAAAACAAGCAGCGACCTACCAAAGAGAATATCAAAAACGTCATTTATGAAATTCCGTGTTCCTATAATGATACATACATTGAAGAAACGGGAAGAAAACTCGCGAAAAGAATGAAAGAACAAAACTCATGAAAACACAGTATTCAATCATTGCAGAGGACGCCACGTCAACTGGACACAGAACGAACTGAGAGAAAACTAAAATAATCAACATATACAAATTCTAAAGGTCAGGAAAAATCAAATATTAGTTTTATATTAATACTATTAAACTTTCAATAAACAGAGATTCCGTATCAGCGATGAGTAACCTGTGGCTGCCATTGGTTGAATCTACAAGAAATCTCTCCTGCAATCAGAAACAGTGATAATCCAGCCAGGACACTATAAAAGACCAGTAACACCTACACACACACACTGATCTGAAGACGAAAAGCGGAATACTTTCGAAACGTCGTCTTCTACACTTGTGTCTCCAGAACAGGTAGTTGCTGTTCATTTCACAAAGTTTCATCGTACAAAAATCCATATTGTGTGGTTGTATGATGAAGTGAAGGAGTAAAGGTTGTATACTGTTGTAAAACAAATGAATTACCTCATTTCACTGCAAGAGCTTGTCCATTTTGTAGATGTTTAAATTGTTAAATACCATGCAGTTCTAGAGGCAACTGTGACAGTAGTGAAATTGAACTGTACAGGTTGTGATCATTTTACAAGTAAATTAACTGCACATATGATCATTCGAAATTCTTAGAAGTAATTGAGACATTTAGATTATACTTAAACATTGCTTTCTCTATAACAAGCTAAAGTATAACCTTCACAAATTGATGGACGCAACCTGAATGTATAAAACATTGTATCTTTTTATGGAAAGTGAAAAATGGAGGTTGTGTGACTCGTCACTATTTTGAACTATGAAAATGCGCTTTATGACTTGAGATGCAACAGATGGTTCTAATATCTTGGATTTTCGATTTATTTTGAAATCGGAATAATTAAAATACTAAAGGATAAACAGGGGGATTACATACTATTGACAATGTGCAACAGTAGGTTTCTGAGCTGCATTTGCACCAAGAAAATAAGAGATAGGGAAACATTAAACTATGTGTGCCGCTGAGACGAAAAACTGACAATACAAATAAAATTATCTAACTAAGAGCTGTAGATTTTTCATTGGATAGAATAGACCTGAACAGAATATGAGAAAAGTGATTTATATGAACTGGTTTATTAGTTACGTCACATACTGTATCAATTCCCATTCATTTGCTGGCACTTCAGTACCTTCTGTTACTAGTTTACTATCTGAATTATAGTTGACATGATTTGGAACGTCCGGAGAAATCTACTCAAATCAATGAACAGCAAGTTGTGCAAAATCATCATCCGTTTAATTCCTTAACTGAGCAGGTCATGAAATTTACAAATAAAAGTATATGACTGCAAAGTTTGTGAATTAAGAGAGAAATGAACGGGAATGAGCCTCCATGATGTCATATGGAAGAAAAGAGCAACAGTCGACTGCTTGTTTAACAATATACCGAAGTTTGAAGATAAAGTACAGCTTTCACTGATTGTTGGCAATGGACTACCTCCACATGGATGCATTACACTATACAGCAATATGAAAAGAGATATGGCGAAAAGAGAGTGAAAATGTAAGTTTGTAAAGGAACCTGTATTAGGCTTGACCTGCAGTATGGAGGCAGCTTGGTCCAGCTATAACTGATTCAAATCTCGTACTTTGATGATTACGTCCACAAAACTAAAAATATACAGCAAAAACATGTTGAATGAACTGACAGGTTAAAACTGTGCATCCATAACAAACCTTTTATTCGGTAGTTGGACCATGAATAAGACTTGTAAGTGATGGTTGAGTTTGAAGACAGAACGAGCTCTGCGTCTAGTTATGTCAACCTTATTGGTGACGAGAAGGATACCACAAGTACTTCTGTTACTATTCACGATGAGATAGAGGGGGACCAAACAAGTGTTGAACATTCTAGTTCTTCGGTAAATAAACGTCTGTGCCAACAGTGAAATAGTTGGCTATGAATTAAAATGCAGTGAGAATCAAACAACAATAAAATCTAAATGGTAAAGATAATTTGTTTTCTTTACGTTTATGAGCCATAGGGTGGAATTTGCAGGTGAATAGTCCACACTATGTTTGCATTAGCCACTCTTTCATGTCATTAAGGAAAACTCAAATTATCAGATGTATTACCTAGAGCATTAATAATTCGTGCAACTGGTTAAGAGTACTTGGAGTTATATTATGTCAATAGGTTAAAGGGACCTTACAGTTGTTGCTTTACAAGGACTTAATGGTAACATTTGGGTCATACTTACATAAAAAACGTACCTGAACATTTTTGCATATACTTTCAGGGCTATATCTGTCTGCAGAATGAGAGAGTTGTGTTCTGAAAATGGACGAGGAATAACAAATATAAAAAAAAACTAATTAAAAACAGTCCTTGTTCGATAGCGTTTGGTCTCAATGTCAACTGCGGGTTTTACTAATAAGTGGTGGTAAAGTGTAGGCACGCATTGGTAATCAGCTTTGTGAAGAAATGAATGTAATATTTTATTGTTCGTTCAGAGTGCTTCAAATTCGCTTCTGCTTAAGTGTACATATATAGTATTTAAGAGCATAATGAGTATCTGTAGTTGTGCGAATTCAGTGAAAATTCCAGTTCCGCCAAATTTTGCCTGAGATCACAATTTCTTTCTGATACCAGTAAAGTTTTAATTAATAGATAGCTAGTTAGCTGGCAATGTGGTAATGTAAGTCATGGTTAAATCATAGTAGCTGACCAGGAACAACAACATTTGTAACTATATTATGTATGTTATTGGACAGGTGTGTTCTATAATATGGGTATACATCCTTGATTACCATGTGTTTAGTTGTTTGAATCAAGCACAAAGCTACACAATTGGCTATCTGTGCTCTGCCCACCACGGGTATCGAAACCCGGATTTTAGCATTGTAGGTCCGCAGACATATCGTTGAGCCACTGAGGGGCGATTAGCATCTGGCATTGTTATTTATATGTTGCAGTATTATAAATACAGAATTCGATTTTTAGGCACTTAAAAAAAATTGAAAAAATATAGAGATGTGGATAGATCAAAACTACCGCAAATAGACCACTATTCACCTCATGGAGCATTATATATCCGATGTTCTCATTGGTGTTGATAGAGAACTTGACTTTTCATCAAACTGAAACATTTGTAAGAATTCAATTTTTTACTAGTAAGGTAAAAGTTGCTATTTGATTCACACCACACTAAAAAAGGAAATGATGTAAATATTTTTAATGATAACGGAAGAATATGTTCAAGTTGGTAGAATTTAAGTTTATATTAATTAGTGTATTTACAAGAATAAAGTAAAACTACTAATTATTTCAGCGCAAAGGAAGACCCAGTGCTCTTAGTGTTTTCATCGGTTCTAATGAGAACTGTTAAAACATTAATGGTGAAACGTTCATAAACGTGTGGATGTTTGATGAATATTTCTAATTATTTAATTTTTTGTGGAAAATTAATTCTGAAAGCACATTTATGCATCTACTTGAGTTCGGCTTTAAATTTGAGTAGATTGCGAATAGTATTACTTAGTTGTATACTAGTTACCTAACTTCCAGAATTAGGAGCGGCTGGTAATTTAACAATTGTAAAATCATGGATCAGTTTTACTAACAATTTTATTCTTTCATGCGCATAGCCTACACACAATGATAAAATATTTCAGATATATGTGTATTAGCTGGTTAACGGGAGTTACTGACATTAATTGAGAGCCCAAAAGAAAGCTTTGAGAGCTTACATTGAACTGGTGCATTCACAAATCTTAGAGAGACAGTATCTTCGACATAGAGTACGTTCATATATAAGTGCAGTAACACCTAAGCGTTTAAAGTTTTTGTAACAAACCAGGTTATGCTTAGTCTTATGTTAATCTGAACTTCTAATATATAAAAGCAAAGTTAAATTTGAGTTTTGAATTATGTCGCCAAGTTCTTGGCCAATCTATCTGAACTACACCTCTGTATCCCCTTGCTACCTATTATATCATATAGTAACTGCCTTCAACTTGAATCAGTGCTTCCCACTTGTGGTACTATGCCTGCCAGTTAAGAGCACGCCTTAACGTTGCACATGCGTAAAAGGAGAAACTTTATCAAGAAAAAGAAAAGTAGCACCAGTATTCGCATCTAGCCGGTCTTTCAGCATCAGAGATGATGGTTAAATTCCTTTTATGAACAGAAAATATGTCGCTTAAAACGATCATAGAGCGTAAACAGAGGCAGGAAATGAATAAATAAGAGTAAAAACGACCTAATTATTATAATGGAAAAGGTTACCATAATTACGTGCTTTGCTCACCTGGTTCTAGCAATACTTTACAATTGTATACAATTCCAGACATATTTATATAACACAAATTAAATTAACAACAGTGTTCTCCCTTGAAATAGAGGACATTTGAGGTTTAATTTTGATAAATTTCCCTACAGTATATATAACTTACAATGGTTAAAAACAGTGACATTTCTCTTCGAGTGTATGTAACTCATCAAGGGTATATCGTAGAAGCATTTCTTTAAAGTACATATATAACCCATAAATATAAACCTAGTGACTTTATTCTGTAAATATATATATGTAATTTACAAAAATTAAATTCAGTACTCTTTAACTTCAGGATCTACGGTTAGTAAGAATTACAACAAGCAAATATTGCTTCTATAATAAAACGTGTACAATCATTCGTATCAGTTTTGGAATTTTTTGAAAATACATACACAAAGACACATAGACACACACATACACACATATATAAATACATACTGAGTACATTGTAATATGATGAGTTTTTATCTTCACCATGTCAGTACATTCCATGTCACTACATCTGTTCATGTTCTGTCTAATAACGGTTCATCTTGAAACAGCTCTGCATCGTAGTTTCAATTGCAAAAGGTTGCACCTTAAGTTTGTCCTGTTAAAAGAAACAAAAACGAAATATTGTTGCTTTCTACATATTTTCATAATCCATATATTGTATGATGACGATGTTTTCCCAGCGGCTGTTTTAACAATCTGATCTCACACAGAAATCCTTATGCATCTGGCTATGTGAATGCTATGTCTCAATAAAGAACAGCACGAATACCCATTTTATATTCCAGGTCTTCTAAGTGTGCACTGATCGAATAGATGTGTCACAACTGCAAGTTATATTAAATTGACTTGAGTCATTTTTACTGAAAGGAGATCTTTTTTGATTACGATTCTTATTGGTGCTTGGTGCAGGTGGGTGTATTTTGCTACTGACTTTTGTGTTTTAAGGTTCTCACCTGTTACAAGAGACCCACTCTGTTTAACGCAGTTTGGGTATAACTTGTTGCAGTGCTTTTTTTTATTGATCCTGTTACCTCAAATTGATCCATATTATTTTGTTTTCCAATTCTATTAAAAACAAAGGATACCCGAATCTCTAAAATTATAAATCTGCAATATGAACATTCTTTATTAGCTGAGTGTGTGAGTATTTTGCGTTGGGACATTTTCTTCCACACTTTTCCTCAAACGATCAATTTTTGGTGGTAATACACTACCTATATTATGTCAAGCAATGCCAAAATAATTTTCATGTGATTTCCAGTTTTGCATATATTAAATATTCTTTTAATTCAACGTAATTAACATTAATAAAACATGTGCCCCTCCCAGTGATTCGGTAGTAAGTCTGAGAGTATATAACGCTTACAATTAAGCTTCTAACTTGAGTTTAACAACAAACAAACAAAATAATACGTGTATATGAGTTCCAAAAGTCAAAAAGATAATATTTATTCTGTGCTTATATACTAAAAAGTATTTCATGTGATATGAAACGTTAAAGAGAATTTCATTCTGTGTAAAGAGTTATGACGCCTGGACGTAATATCGTAATTTAACTTTTAAATGATATTAAACTTGGTCGAGTTATGATATATGCAAACAGCATAAGCGTAACTCTTCTCCAGTAATGGTCTCAGAAAGTTACCATATGTGTTGGTTATATTGAAACAAAGACATATCTAAAATTCTCTCCTTCCGTTTTATTTTATTGTGGTTTGTATGGTGACTTGTGTGACGTGGCATTTTGGGAAAGATCTGCAGCTGAATTCATTGACTGAAGATCGTGTTTATGCTATTACTTTACCAATGAAGCCATTTTAATAGAATACAGTAACAACGAAAATTAAATCTGGTTCATTAATTACTAGGTATGAATTAAAAATCCGATAATATGAATAGTCGGGCGATAAATACGGTAACATGTTCCTTTATGCTTGAATCTATCTTAGAACATTTTAAGCAAATAATTTGTACAAGAGACTCATAAAAACTTATACACGTATGTGGAATAAAGTTCTTTTAGTGATAGATATATTTGTTTTTTTACTGTTTCTAAGTTTGTATTTACTATATTACAAACATATCTTTAGATTTTTGCGAAAGTCACCTAGAAGATCAAATTCTTTGAAGGAACATTTTACTAGTAAAGGCGGACAATTTCTGTTTACGAACGTCTACTAGAATATGTACTGCTATTTCTCTGACTCAGCAGATAGCCCGATGTGGCTTTGCTATAAAAAACACATACACACTATTTTCATAGAAAAAAAAACCTTTCATTTTCAGCTTAAGGTATATCAAGTAAAGCTGACAAATGATCTATTAAATGGTATATTGCATACCTGCAATAATGGACATAATTCAGCCATTTCGTCTGCCTTCCTATTCTTATTGCATCAGAAAACACATTGAATGAAAGTGCACGGTTAAACAGTTTTTAAATAAAAAAATGACTTAAGAGAAATGATAACAACACGATATTAATATATTTTAATAAACAAATAAAATTATTGATAATTTGATTACCAGACTTTCCAACGAAAATTTCTCAGTAGACTGGAGCTTAAAATAATACTATTTAATCAAAAATAGAATTTCACAAGCTTATCGTGTTTGCTGAGATAATAGCACGTAGAGAGATCAATTGTAAGTCACACTTATCAAACTTTATTCATCTTTTGCAGTTCAGACTCCGTTGTGACGCATTTCTTTTTACTAGATGTGCAAATAAAGTATACGTTTATGTTTCGAATGAGAGACCACAGCATGACGCTAATGTCACTGGACCGGAACCGGAAGGCGTGGAAATGTCAATTGTACACTGCTCCAGTCAGAAGAACAGACGGTTGCCTTATAACAGACTTAAATTTTTGACAAGCACAATAACGAATGACTTGAATAAAGCATAAAAGGTAAGCTATTCCATGATAAGGTATCGTTATAAAAACAGGGATTCAAAAATGGAACAGCATGACTTGAAACAACCTTTTTTTCACTCTCTTCCTTTCCGAATATCTGTAGAGAAAACGATATAAAGACGATAGTAAACGTACAGTTAAGAATCCGACATGCTTTCACTAAATCTTCTTGAATGTCAGTGCTATGAAACTACTGTATTACTTTCCCAGAATGAAACTCGATATTGTAAAATGGTTTTATAGCCGCATCACTTCTAACAACTCAGGTGGTACCTGTAAAGCGCAGAACGAAAACTAAAATCCGTCACCCAACAAGACAGATGAACAAAGAGAAACGGGTGGACAAACAGATGAGGTGTTGTGGGTCAGGGAAGGACAAAAGTTTAACTTAAGAATAATTTGTCAGTTGCTGTATTGGCTTTCCGAAGAAGTCTTTTTGTTCGCCATCAAGCAAGACCTAACATATGTCGAACATCGTTTGAACAAAGGTAGGCTGAGCCATCGGCAGAGCACGGTTCTTGTATGAGTCTGTAACTGTATAAGCGTTCAGAATGGGCTGAACCAAGTACAACATATGTTCGTGTTTATGTTAGGCCTTCACCATAAATAAAAGAAATTGTAGTTATTGTATTTATGAATAGTGTCGTACCAGTAAACTTCTATTGATACTAAATATAAACGATACCGCTTTAAGTAATAATAACACTACTTGTCACACTAGAAATTTTCTCAGATCGGGAATGAATTTTCCTGGAAAATAAAATACAAGCTACTTTTAAAATGAAGGATGGAAGAGCTAACCAGCCAACAAAATCCTGATATTCTAACTGATATCACCAACTTGAGTTCTCTTTACGTTGTCTCCAAATGTTCCAGTGGTAAGTGCATAAACTTTATAACGCTAAAGATGAGGTTTCGATACCATTGGTGGGCACAGCACAAATGGCTTATTGTGTAGTGGTTTTTAACTATAAACAAATTCTCATATATAGCCAGTCAACACGTCCCCCGGTAGGACAGCAGAAAGTTGTCGGATTTACAACGCTAAAATCACGGGTTCGATTCCTTCGGTAGACACAGCAGCTAACCCAGTGTGCCTTTGTTATAAAAAAAAACACATAAACATATACAATCAAAGCCTCTTTGCTTAAATTTAATCAGCATATCAAATAACTTGAACAAAACGCTTCGATTTCAGTTTAAAAATGAGGTGTGTAAACTTTTCTTACATTTTTCAACCCATTACATTTTTGAAATTTTAGTTTTCAAAATTATTGATTCGAAGACATTAGGTATTATGTAAAGTGAATTGTTCGGTTTGTTTTAAATTTCGCGCAAAGCTATACGAGGATTATCTGCGCTAGCCATCCCCAATTTAGTGGTGAAAGACTAAAGAAAAGGCAGTTAGTCACCATTGTCATTGGGTTGCTCTTTTACCAACGAATAGTGGGATTGACCGTCACATTGTAACGCCCTCACGGATAAAAGAGGGAGGATGTTTAGGGGAATGGGAATTCGAACCCGCGAGTTGAGCGCTTTAACCACCTGGCCGTGATTAAAGTGAAAAAGGAATTCATAAAACCAGTAAAAATATTTTAGACAGATTTCTCTAAAGCACATTGCATGTATATTTAAAACGATTAAAACATAACTAATTCCCACTTGCAAAAAGTAACAAAACTGAGATATTCCTTAGAAAATAAATTGTAATTTTCAAGTGGTAATGTTAATATGTTGCATTAACAATAAATTGCAAAAATAAAATTATAACGTAATTTCATTATGATATCCTTATTTAATCATGACATGTGTTGGGTTTTCAGACATTCTGCTTGTGTTATTTGCTTTAATGGTTAATCTTGCAATGAAGTTAGTTTATATTCTTTGAGAATCAAAGGGTTCATGTCTTAACGATATCTTGTGCAAGCCATTTCAGAGGCCCCTAGATTTTTATATGGTTATTACCGTCCCCAATTTTGAACAAATGGTCAGAAGGAAGACAGCCAGTTGGCAGAAACTGTCGGTACAAATGATAAAAGTTAACGCTGAAGGTGACCTAGGAAGGTCGAAACGTTGTTCTCTGCTTTATAAAGAAAAGTGTTTAATACCCATATAAGCCGTTCGAAGATACATTTTTAGTTCTTTGTGTTTAGAATGGCCAGTTGGTTAGGGCGCTTGACTCGCAATCTGAGGGTCGCGGGTTCGAAAACTCATTGCACCAAATATGTTCGTCCTTCAGTCGTGAGGGCGTTATAATGTATCGGTCAATCCCACTACTACTTGGTAAAAGAGTAGCCTAAGAGCTGGGGATGAGTGGTGATGACTCGGTTCCTACCATCTATTCTGTTGTGAGCACTGCTAGCGCATACAGCCCTCGTATAGCCTGCTTTGCGCGAAATTGAAAACAAATAAACACCTAAAGTGAAAAGACTGTTCAACGTCATCGAGTATTGAATTTATAGTATGACACATTAAATACTAGGCCTTGTCTGGCTAATAATGGGTGAAAATAATATAAGATAAACAATTTTATAAAAATGAAATTCACACTGGCCGTTTAATAATTTCCGATAAAAACATAGCCACCGAAAAGCTTTTTGTTTATGCCAATTTATCCATAAACTAAAGATACGATACATTTTATCAAAGTTACTGAAAAAACCAATAACAAGATAGTCTGACTACTTCCTGTGTTCTGTGCATTGTGACCGATTCTTCTCTACACGCTAATACTCCCCTTGGTGAAGGACCAGAAATTCTGAACGCTATTCTCGATCTATACAATACATTCACGTACAAACAAGTTTTCCTTCAACTTTTGTTTTATCCATAAATTCCTTTGAAGTTCAATGGGTGTGTGTGTGTGTGTGTTTTCTCATACCAAAGTCAAATCGGGCTATCTGCTGAGTTCACCGAAGTAATCGAATCCCTGATTTTAGCGTTGTAAATCCGTAAACTTAGCGCAGTAACAGCGGAGGACTTGAAGCTCAATAAACGTTACACTTAGACTAACTGTACTGTCATGGATAATAAGACAACTTTTTTTCTTTGCTAGCCAGAAACACATTCCATTTAATATTTATTTACCAGTAAAGGTACGAGTGTCACAAATATATACCATGCTCAATCTCTTTTTTTTTTTCTGTAGGTCAATACATATGAGTATTCGTAGTAGTTTAAAATAGTTTTATTTGTTTTGAATTTCGCGCAAAGATACTCAGGGGCTATCTGCATTAGCCGTCCCTAATTTAGCAGTGTAAGACCACATGAGACGGCTTTAGTGGACATAATGAGTGCAGTTTTTCTACAAAGGACAAAGATAATGACATATATGAAACAGCTTATGCCCAAACCTTTAAAGGATCTTGGTGACACAACAAATGTCAAGGTTCCAAACTTCATAGACTCTACCTCAACGGTGAACACGAGAGTTATGCTGATGACGTGAAATGGAATACATGGAGAAGACAGAAACACTTAATCCCAGATGTGTGGATGAACATACAGCCCCTGTACTAAAACCATTATAATATGTTTGGCACAACAAACAAATTGTACTTTTTATTTTAAATTTTACTTACAACAAATACGTCTTTGATGTTTAGAGACTGCTTCAGTACTTTTGTTTCTAGTAGTTTCAAAAGTAATAATGTGGTATTAATAACAACAGGACTAATAAACTGTACAGAATTATTTCATGTTAATAAATCTCGTATTTTGTATGATTAAAGTAATAACTCAACGTTTTTAGTAATAGTTTAAGAATCATTATATTTGAACGTCAATTTAATACTTAAGGTAATTCTATACACAAAATTAATGACAAATAATGTAACCCGTAGGTGCCTAAACTGGTTACGTGACTATATGTTTTTTGAATTTCGTGCAAAGCTACTCGAGGGCTATCTGTGCTAGCCGTCCCTAATTTAGTAGTGTAAGACTAGAAGGAAGGTAGATAGTCAGCACCACCCACCGCTAACTCTTGAGCTACTTTTTTATCAACGAACAGTGGGATTGACTGTCACATTATAATGCTCCCATGGCTGAAAAGGCGAGGATGTTTGTTGCGACAGGGATTCGAACCCGAGACCCTCAGATTACGAGTCGAACGCCTTAACCCACCTGGCCATGCCGGGCCCTTTAAAAGAGTAAAGTATAGATTAGCTATAGAGTATATCATAATAATTTTTACCATAAGATATCTGATAGTATTTTTAAAATTCATTTTGCACAGTTAAATTTAATTCCAAAAATTAGAATATTTCAGAACTAGATTTTTTTTATACTCAAGATCGATGCCCTCAACGAGTTTCTTAGTTTTAAGTGTTAGAGTGCTCAAATAATTTCTGTTGTTCAAAATGAGCAAGTAATAAATTTCAATTTATATATCACTTTATATATATATATACACACATCTTTTAATGTAACGTTGACCTAATAGCTATTACTTCGATACCTCAAGGCCCAGTATGGTCAGTTAAGATGCTCAACTCACAATCTGAGGGTCGCGAGTTCAACTTCCCGTCACACCAAACATGATCGCCTCTTCAGCCGTGGGAGTGTTATAAAGTGACTGTTAATCCCACTATTCGTTGGTAAAAGAGAAACACAAGAATTGGCGATGGATGGTCTTACGTTGCTAAATTAGTGCAGACATCCCTCGTGTAGATTTGCGCGAAACTCAAAAACAAACAAACAATCGATACTTTAATGTATTTTTTGAAATACTCCGTAGTGGTCCTAAAGTATTTAAAAAAACAGTGGGACATCCATTATTTTAATGTAACAGGCTAGAATTCAATTAAATATGTCGATCGTGCCACAATGGCAAAAGATAAACTGGAAATGTTGTTATATAAAAGGTTACACGTAGTATATAATGGCGTTACCAACAGCTGTTTTATATCCTTCTTATATTCATATGGGTATTAGAACTAGAACAGGTTTAAATGGATAATATCTACTTCTTATGTTTATATATATATGTATGTATGTATATACTTAATGGAATTTGCAACATAAAGTGCACCCAAGTTCACTTGATTTTTTTTTAATTATTGCTTTAAGACTCCAGATTGGTTTTGATGCACTAAAACTATGGGGCGAGGGGGAGGACGCCGAGAGGCGGTAAGAACAGCGAGCAATTTTGATTACAAGAACCTATGAGTTCTATTTAAAATTACAATGTAAAAATAAATACGTTTTAAAAGGTACCGTATAAATATTACTACATTTAAGCAATAAAGTGAAAATAATTAAAAGGGGAAAAATGACAGCGGGTGCAACAAAACGTGTGTACAGAAGGGGGGGAGGGCATTATGAAAAAACTTTGCGCCACTATTTTAGAGCTTCGCTTCGCTTCTTCTGTGTGGGTATTTGGATAGGCTAATTTTTGAATACCCAGGAGGGTCAGGTGCACGAGACCTCTTCCTCCATCCCTAACTTTCATGTCGTCTACTGTTTGGAGTGTGTTATTGGGTAGAACTTTGAGCCAGAGTATTACACTGTATTCAGGCCCTTTTCAGAGCAATGTCCATATATAGTCTTGATTTGCCTTTTTCTAAGTTTTTTTTCAATATTTCTATTCGTTTTCTTATGTTGTTTTTTCACTTGTATATATATATATATATATATAATTTTTTTTCCATATGTATGAAATACGACTACTAATAATAACACTAATAAAAATAAAGTAAGGTGAAATAAAAATACAACTAGTTTTAAACGTCTACTGCGTGGTGGTCACCTTTGTGTGTTTGCCGACTTGTGCATGAATGTGGATGAAGTGCTACGTGGTACTTTATAGGCTGAAGTTAGAACTGAGTTTTGTATTCTTTGTAGTTTCTGTAATTGCTTTTGTGTTATGTTTATCCAGACAGGAGATGCGTATTCTATTATTTTAAAGCATATTCTCGATTGTGCGTTTCTTGAATTTCGCGCAATGCTACACGAGCGCTATCTGCGGTAGCTGTCCCTAATTTTGGAGTGTAAGACTAGACGGAGGGCAGCTAGTCCTCACCACTCATTGCCAACTCTTTTTACCAACGAATAGTGGGATTAAGCGTCACATTATAACGCTCCCACCGCTGAAAGAGCGAGCATGTTTTTAATGACCTTCTCTTACATGCCTGCAGAATAAGTTTAAAAGTCCTTAACTTCCGCCCATAGTCAAGACTTCTATGGCTGTATGAAGCATTTGATGTGTTTTCTTTCTGTCAGAAAAGTATGCTAAAGATTTCTATTACAGATTTTATAATGCTGCTACACGTGCTACAAGTTTTTTTTTTTATGAAAAAGGCCTTGTTAATAAATATTCAGCATATTTACGGCGGTAAAACTAGAAATACCAGATTTTCATACTTACTAACAGGTGTTCGACTTCTAAAACTAAATAGTACTAGCAAACACCAAAGTCGATATAAATATAAATATATATATAAATCTTGGTTTTTAATTCCTTTCTGATTTCTGTTGAATTTCGTGCTAAACTTCATGAGGGCTATTTGCGCTCGCCTTTCCTAACACCGTCAACGTTTTATCTATTCTTTATCAACAAATAGTGAAGATGTTTTATGGCAGGATTCAAACCCATGACTCACAAATTGCGAGTCGAGTATCCTTATCATTGGACTCCAGGTCGTTTCCCTTCCTGTAATTACAGCTTTGAACACTTTATTTCTTGTAGTTGCATCATACACTAACCGTCATGGTTTTACATCGTTCGTTTGATTAATTTCCTCTAATTTAAGCTTCAAACGTGTTTTGTTTACTTACACAATACTCCAATCTTCAATGTTTTATATCTTTTATTTAGCTATTTTTAAAACTATTTTGATATTAAATTTTACTGATGAACTGTTTGTTTCTTTGCTATTAAATAGAAAGCTACACAATGAACTATTTGTGCTCTGCTCACAAGAGGTATTGAAATCAAGTTTCGTTTCCAGCTGTTTGAGTCCGCAGTCAAACCAATGTGTCACTGGGAGGGGGCGTCTTGCTTTTATTGTATATAATATATATGTGTGCGTGTGTAATGTTATGTACAATACTTTAGCGGAAGGCCTACTGATATTTCCTTTATCAATGTTCATAAACTAAAAATACAAAGCAATCTCGTAGCGAGATGCAATTGCTTTATAGAAGTAATACTAATTGAACATTTTGTTCACTTATAAGTTTTTTAAAACAAACTTTACTTCAGTACATTGATTGTTTGTGATAAGTTATTACCGTTTGTTTTATTTAAACCTATGAGCAACTGTTCGTTGGTTCATTACAATTATGCTCTTTAACAATAAAAATGACTAATTTGCTTGTAGCTAGTTCAATAAAACATCCACAAGTTATTATTAAGCAAACGTGTTTCAAATATATTCGATGAAATCATTTTTTTTTTTAACTTAAAGAAACATTCACCAAGTAATACGGGTTCTTCTCACACATATAAATAAGTATTTTTCCATTGTCGGAATTCACTGAGCAACGACTGAATTCAGAAGAAAACTGAATAATCACTGGTAAAAATGGATATCGAAAATGAGAAAATTTATACGAGAAGGAACCGCTCCTCAAAATGTTCACAAATAAAAATATTTAATTTTCCTGTTACTAAAATCCCTTTTTTTAAAGTCAGACACTAGAGGGTAAATTGAATGGTATTCTAACTAAATTTGATCTTCTATCCTAAGTTTTTGATCACTGACATTTCCTTGCCCGGTATGATTCGTCGGTAACGGTTTTCGATGCCTAATTCTGATGGTTTGCTAAAACAAATTATCTTATCTGTTTGTTTGTTTTCTGTTCAAATTTCGCACAATGATACAAGAGAGTTGTCTGCGCTAACTGTCTCTAATTTATTAGTGGAAGACCAGAGAGAAGAAGCTAGTCATCACCACCTATCGCCAACTCTTGGGTTACTCTTTTACCAACGCATAGTGAGAATGACCGTCACATTATAACGCCCCCACAGCTGAAAGGGCGAGTATGTTTAGTGTGACGGGGATTCGAGAACCCGCGACCGTCGGATTAGGATCCTAACGCTTTAACCTACCTGGCCATGCCGGGTCCTATAATCTTATCTACAAAGTATTACATTAGAATAAAAAATCGATAGTTATTTATGTATCTATTATGTTTCCAGCTAAGATATTAACGTTTTTCATTAATTATAAATCTTATTAAAAACTACACTTAGTTTAGCCTATAATCTTCAAGTTATCTGAAAATATTACACTCAAAACTTTCATGAAATTACTTTATTCCCTCAAAAATAAGTTAGAAGACAGACATGGAAATATGAACTGACATTATAACAGTTTTAACTAAATATTTGTTTTGAGTTGATTTTCTTTCATTGATATATTATTTGAAGAATTAGAGCAGTGAGTGACTAATGCAAGGAAAAGAATAGCAATATAAGTAACAAGAAACAGTTAAACTACTTATAAAACTATTTCTTTTTCCAAACTCAATTCTGCCAACTAGTTTTTCAGATATATACAGGAACCTCTTTCAAAACGTACCAAATAGTGGTAGAAATATGATTTTTATTAATGTAGGTAAACAGGTATTGCAAAGGCTCTTTCAGTATGGTATTTTGAATTAATACCAGATGAAAAATATAATTAATCAAAGGATATCTTTACACTTCAAGGCCGGTTTTTTTATATATTCACTATTAATTTCAATTAATACTAGCCTACATTGAACAGCGTCCAAATGTGTTGCATGTTAGGCTATATAGATGTTCTATGCATTACAGTTTTCCTGTACATATATAATCTAAGTATGTGCACATAAATAGAACGTAAACGTATTATCAGGTTTGCACGCGTACAAAGTTTACAGGAAACAAACCATCAACATTTTTATGACATTTCATGTTTATAACTGATATAATGCACCTTTGTTTAATAAATAAAACATTTTAATAGGCAACTAGAGGGCAGGTATATTAAGCTGTTCCATAATTGATGTGTATATTCATAAATGTTTATTTTGAGCACCAGCAATCTGATAATTTCTACTTTATCAGATTAAAGCATTTTCCACTGAATTATAGTAAATAAAACTAAGTTTAATGAATATAAACTCGAATAATCTTACTTTGTGTATGTGTATACATATACAATACTTTTATAATTATCACGTTTTCCGAATTAGATATGCATAATACTTTTTATTTCGATTAAAACTGTGTTTGATATATTTTGCAAATTATATTACCATTACCCGAAATGAATGGTTTGGTTGGAATATCACTCAAAGCTAAACGAGGGATATTTGCGTAACCGTTCCTAATTTATCAGTGAAAGACAAGAGGGAAGGCGGCTAGTCATCACCACCCACCTCCAAACTCTTGGGTTACTCTTTTTACCGACAAATAGCGAGATTGACTCTCGCATTATAATACCTCCGCGGCTGAAAGAGCGAACATGTTTGGTGTGACGGGGATGCGAACCCGCGACCCTCTGATTGCGAGTCAAACGCCACCTAACCGTCTACCTATGCCAGGCCTGAAAACAACAGAAGAGATGAACACGAGCTTGGACTGACTTAAGAATTCGTCATCTTAAAGATAATTTCTATAAAGTGTAAAATGTTAAACGCTCAGTTGCGAAAAAAATCTCGCTTTTTATTTATTCTTATAACTTTACCGTATAAAACAACGCCTCAGATATAAATATAAGTGTTGTAAAAAGTTATACAATTCGTGTCTTGTAACACATTGTAAAGAAAGTATCAATTACATCTATATAGTTTATTTAAATGTCAGCCTGCTTTGGATTGCAGGTTCATTTCTTATCACCAAACATATTCGCCCTTTCAGCAGTAGTGTTATGATAATTTGATGGTTTTTCTCGCTATTCGAATAGAGTGATCCAAGAGTTGGCGGTGTTGAATATCTGCCTTTGCTCAAGTCTACCACTCCTGAATTAGGAGCGGCTAACTCACATTAAAACCCGATTAGCTTTGCGCAAAATTAAACAAAGCAAACTTTCAAACATTAAAGAAAATTCGCACAGAAAAGTTTTTCGATTTATCTTATAAAAGTTACGTTAATGCTAGTGTAAGTACGAAAAGTTAACAGTATTATATTGTGAAAGACAAATACTCTAAAATAATATAAAATATCAGTGCTTAAATTATTTTGGAAAAATATGTTTTAGGGGAGTATATGAAATGTTGAACTTGGCACGATATTTTGTAATCGTATTAAATTACCCTTGTGAAAAACAAAATATCAATTGTATACATCATTGTCTATAACGCTAGACTATACAAGTCGTTAGCCCTCAGATCAATATTACAAATGAAGCAAGTGATTGAATATCCTTTTAAACACTTCACTCATAAATCAAATTATTTAAATACTATGAAAATATTAACAATCCGTAATATTTTCAAATGCAGTGTATTTTCATTACTGATATTATTTAACAATAAACACACATTTCAAATAAAATATTTAACACTGTGCTAAGTGGAAATGAAATGTTGCTTTACGTTGTCACGCTGCTACACAATATAATTTGCTACGTTGTATCTTACTGAAAAAAATAAACGAGATGCTGGAGCTTAATTGTATTGTTTTGGTTTTGAATTTTGCACAAAGCTACTTGAGGGCTATCAGTGCTAGCCGTCCCTAATTTAGCAGTATAAGACTAAAGCAAAGGCAGCTAGTCATCACCACCCATCGCCAACTTTTGGGCTATTCTTTTACCAACGAATAGTGTAATTGACCGTCACATTATAACGCCACCACGGCTAAAAGGGCGAGTATGTTTGGCGCAACGGGGATGCGAACCCGCGACCCTTAAATTACGAGTTGCACGCCTTAACACGCTTGACCATGTCAGGCCTGGTGGGGCTTAATGAATCTGGACGACTAATTACACGTAATATGCCACTTTTTATTCCATAAAAAACAAATACGTATCTGAAAACAATATAAAATCATATTTTATCATGGACCACATTTGTCTTTGTAGTCTTACGATTTCAATTATTCATAAAACAGAACTTCCTCAAGAAATTTTTCACTTAAAAAAGATAGTGTTTTCACTAAAAAAACACAGCCTCTGCTTAGCAAATAGAAATTAAATTTGTGAATCGTTTATAACCTTAATGATTTAAATGTTTAATATAATTTCTCGAATTTTAAACTTTAAAATCCATTAATCATGAAGAATATTGTTGTTATACATATAATAGGAATTTCAACTACATTTTTATTTGAGGAATTAACACGTAATCCATAAAGTTAATGCAAAAAATAACACTCATTATTACCTCAGTCTAATATTTAGCGTTTATAATAGATGAATCGCAGAGCTATCTTTGCTCAGTTTCGGTTTTCCTTGTGATATCAGAATTGTTTCTTTGGTGTGTAATTTTTAATTTACGTGGATCAGACGGCATGCTTTGCTCCTCTGCAGCGGTAATGATATCACAGTGTTAAAAATTTGAGGTTAAATATCCACCGCACTCCTGTGTAAATTATGCTTGTGGTTATAACCTTATTTATTTTTTGTATAGTCAATTTCTATCACGTTTTAATAGCATTTTATTTTATAGTTCAAGACTACAACTGATACAGCTAATAACTGTTATTCAGTTCATCTCATTCACTCTAAAACAACTACTCGTAGATTTACCAATCTAATGTGAAATGCTGCGTAATTAACCATATCAAAACAAAGAATATTTATTGGAGAAGAGCAACAGGAGCTGCAGAGTTTTAACAAGCAAAGTTTTAGGCTGTTTATCAAGGTAATAATAAACCTTATTTAAACATGTTTGTTTTCCTTTGGGGTTCAAAATAAGTCATCGTACAACAAAGGTCGGTACTTCTAAATCAATGAGTAACATATATTTATTTTTTAAATGTTGTATTCAATATAATATTTTATAAGTAGAGGAAAATTAGATGTATTTGCTCACATGGTGTGAAAACAAATATATATATTTTTTTTTATATATTTGAGACGTAAAATTTAGCACGACGTAATCCAAGTATTTTAATAAAGTTTGTTTTGTTTTGAATTTAGCACAAAACTACACAATGGGCTATCTGTGCTCTGCCCACCACGGGTATCGAAACCCGGATTTTAGCGTGTAAGTCCGCAGACATACCGCTGAGCCACTGGGGGCAGCACTATAGGACAGGAATAAATATGACATTTCTGCAATCGTGTTAAAATAATAGCATATACTCCTGATTTAAGCACGTAGAAGGCTGAATGATTATATCAAAGTTTTACAATGTAGTGCTTTGTACTAAACGGCCTTCTTGAATTTCACATGTATAATTATAATTTGCGATAAATTAAGTTTTCTATGTATCTACAAAACTCATATAATGAGTAATTTAAAGGTAGCCTACGATGTTGTACAATTATCCTTTATTTTTATGTTTCTTAAGAACTATTTTTACATATGTGCACGCTACTTTATTCTACTGCACTAACAATACACATAATCCAATTTGAGACTCGCTGAACACAACCTCAGGGTCTGGATTGTGTCAACAAATCTGCCAGAGGGCAATTGGTAATGAGACCTTTAAGTCACATGTTGTTACACGTTGACATGAGGAATTCCAGTTTCTCAAGAGTGATAACTTTTCATATTATTCCGTTTCAACCAATCGGAGTTGAGCTGTCAACATCGTCTTGAATCGTGAGGAGCCAAGAGACATCTACGACCGTGATTAATGACGCCATCTTCTATTTGATGGTGGGAACTGTTGAAGCATCGTGTACCGATTTTGACCCGGGTTGACTGAGGGAGAAAATTAACCAGAGCAAAATAGAATAATTCAGTTGAAAGCCCATATGTAATTCTGAAGATGTCGTGGTGGTACTTTAGAAACTTAAAAACCAATAATACGTTTGTTTGTAATTAGGCACAAAGCTATACAATGGGTAATCTGTATTCTGCCCACAACGGGTATCGAAACCCGAATTCTGGCGTTGTACTACCACATATACACAGCAATGCCACTTTGGGAAGCTGGTAATATTACATTTATTCCAATAGCTGAATCGTTTTACCAGTGGTCCATAAGGAAAAAATAAATAAATAATTGTATAGCAACACATTTTTGTGATCGATCTCTAAAATGTATTAATTTTTTTAGTTGTAGAAACTTGTCGTTAAAACAGTTTATAAGTATTTAAACAACACTTTATCCAGTCAGTATGTTTCGTCTAATAATTAATTGTGCTTATATTCAGGTTTCGAACTTAAATTACAAAATCATGTATATTTTATGTAAAAAGTGAAACATAATAATACATTAATGAATTGAAAGTTTTAGTTTATAAATTCTTTTTTCATCAAAAATAATAATAATCCATATTTCCTTTAGACTGCTTATGTTTAAAACTAGCCCCCCAGTGGCTCAGCGGTATGTCTGCGGACTTACACACTAAAATCCGGGTTTCGATACCCGTGGTGGGCAGAGCACAGATAGCCCATTGTGTAGCTTTGTGCTTAATTCAAAACAACAAAAATGTTTAAAACTAAACTTGTGTTTTAGGTGTTATTATAGCTTTTGACATTAAAAAACTTGACTTTATAAGATCTTTGTGTAAAGACACATTAAATAAATTCGTGGATAAAAAATGAATACATATATTGATTTATGTTTCCTTAAAACGGAGTAGCAATAAAGTTTTAACTGTTCAAATAGCTTTATTGGGTTAGGCTTTGAGGAAAGATTGTTTTTCAATTTGTCGTAAATTAACGCGAGGGCTATCTGCGTTGGGCAACCTTAAGTTTTCCAATTCTTTTACTAACGCATAGTGGGATTGAGCGTAACATTATAAAGCCCCCACGGCTGAAAAAACGAGCTTGTTTAGTGTGATGGGAGTAATAACTCGCGACTCTCAGATGGCGAGTCGAGTGTCTTAACCATCTGGCCATGCCGGGCCCTCGAAGAGAGAATGATTCCAACATATTGAATGTTTTGCTGCATGAAGTTCGGATTTATTAATCATTCCATTATAATAATATTTTAGGCACTTCAACAAATTAAACGCATACGCACGCAATTGCACATCATTTTCAATTTGTCGTAACTTGAAGATGTGGCAATGAACAAGAATATTCTAAATATTTGTTTGTATTTGCTTTGATATATTATTTATTTCCTTTCATACTGATGCTAAAGCAAATCTAACATCTTTTATGGTTTAGTTAGTCTTTATGAGAAAGACACTTTCATTTCTACAACGATGTACGCAGTTTCAGATTTCGGATGTTTTTTTTTTACGACGTCATAGTTTTACTTTGTGGTATCCAGGGTGTCAACCTTGACAATGTTATGGTAAGATAGTATCAAGTTGTTAGACTTTTCTGGATGGTTTTGTCAAGTTTCTTTTATGAGTGTGACAGTTATGAAGACAGATTATGCAGTAAACTTATAATAAATTTTAACTTTTTCATCTTGAGATGTAAGTAATTTTTCTAAATCGTTCCGGTACAATTTCTGAAAGTGGAAATCCTGATATCTTTTTATAATTATCCTGTCAGTTTCATTCTTAAGCTTTACCGTGTTATGTTTCGTCTTTCAAGTTATCTAATAAATTTATTTCTATATTAACTAGTATTGGCGGTCTAACTGTGTCTAGACTTGTGGGTGGTGGGATAAAAAAAAAGATGAGTCAGTCTAATATAGGTGTTAATAATAGTGTAAGTACACTAACTAAAAAAAGAAGGGGAGAGCACATATACATTCTGCTCCATGTGTTAAGCGCCACTACAGCAAAGCACGGTTTAAAAATCATAATGTTTAGTGTTAATGATTGTCAATAGAAATAAGAAAAATTTATTTTTTGAAACTTAAATAAGCACATTAAAAATTATTACAACAGGTTTATATTTATTCTATAAGAACAAACTTAGAGTTAAAGAAGGTAATTATAAAATTGCTTCAAGCAAATAAATTTAATGTCTCATTTTACTTATGAGAAATCTGTGCAAATTAGAAAATGACAGCGAAATAAAAAGAATCAACAATATAAATCAGACGATATAACACGTATGGTAAATAGGATCAAATGTGGGAAATATATAACCTGAAAAAGCAGAAATATATAAAAACTGGTGATCCGTAAGATTTGGGTTAAATTTTGTAAAACAATAAAATAAAACATGAAACTGAACGATTTTTATTTTTTTTTGCAGTTAAGCAGAAAGTAGCAAAAAGGGTTATCTGTGTTCTACCTAGTACGAGTATCGAAACTCGATTTGGAGCAGTGTAAATCTCCAGACACACTGGTGTACTAGAGGGGGGGGTGAAAACAGACACATTAAAGCAAAAATAGTGGTGGTTGAAAGAACTGTAAAATAACTTAAATACACACAACCTGTATAATAAATAGATTTAACAGAATCGAGGTATTTTGAGAACTAGAAACAATATATTATTTTATTCTTATATAAATATGATATTTTATTCCAGGTTAATTCCTTTGTTTTATTAGCTCAAGGGTATTACCAAAATTCGCCTTTAGGTCCATCATTATACCCCATTCAAATTCGAAAATGTCAAAGTTTGTCAATCAGCATGATCTATTTACAAAACCACAAAAATGTTCATTGGAAGACTTGTTAATTCAATGTTATACAGCAAAGAAAACTGTAGACAACATGTTCAACATTTATCAGTGGTGATACGCATGACCTGATAACTATTAAATAATTACAAAAATCCGAAAATGTTTATTTTTCAATGTCAGAGCCGAATATTTCGCGCGTGTTTCACTTTTTCAAAACGTTAAATGACGTAATTTGTGGCCATTTGCAATTATTGCAATGTACGTATTAGAAATTTGTTAGTAGCAATGCATATCTGAATCAAACTGACGCTGTTAATGAAATACAAAGTCAACTTCTGCATGACATAAACGTGTTCATTTTTATTATCTCGATGGTCCATATTTTTCGTTACTTGTATCAATCAGGAACAACATGTAATTTTAACATCTTCGTTCTTTGTTATTATTTGTTTCTGCTTTGTTAACAGTTTAAACATCCAACACACTTCAGCTTTCACACATGGTAGACAGTATTGGTTTGGTGTTGTATTATTTGCAGAATATGCTATATTACATAGTTCGTATTGCAATAAGATTTTTATTGAATTTTTAATGTTTTTTTATTCTCACAGCTATGAAGAAAAAAGTCATCGTTTCTTTTGGCGAACGTTTTCTAAGGTATTTTGAATTTCTATATTTCGTTCAAATTTGAAGTTAAAACATAAACAACGTTTTCACAGTGTCCTTAAACTGCTTCTTAGTCTCTGCAAAGTATACCTGCAAAGTTTTTATTAAACACAATATAACAGTTATGTATGAAAATCATAAAACTTCAGATTTGTATCTTTTAAATAAGCTACTTGAATATTCTTCCTTGTGTAGATTAAATATTATTTGATCTTTAATAAGTAGAAATTTAAGTTAATTGTGCTCCAGATAAGATATCAAATAAAATGACACAGAGAATCTGATACGATAATTCTTCCTTCAGGTTGCGTTTCGCAAAATAACATCTCCGTATATCTAAGCCTCATTAGATAATATTTTTTAATATTTTTAACTTTCTGGTGAATTATTTCATGTTCATTTTATTTCAGATCTTATTTGTAGTAGTACAAAAACGACAAGAGAGGGAAACCAATTTGTTTTTAAAATAAGTATTTTATCTTCTATTAAATGATGATTTGGTAAACTCTGAATATTTGGAGATTATATGTAGGCTATAATATATTAAATGAAAACATTTAGTAAATTAATGCATTCGAATTTTATAAAAAATATTTGCTGGAAACTGTTGATGTAATATTTTAAAAATAATTATTTTGTTTTCAGAGAATTATGTTAATCAAGAGAGAAAAGATTGTTTGTTTGTTTTAGAATTTCGCACAAAGCTACTCGAGGGCTATCTGTGCTAGCCGTCCCTAATTTAGCAGTGTAAGACTAGAGGGAAGGCAGATAGTCATCACCACCCACAGCTAGCTCTTGGGCTACTCTTTTACCAACGAATAGTGGGATTGACCCTCACATTATACACCCCAACGGCTGGGAGGGCGAGAATGTTTAGCGCGACGCGGGCTCGAACCCGCGACCCTCGGATTACGAGTCGCACGCCTTACGCACTTGGCCATGCCAGGCCTAAAAAATGTGTGGCAAAAGGCCATCTACTCACCCCACCGCGGGGAATCGAACCCCTGATTTTAGGGATGTAAATCCGGAGACATACCGCTGTACTAGCGAGTGCGGGAGAATAGAAGAATTATTAGAATAAGTCTGAGTCTACTAAATTTAATCCATTTATGGACATTGTGTCAGTGAATTTTAGGCAAAATGGATATAGTAAGTTTAGGAAATTTAATGGATTGCAAATATCTGACTAAATTTCTGCAAAGAGGTGATGACGTTCCAGTTTCAAAGAAATTGAAATATATAACAGAATTAGCCCTCCGCTAGTTCAGCGGTAAGTCGACGGATTTAAACGCTAAAATTAGGAGTTTGATTTCACTCGATGGGCGCAACAGATAGCCCTATGTGGCTTTGCTATAAGAAAACACACACAATAGAGTAAGAGATATTATGATTCACATGAATATATGTACATAAGAGATAGTAAATATTTTATGTGATTATTTTGTTTAACAAAACTAAGTACTTCATATGCAAATAATATCTTGACTGTGAAGAAAAAACAAACTGTCATTTTTAGGAACAAATTAAAGCAATGAAAATCGAAATCAATATTTTTTGTAAACAAACTAATTCACGTTCTTATTTAAAATTTTATAATAATCTTCTCACATAAGGAGTTTGATTTCCCTCGGTGGATTGAGTAGATAGCCCAATTTGGCTTTGCTGTAAGAAAACACACATATACACACACACACACCCTTCCCACACAGAGTATGTAAGAAATTATTTTCTTTTACATTGTTGAAACATAAACACCCCATGTAGAACAATGGTAAGTTTATGGACTTACAACATTAAAATAAAATCTAGGATTCCATTCATGACGGTGCACGCAATAGATAGTTTGTTTTTGAATTTCGCGCAAAGCTACACGAGGGCTATCTGTTCATAATTTAACAGTGTAAAACTTGTCACCACCACCTACCGCCAATTCTTGGGCTACTCTTCTACCAACGAAAAGTGGGATTGACCATCACATTATAACACCACCACAGCTGAAAGAGCGAGCAGGTTTGGTGCAACGGGGATTCGAACCCCCGACCCTCGAATTATGAGTCGAGCGAGTTAACCACCTGACCATACCGGGGCAAGAACACAACAAATAGTTCAATGTGGCTTTCCTCTAAAACATCCAAAATGAAAGGATTTGTTTGTTTGTTTTGGAATTTCACACAAAGCTACTCGAGGGCTATCTGTGCTAACCAGTCCCTAATTTAGCAGTGTAATACTAGAGGGAAGGCAGCTAGTCATCACCACCCACCGCCAACTCTTGGGCTTCTTTTTTACCAACGAATAGTGGGATTGACTGTCACATTATACGCTCCCACGGCTGAGAGGGCGAGCATGTTTAGCGCGACCCTCGGATTACCAGTCTCACGCCTTACGCGCTTGGCCATGCCGGGCCGATGAAAGAATAATGGGACAACAAGTAAAAATAAAAAACGATAAATAAGGCTGAGGGTTAAAAAAATATATGTATATAAATATATTTCACTCTGGATTTAGTTATTAACTGTATTTCTTATGCCAAGCAGTTAAGTCCTACTTAGCGAAAGGACTACTGTGCGAGTTTATTTCTTTGTGTTTAAGATCACCCTATGCAATGTTATGTGTTTTTTGTCCATCATGGGTATTAAACTCGATTTGTAACGTTATAAGACCCTAAGCATTCTTCTTGGCTCTGGAGGACTAGTGATAAGGAAGTCCTATCGACTTTTGTGACTTATTACCCTGATTCACATACTGATGTATTCGGATCTAGAAACATTACTGCATGGGTATATTTAATAAAATATTTATTTATTACCAAGTACAGGGTATCCGAAAATGCATATGCGAAAAATAAAGTTGAAGAATTTTATTGTTGTTTGACATAACAACAAAAATTTAATATAAAACAAGTAGTAGGTTTGTAAGTGTTAGTTTTGATAACTCATTGACCTCTACATGTCTTTTATCATCCGCTATAATTAACGTAATTCTGCGTTGAAATTCTGTGCAAACATTTTCCAACATAAAAGTAAGAATGTGTAAGATACCATTTCGAATTAGATGTTCCAGTCCTTCAGGGTCTTTTGACTTGTTGTAGTATACTTTTGTTTCCAAAAAGCCTCGGAGATTAAGACAATTTGATAGGTCTTTCTCTACCAATACAACGGTTTGAAAAGATTTGGTTTGAAAACACTAACAATTCGAGCGAAGTGGGATGGTGCTCTATCATGATGGAAGGTAGCTCTATATAACAAGCCAGAGGTTTCTCGGAATTGTGAAATATAGGACTATTGCAGCATATGTTGATACGAATTTCTAGTAACAGCTCGTTTTTTGAAAATAGAGAAATGAATTCATCTAGTGCCATATATGTATCAATATACCTCTGTTAGAAATGAAATATTTGAAGTTTAAGGATGGAATTTAGTATTCAATGAAGATAAAACACTGTGTTACATAAACTGTCAACTCATGGAAAATAGTTGCTAAATCAAGCAACATTTCCAATGAATGCTTTTCATCTCGTGTATTTGACTAACTTAAAACTGTAGTCTTATGTATTTATACATTCAATAAACATATATTAAAACAAGTTTGTGAGATGTATATACATTCAATAAACATGAAACGTGATCGGTCAGAAATGTGAGGCATCACAATAAATATACATTAAAAATGACTGAACAGATTAATAAACTAAAAAGAGTTGATGATTACATTGGTTCAATTGAGAATCTGTCTCTTTACTTATATTTACCTTTATTTTTATTTTTCACTATTACTTAAATTATTATTTTCTACTTTCATACGGTGTTTTTTTCATTTTTTTATTTTCAACATACATTAATTTGTTTCTGTTTTTTGATCAACCGAATTTTTCGTTTTTAGAATGTTGAACATTGTATGCAACTGTTGCACTCGAACAGTCCTACTTCAGTCGTTTCAGGTACTCCGCTTTTCTGTGAAGGAAAAAGCATTCACGCGAAACGTCTTGTAGTGTAATAAAATGTATTGTGTGTATTTTGTCAATATCTATTCTACAGTTACGCGTTCGTTTATTTCACAAAAGCATTCTGAATGTAAAAAGACTTGCTAATGTATATTCTAATGCAGGTGGGCTTATTGTATACAGCACAACACACTGTCCAGGTGAGTATCACACTACTTCTACACGTGTGACACCAAAGAGCTCTTCCTGGCCATATTCTTGGTATGTACGTTCCCCACGATTTGGGTATAGGTTGTGTGCTGGAAGGAGAACTAGGGTAAAATTAAAATCCACTCCCTAAAAATTCGAATTGCAATTAACAATTGAAACGAGGCTACAGTTATTACTTACACTGGTAGGCTTTTCCCGGGATTGTTATCAGTGACTGCCTCCTCAACTCTTAGCCCACCCAATCCGTTTTTACATTTAGTTCTGACCTCTCGCCTTGCCCTTTTGCTCATAGTGCTAGGTATTGCTGTGAGTACGTGTATATTTTATTAGCTGGAAAATGTCGGAGTTGTGTTCAAATCTTGTAGATCACCCTGTGCATATGTGCTTTTCGTTGGGTTGAAAGGTTGAAAACGTAACTTTAACCACGAGATCTTTGATTATCTAGTGGTTAATGGATCTTTATTTGTAGCGATCTTATCTTTCGAATTTAGTAACGTATTATTTAATAACGTATGATTGTGGTACAGGTATAATAATAATTTAGTCTTTCATTTTTGTGTGAAATTACACTTCTAATGAATAAAAACTGGGCGTCTACAGTAGACTCATTATTTTAGAAAGCTTAATTTTATTTACTTATAGTAACGAGTAAAAAAAATAACTACTCAATTATTTGTGATTAAACATTTACGCTTTAAAGTATTGTACCTGTAATATTAATTATACTTCTGTGGATTTTTTTTATATTTCTTTGTTTTCTCATAATAACTCCACTGATATTTTAGATTAAAATGTTTAAAGATGTAGTTTACTATTATTTTTCTCCATTAAAAAGTTTGTATGATATTGGGGTTGAAATGGTGAGGTAATGTTTCATTTACTATAAATTCTTTAATTTATATATATATATACAAATACGTATAAAAATATGTATATGAAGACTAAAATTACAGAGAAGTAAAATTACCTATTGTATGTATGTGTACATGTCTAGGTTATGTGTTTAATTTATTTCAATGTAAAGAAGATATGTACTGAGTTAGTGTTATAACGTATAGACAGACACTCTGAATCCGCCACGTGACTGGGTTTATCAGCCACATTGTACGAATAAGTGATTCAACTTCCATCCATGAAATTGACTAACTCCCCACGATTTAATATGTAACATAACAGTATACAGCGGGGTGCCCATGACAATCTCACAGGGAGCATAGTTCTCACACTTTAGAATGCTAGTACAAATTAAATACTGCGTAGATGGCTATTGTATGCACTTTGGTTGGGTGTGCTATTATTGTAGGATATACAACGTGCAAAGCGAGTAACTTAAATTAATGCTTAGTTAGGAATGTACCGAACTGTGGAAAATTAATTCAAAAACAATTATACAACAAGTAAGTTCTGATTTTAGTATAACTTTTTGACCCATAATATCGAGTCTTCATCACGTAAACGTAGCTGTAGTTTCAGGTTTGAAGTAATTGAAGTAATGGTAACGTTTAACCATGCTTTATATGATACACGGTAACACTAACTGTGTAAGGATGAATAGCCAGGATTGTTCATCGAAATGATATTTTAAATATCTCCTCAATAGATCCTCAAAACTTTATAATATTATGCAGTGTTTCATTTCACAACACCATCTAGGTTGTAACTGAGTCACAAGTTCTGGTAACGTCTATAAATATCATAACAGAAAGTTTGAATAACTTGTTCTTCTTTCTTCTGCTTCTTTTTATTACATAATAACTCAAAACCCAAATCAGTGGTGTCAAAATGAGTATCTGGTTGCACAACTATTAATAATACTTTGTAGTAATTTTAAAAAATCACAGATAGTAATTCTAATCTTTGTTTGTTTTGAATTTCGCGCAAAAATACACGAGGGGTACCTACGCTAGCAGTACATAATTCGGCAGTGAAAGATTAGAGAGAAGGCAGCTAGTCATCACCACCTACCGCCAACTCTTGAGATACTCTTTTACCAAGGAATACTAGGTAGTAGGGATGGTACTGGCTACACGGAATGATGTAAAAGCCATCCCTCCTATATTTTGTAATGTTTTTTTAAAAGATTGATATTAAATTCCCTTAAATGTACTTGCTTTTTGAAAAGTTTTTCTGCAGTTGTTATCATTAGAATACCAACCTGTTACAATTGGCTGACAATTTTACCAATCTCAGATAAAGTAATTTATAACTGATGGCTATTTAAAGAATGTTTTTAGCTAATTACTAAAGTAATTTTTTTCAAATGATGAAATTCTCTTGTAGGGGAAAATGCTTAAAACTTACGAGACTTCATTTACTAAACGAACGAGAGACATAACTTTAAATACCAATTCAATTACTTTTTCATAATAGTGATTAGACTAGCCTAAGTTTAAACTTATTGAGTAAAAGAATCATTTGAAAACTGCTAATTTAGTTTATTTCTATATTTAGTGATGGAATTTTTATCATTATTTTATTCTCAAAGTGAGTTGTTTCATTTAAGTTATACAGAATTTTTGCACTTAAACTTTCTTTGAAAAATAGCTCATATTTGATATCATTTTTGATATCAATATTTACAGTCAAAGAGAAATTATTTCAGACGTTTGAATTAATTTTTTTTTGTAAATAGCACAGGCACTATAAGACAATTCATCCTAACAAGTTATACAGGGCGATATGACTTACATTATTAATACCTTATTTAATAAGTCGTGATTCCTTGAACACTTACATCTTAAGTATTATTAGCTAAATTTATAAAATATTGGTGTAAATAAAACGTGAGGGTAAAGAACACAAGTTCCCACAAAACGATACAGAGATGAGCCTTGATTACTCTTCATTCTTTTCCAAGTTTCCTGTTTTGTATCACGGTAGATTGAAGTCATGCACAGTTAACGAGCTGTGTCATGGTTCGTGCTTCTAAATACTTGCCGTCTTCCTTCGTGAAGGGTATAAACATACATGTTTTATGAATAACTTGATAACTATGTGGTATACCAACCTAGTACTCATACTGCTGAGTCATGGATAAGGTAGCAGTCTGTTTGGCTAATATTTTAATAATTTAGAATACTATTTTTACAGTTTGATTGCTCTTAAAGGCTTGAAAGATTGCACAGATTAATTATACGGAAGCCAAACTTGAGTTTCGTGTTCTTCAAGTTAGCTGAAGCAGTTAACAGAAATCTTGTTATTGAAGTAATAAAAATACTTTACTTGTACAAACATGAAAAGGAATAACTTACCTTTCCTCAAGGAGGTCAAATATATCAGTATCACACATGAATTTAAGGTTACAGCTATAACGTTAATAGCAAGGGTGCCTGAATGATGAGTCAGTTGAATTTAACTATGATGGGTTTCAGTTTTTTGTGAATTCATATGTGATATTATGTAGTTCTAATCAAATTTATCTGAAAAGCTAGGTTTGCAACACACTTTTATATTCTCATATAGTTAGTTCAGTCTTGATAATCACGCGTTAACGTTTATAATGCTGACGTGGTATGCAGACGTACCACGTTTTCTGCTTGTTTTAGTGAAATGAAAGTTTTAAAAAATCAAGCATTCAATTTCCTGTTGTAATGTCGGTAACATGTGGTCCAGAAAGTCGTTAAAATTACCCTATTCTAGTTGCTTCATTTCTCCTGAGGGAGAGAAAGCGCGGGTTCGCGCCCGAGTCGCGCCAAACATGCTCGCCCTCCCAGCCGTGGGGGCGTTATAATGTTACGGTCAATCCCACTATTCGTTGGTAAAAGAGTAGCCCAAGAGTTGGCGGTGGGTGGTGATGACTAGCTGGCTTCCCTCTAGTCTTACACTGCTAAATTAGGGACGGTAGCACAGATAGCCCTCGAGTAGTTTTGTGCGAAATTCCAAAACAAACAAACAAACCAAAAACAATACTACAGTTGTATCTCTAACTTTAAATATTTGTCTTTTGTCGTGAAAGCCCACACTCACGGGTTCAGTTATTTCAAAATACTTTCAGTATCTTCTTATGTATATTAAACTGTGAAACACACTTTAAAATAACCCCCATTAATGCTAATCACTCGCACGCTGGCTATATTCACCTTTTCTAACTTTATTCAGACCAAAACCTTCTTTCACTTCACTTTACTTCATACTTTTTGACTTACGCTCGCGAGCAGCCTTAGAATTAAAGAATTACTGACGACTCAAGTAATGTGACGTCAACAGTATTAGTAAAGCCAAGACAACAACGTAATTGTAAGCATAACATCCAACCCGTACCGAACTGCGAAACAAATTTTTTTCACAACTAACGTTTTTGAAACAATCAATCTTTGACACTGCTTTTATTAAAACTAATTGATCATAAGACAATAGAACACAAAAATAAATTAAATAATAACGTATAATCTAAACACTTTTGTATATTCTTGTATATTCGTACAAATATACCGAAATTTATTATTTTACTTAAACCCTCGCCTTATTTATAATTATATTTAATTAATGTATAGTAACCATGTGTCGGAAAAAGAGGAAAAATGCTAAACTCCTGAACGGTTAATAGATATAATTTCTACTTTAACGTCAATAAAACAGCTGTTACCAATTGTTAAAATAATGTTTTATTATTTTCACTGAAAGTTAATTACGTTATTACTTGCGACTATCTTTTACAAGCATAGTTTTGTCAAACAGCTTCGTCACTTCGGACCATGAATATTAATTATCAAGCGTACTGTTGGGCTAAGTACGCTGTTCTGTTATAATAATTGTGGTCAAGTTGCATTATTCGGTCTGATGAAAGTAGCCCCCAGATTTGTCGGCAGAGGGTTTTGAATAGCTGTTTCCCCACTAGCCTATCACTTCTAAATTATACACGGCAATAACATTTAGCTCGGATAGAGCTTTGTGCAAAATTCAATAAAACAAATAACCACAAAAAATGCAATAATATAACTGTTTAAATAATGATAAAATTGATGTTTCTAGTTATTTTATATAAAAATATGTTAGTCTATTAAGATATGCATTTCACTGACACTTTGAGATTGTAGTCTGAAATGATAACATCATAATTTGAGGAAATAGCGATATATTACTTTACAAAAGCATTTGAGTGTAGCTAAAGAATACTCAGTACACGTAAAATAATGGGCAAAAAGCGAAACCAAACCAAAGACGAGGTTAAAGTTTTCAAACAGCATTCGAGTCAAGTGTATGATTTTAAATTCTGACTTTGTGACGTTAAAACTAAATCAACTGATATCAGTAGATAGTTTGGTTTGTTTTTGTTTTGTTTTTAATTTCACGCAAAGCTACTCGAGGGTTATCTGCGTTAACCGTTTCTAATTTAGCAATATAAGACTAGAGGGAAGGCAGCTAGTCATCACCACCCACCGCCAACTCTTGGGCTGGTCTTTTACCAACGAGTAGTGAGATTGATCGTCAAATTATAATTCGCCTACGGCTGAAAGAGCGAGTATGTTTGGTGTGTCAGGTATTCGAACCAGCGACCCTCAGATTGAGAATCGAGCGCATTAACCACTGGGCCATGCCAAGGCCCCACTTGATAGTACTTTATGAGATCCTTCATTTCATCCAATGAATTTTGTGAAAATAAGTTTTACGTATGCAGTATGTCATAAAACTGATTATAAACATGAAAATAAATTGGTTATAAATGTACACTAGAATAGAAGAAAATTTATGTAGATATTTCCGCACATTTTCTTTATAGTTGGAGCTTTAGATACAGAGTTAATTATCTGACCTTATTTCCCACACTTTCTTAAAGCATAAATAAAGATTAAAGTAATAAACCCGTAGATAATAAATACAAGGGTACTGGTATTGAGTATCTCAACGAAATCGTAAATACTTCGTAATTTATTTTTATTTTTCAATTATGTGGTTGGTTGATTTAGTGTTTAATGGCACAAAGCAGCTAGGCTATCTGCGCCAAACCTCCACTAAAAAGGTAAAATTAAAGTATTGTATGTTTTCTTATAGAAAAGCCACAAAGGGTTATCTGCTAAGCCCACCGAGGAGAATCCAACCTCTGATTTTAGCGTGATAAATCCGGAGACATACCGCTGTACTAGCGGGGGGCTGAAAGTTAAAGTAAATTTAGTAAAATTCATAAAAGGAAATTAAGATAAAACTGTTTAAAAAATATAAATAGCATAAAACCAATGTTTAAATCTAGTCTACAACATTAAGAGAAAAACTACAGTAACACAAGTTGTAAAGAACTTTCTGTAGCATAATTGTAATTATCAAAACCCGCCAGAAAGACTAACAAGTAAGTACAAAAACCACCGCCAGTAACCTGAAGTTGGCTAAACTACGTGCTTAGTACTATTGTAAAGTAATAAAAATTCATTTTTCCTCCAAATCGCTGAGCTTTTTGTTTTTTAAAGACATATTTAACTTTTATGTACCCTATTTAAAACACAAAGTGTATGTTTGTTTTGTTTTCTTATAACAACGCAACATTGGGCTATCTGCTGAGTTCAACGAGGAGAATCGAACCTCTTATTTTATCGTTGTAACTCCGTAGACTCACCGGTGTACCAGTGGGGGATAAAACACAAAGTAATCTTATGGAAGAGTCAAACACCTATTGATTTCTGAAATATTTCCGAAACATATACAAACTTGGTTTTAAAAATTCAATTTCATTTCCTTTTTGAGTTCCACAAAATCGGAGTTTTTCTTTTATGAATTATTTTACATAGAATTGAATTTTGCTGGTTAGAATGCACTAAACGTTTACAGCTCCTTCAGATATCTTCGTCATGTCGACTATGAGACCACTCAAGCGAGTTACCACAGTCGACTTAGTTCAAAGTGGTTCGAAGCGGAAAGTCAAGCAGATACTCCAGGCAGACTGAGTAGGGTTAAAATGGAAATGTCACATATAAGGAAGAATACAGAAATTCCATTACTTCATATTACAGTCTAATGTGGTTACTGTGGAAATGAAAAATGGTTATTATCATTTTTTTGTCTCTGAGCAAGTCGTTGTTTGAAAGATAAATCCTTTTATTGCTATTTACATTTTTATATTAGGCTGAACATATCCATTTAAGAACAGCTTATTTTTACATAAAACTCTCTCCTGAAGTATTTCTTCATGTGCATCATGTTTGAAATTAAATCTTTACGTTACTCATCATCACTAACTCCCTCATACTTCAGAATAGAAGACAGAAAGAAAAACAGCAACATATGATAACGTAGATACATCTAACTAAGTAGGGGCGACAAATAAAAAGCATAGGACATGTCATATATTTACATGAAAAACCAAAGGCATCCTTTCTTTAGAAATATAACAAATTTGTATAGTCCAAAAGTATATAAATTTAGACGACTTAGAAATTCTTAAAGATGACATATCGCGATGTGTGGAAACGTTGTGTTCCTGATGATGTGGGGTTTTATTAACTTTTTTGTTTGCGTTTAAAAGAAAATATTTTACGTTCTCATGAAACGTACCATATTAACTATGTTTCATGACGTCGAAACTATTTTTCAATAAAGATACAAAAAAACTATTAATTGCATTAATTATGTAACCTTAGTCATTCAAGGCATTGTTTTTTTATTTCGAAAGAAATTCAAGACTAAGTTTTGGAGGATCTAAACAATTATGGTTTAGAATTGGTGCAAATATTCGGTATTTTTATAAGCGCATTATGGTACCTCATAATACTGTAAATTATAAAGTATCTTAACTTCAGCATGGAAAACTGTTACAGGAAGACTAATCAATAAACATTTTTTATGGTATCTAACATTTAGAAAAAAAACGATAGAATGCTTGCAAAATAAACAATCAAAATATTTTAACAGGAAAACATTTCTGTTTAATTAAAAATGAGGTTACTGAGAATATAATTAGTCATCAAAAATTCTTATTTATTCCTGATAATATCATATTACTTTTAACTAATTTTTCGTTGTTTTCATTATGTTAAGAAATGCCATTTAGACTACTATATTTAATAGAAACACCAAAGTATACAACATTTGCAGTTTATTATATCTTTACCAAGGATTTTACAATGTCATGAACGTTTCATGAAACAATATATAAATAATAAGTGAGTGCATGCTTATGTTGTTTTGTTGTTTTAAATTAAGCACAAAGCTACACAACGGGGTATCTGTGCTCTGCCAACCACGGGTATCGAAACTCGGATTTTAGCGTGTAAGTCCGCAGACATACCGCTGAGACACTGGGGGTCGTGCATGTTTATAATATATTAAAACTCAAACCAAATAATACAATTTAATGTGATAAAATAAGTGTTA
Organism: Carcinoscorpius rotundicauda; assembly: GCA_011833715.1. NCBI lineage: Eukaryota > Metazoa > Arthropoda > Merostomata > Xiphosura > Limulidae > Carcinoscorpius > Carcinoscorpius rotundicauda. Next base: position 79,336,438 of record CM022395.1, read on the forward strand.
CTACAATTTTTTATTCTATTCCTATTTAACAAACATTTCAGACTTAGTTCGTAAGTCATGTTTTTGCTTGTTTGTTGTTAACTCATAGGTAGTAACTAATACAATTCTGGTTTAATAATGAGTTCGTATTTTATTCCATCTGCATTAAAATCAATCTTGAACATCCAGAATTTGACAATATGAAATTTTATTTCGAAACAAGAAACAATTTTTGTACATGTGTTACTTTATTAACATATATCTAATGTTTTCTCATGTTTGTTGAATTAAATACAAAAACAAATAACCGAACAAAATTCATACCATATTTACACTAATTTAGGAATTACTATAGATGAAGCTGAGACTGTAATAGACAATAACAAAGCTCTGTGTGTGTGAAAATTATATACTTAAGTTCACGTTGCGAAAATTCGTATTATTCAATTAGAAAAATCTGAAGGTATTATACTAATAAACATATACTATAAATGTTCAGTTAAAAGTGACCAAACAGTTTCTTATAACCTAAGATATTTATTTTTTAAAACGTAGTCAGTGGTAAGGAAACTAATTTTTGAACTAGAAACGTGTTGTTAGTAGCGTTACTTGCTGAATCGTAGTAGAAAAAATATCATTGTAAATAGTTTTCAATTTGCACCAGGTTGTTTTCAGAATACAATAGTCTGTGGGTTGCCATTTCATTCCGCATGCAAACTGTAAAGTAATCTCACTCTTGCAGAATTACAACAAATATGTAGATATTTCTTTTCGGAAATTAGTTTTTGGTATGAAACTTCATAATGGTGAACAAATGTCTAATTTTAATCATACGTGAATCGTTGACTTAAACTTTCACTACGAAACTCTTCTTGTGGTAGCGCTTATAAAAAAAAATGTTTATTGCTATCCAGAAAATTCCCACAGGATTGGAGGGGAAGTAGGTTCGTAGAAAATACCGGGTTTTATGCTTGTCTCCCTTTACTGGAATTATGTCACTGGATAGAAAAAACATGAAAAAGATATATTCATTTAATAGTTACTAGTCACTCTATTTTTACCATGTTTCAGAAGTAATATCGATATTAATCATAACATATAATTAATAGGTACGCAGATTTCATCTTAATAACAAGTGACAATAACTTAAAACAAATGAAGTAAAACTAATTTCTGAACGGCCAAACACACAGTCTGGTTACAACTTAAACATTTTTTTTTTTTATCTTATGACCAATGGTATTAGTCTTAACCTTACAAAAAAACAATTAATCGAGTGAAATAATATATTGCAGGTTGTGAAAATGTTCAAAGCAGTCTAAGCTTATAAATCTAGTTTCGCAGCACGGGCAAACAAGTTTTTCCTTTTGTGTGAAATGGCGTCATTGAGTCAATATTTTGCATAATTTTAAAGTTGATTTGCTTCAGAAAATGTTCTGCTACCTGCGCAAAAAACTTACATTTAATTCTGAGTTCACATGGAAATGATCTTAGATTAAAAGAAAATCACAAAAGTGTTAATACGATTCGCAAAAAGTACGACTGGCAAAATGAATCGCCCTAGTTTTCAGTTGAAGTTTATTTAAGCTTTTTTAAGTGAGATAAATTTATTTAAGTTAAAACTTCATCGTATTATCAATGTTTCACGTCTATGTTTTCACAGAAACATTGTTTTGTGATTTCAATGACACCTCTAATATTTAGTAAAATTAACCCTTTCGTCTGGATTTTTTCCGATTCTTTTGGAAACAAGGTTTATAAAATTGAATATTATTTTCGTTAAAATATAGTCTAAAATACATTTAATTTTAAAATTATATATTTTCTTACTACTGGTTAATATATAACAATCAACGTTGCTATAATAACATATACTTCCTACAACAGTGAATAATTTAACACAAATCTTTAATACATGAATTATATCTATAGAAAATGTACACTTTTGAGTTTCAAGATATTTTATTTTATTTTATTTTATTGAAAATCAAAGTCTATCTTTTTAGTACGATTCATGTCCAAATTTACTACTGATTAATTTTATAAAATTCTTACATTTTTCTAAAGATATAAATGGTTTTTGGATTTTTTTAAAAATATATGTCGTTTGCTTATTTTATGATTAAATATTTTTAGGTATTACAATAAGCAAATTAAATATGGAGCAGGGCAATGAGTAATTTAGATTAAGTTAGAATTAATTTTTTCGCTATTATGTTACGGGTTTAATATCCATTGTAAATTATACTGGCAAGCTAACTTTATGACTGATTTGTTTACAAATGTCTTAAAGCTCGAGTACATAAATCTGTTGTACTACGTGCAACATTACATAAGAAGAACAGGCTAGATTAAACTTGTCATCTTTTTAATGTTCCTCACTTCGATTACTCTTTGTTTATTTTAGATTAAAGCTACATCGGGTTGCCCGCTGTGTTCACCTCGAGGTATCGAATCCCGGATTCTAGCATTGTAAGTCTGGAAACTTACTGCTGTTCCACCGGGCGACATAACCAACAGTAAAAAATAAAGCTGTTTAATAATTGGAATGCTGAACTATTTAGTAAGTAAGATAAACAAGTAAACTAATCTCATGTATTTTTTTATTTTCTTGTAAACTAACTTGTGATTTTTTAATAGTCGCAGCTAGTTTGGATTAGCTTTACTGATCAACATTCTAGCTTGCTTTTGACTAGACTGTTTTAACAAACAATAAACTTTTAACTGACTTAGAGATTTTTTAAAGAAAATAACTTACCTTTGTCAGTTGTCTAGTCTTCAGTTTTTATAGCTCAGGTATATAGAAGAAGCGGGAAAACCTTCTGATGAATAGCTAAAATGCGAATTGCATCCGTATAGTCCAGTTAAACCACATACGCTGTCTGAAAAGGCTGCTATTTCATGTGAAGAAGATTCGTTGGCGACCAAGTCTTGTCTGAAACCGTCTGAGTATGACCCGTGAGGGTGTGTCGAAGTCACTTGCGGCATAAGAGTGCCTGCTGCGAAAGGTAGTTGTTGGGAAACTGCTGTTGAAGTGATCTCCATAGATGTTACATTTGTATTATTTGTTCCTTTTAGTGTAACATGGGGTAATTCACTACCACATATTTCGTTTTTGGAGTTTTGGAGTTTCTTAGTCGATAAAGGAAATGTTCTAACAGACTTATCTGTGATACCCTCAGTGTCGACAACATTTTGAGGATCGTGGTGGACTAGAGATCTTGAAAGACTAGTAGCACAAGAGAAAGGGAATTCCGCTGTTGATCGTTGAGGATGTAGTGAGTCATCTGATATTGCAGTTTGGGCCAAGGACCAAATTTTAGGACGAGTATCACTGGGTTCTTGGCTCGAAGAAGTCGAATGAGTGGATGATAACACATTTAATTTATCTGAAGAAGGATCGAATGATGGAATTTTCACTGATAAGTTCGTGCAGTTCAAGGCCCCAGTTTCTGAGCTTTTAGACAACGAATTTTTCGTAGAAGTTTCGCGTAAAATATTTTTAGGTAAATTATTAAACACGCAGTCGAGCACTGAACCTTCATTTCGTGAGTCCTCTCCTGTTTCAAGAAAACCACTGGTAGGATTGTTGATTCGTTGAGCTGCCGGTAGAGAAGTACTGTCTATATTTAAAGGGAAAATATTAAAGTTACAATGATGAAAAATTGTTTGAGCAGGCTGAAGAGATATTACTCAAGTTTGCATGAAAAGACATAGCCAATACCTTATCTTACGAACAAAAGCATAGATAATACCTTACTGTACCAACAAAGACATAGCTAATACCTTATCTTATGAACAAAAGCACAGATAATACCTTACTATACCAACAAAGACATAGCTAATACCTTTTCTTACGAAGAAAAGCATCGACAATAGTTTACTATATCAACAAAGACATAGCTAATACCTTATCTTATGAAGAAAAGCATAGATAATACCTTACTATACCAACAAAGACATAGCTAATATTTTATCCTATCATCAACATTTCTTTCAATATAAATTAAATTGAGAAAAACTAAAAAGAACTTTCCACATATTGTAATTTTAATATTTGAGGTCTTAAAATGTTTTGAGGTATGAGACAATTTTAGTATAATCTATGTTCTTTTTGTTTGTTGTGTGCACAAAGGTACACGAAAGGATATTTGTACTCTGCTCACAACGGATATCGAAACCCCTCTCTAGGAACATAAGTCCACAGACACACGCATAACTGAGGTTTCTTTCAAATATTCTACTGTAAATTTGCTCAAAAATAAATTTACAAATATTTTAATAATTTGTTTAAAAACACGTATCTGTCAACATCAGATTATCTTATAAGTTGTTACAACCGATGTGAAAATATGAAAAATAAGTTATTGGTGGTTGAAAAAACTTTTATATTTCAATATATGTTTACAGACGAATAACATGGTTTGTAATGAAGATTTCTGTTGTTTTCAAATTAAGCACAACGCTACACAATGTGTTATCTATCCACCACGGGTATAGAAACCCGAGTTTTAGCGTTATAAGTCCGTAGACATACCGTTGTGCTACTGGATGGTTTGTGAGTAAGTAAATAAATATATTTATTTTCATACTTTTACTTACTTTCTTCAGTGTATTACTTTATTCATGTTTATTCATAATGACAATTGCACAAATAACATACGCACAATCAAGCTTATATATATATATGTACACACACACATAAAAAACAAAATAAAAAACCATGATATTTTCCTTTACGATTGGTTCGGTGGTAAACTTGATATATTATAACACGAACTATCGAGCTTTGATACTCGCGGTAAGCACTGCGCAGATAGCCAGCAAAAATAGCGAGTTTCTTTGTGAAGTCAAAACAGATGGCGACGAGACTTACAAAGATTAAATATACCAATAATTTGCCGTTTTCTTCAGGTAGTTTCTTCCTATAGTCGAAATAAATTGCAACGACACATACGTTGGATGATCATACCAACAATTTACCGTTTTTTTAGGTAATTTCTTCTTAAAGTTGAAACAGATGGCCACGAAACATACATAGAATGAATATACCAATAATTTACCGTTTTATCAATTACCACAACTTTAATAAAACGGTAAATTGTTATTTTAATTACAAAATATAACTAATAAATTTAAATATGTTGACTAAAAAATTCATCTACGTTAAACAGGGCTAAGGGAAGAGCAGTTGGCTTGACAATGTTTACATTGTTAAAATATGTTTTCAAACAACTGGTTTTCACATAAATATCAGACTTGTAGCCTCTTTATCTGCGTTTTCTTCTTATACGGCCCAGCGTTAAAGGGTGCGACTCGTAATCCGAGGGTCGCGAGTTCTCATCCCCGTCGCGCCAAACATGCTCGCCTTTTCAGCCGTGGGGGCGTTATAATGTTTCCATCAATCCCACTATTCGTTGGTAAAATAGTAGCCCAAGAGTTGGCGGTGGGTGGTGATGACTAGCTGTCTTCCCTCTGGTCTTACAATACTAAATTAGGGACGGCTGGCACAGTTAGCCCTCGAGTAGCTTTGTGCGAAATTCAAAAACAAACAAACCCTTCTTATACGTTTTGCTCTAAGTCAAAACAGTGTTTATGGATGTACAGTTAAATAACGTGTATGAACATGTAGTTAAAATAGCTTGTATAAGCCTGTAGTGACAGACTTTCTTTGACGTGTAAGTGATCTAAAGTAATCTAGTAATCAAACGTTATCATTTCACGCATGTTACTTCTGAACGTGTGCTTAGAAGGGAAAATTTTAATATATATCGACATTTCTCTGAGATTATTTAAAATTAATACACTACTGACATAGTCAAAATTAAGTATAATTCTCACTGTTCCTCAGATAAAAAATTGGTGCCTTTCTCTTAACGTGTAGTGTTTGTAGCCTTTCAGTGACACAGAGGTACGTCTGGAGTTTTATAACGCTAAAATCGTTAAACGGTTTCATTAAACGAAGCTCCGACATTTACAGATTAGTCCCACTCTTGTACAACGGTAACTCTATGGATTTACAACGCTAAAATCAGGGATTCGATTCCCTTCGATGTGGCTGATGTGGCTCTGCTATAAGAAAACAAACAAATTTACTAATTAATGGCGGAGAGCAGTTTAACGAAATTAGTTGCCTGTTGACAATATTCAAGGGTTTGTGAATGTGTTCTTGGTTTTATGGGTAAAATAAGCTCATAGAGATGTCATGTTAACACAAACTCTGCAACTTGAGTTTTGTAAAATAGATTCATTACACTAGAGCCTTCAGTACTGAAATGTTTTACTTAATTACTTTTAACAATACTTCGAAATATCGTAAATTATTATTTTACTGAAAAATAAAGAAAAAATAACATTGTATTTGTTCATTGATTATATAATCGTACAAAATGAAGACAAGGGAATTCAATATTACAGAAAGAAGGCATATACATAGTTTTATTTTATATTTTGTCTTCTTCGGTGTACCGCTGAGGACATTTTCAATTTTCTGCATACGAATCTTTATAAATTTTTCCATATGCACCAAAGTAACGTTAACAGTATCAGTTTGTTATGATGTCTGTTGACGAATCACCATGGCGATAGTAGTTATGTGCTTCTGCGTAGTAACCAGTCGTAATGCATGGCTGATCAAACTAAAAATTAAGTTATAATATACTTATGCCGCAGATGTAAACAGCCAGCTAGCTGTGTATGATAAGAGATAGATGTATTGAGAAAATGAAAAAAAAAATGTAACATATGTATATATATAAATATATTGGTGAAATTTAATAAATTATATCTGAATGAAGTTAAATGAATAAACAAAATAATGAGGAAGAACTGTGTTAAAACAGTAAATCCCAACATTTGATTAATTATATCATAACCATAAAATATTCAAGCCATAAACCAAAACACATTAACATGAATTTCAAACGTGCGGTGTATTTAAAAAAAATCATGTTAATATGTTTTGGTTTATGGCTTGAACAGTTTATAGTTATAATATATATATATATTAAAATATATACATATATAATAGAAGATAACATATATATAAAATTGAGGAGGTACAAGATAAGAAATATTCTTACAATAAAAGGTATATATATTTGGTTTGCGCATTGTGAAACGATATTAAATATACCATGAATATATTTTATTTGCCAAAACTTAGCTTAATGACACTAAGAATTTTTTCACTTTGAGAATTCTCTTTGAATTTGATTTTCCAGATATATAGTTTTTTACAACAGAAAGTTAAGTAAAGATGATTTATATGTGTGTGTGTGTGTGTTTTATTTACCAAATAAAATGAAAGAAGAGAAATAAAGTTAAATTATCAATAAAAACTCATAATGTAAGATATTTATTTATTAATTCTAAGAAAATCTGATAAATGTCACACGAGTCTTGATAATTAGTACTTAGAATCATTATTTCAATTTCGATATATAAAAACATCTTCAGAGGCAGAACAAAACAATGAAAGTGGATGAAACATCGTGTTATCTTCGTATTGACATATAAGTGAGAGTTCCTAAGGGTACTCAAGTTATGCAAACCTGTAATTGTTACACCTTTTATATACTCTGTAATACTCTACGCCTATAGGATTTCATATTTAAATGAATATAAAACAACAAGAGTTATAAAACTGAATATTTTTCTTAATATATTTAACTATTTATATTTCGCAAAGAACATTTACAAATATTTTGCTCTTGGAATAACTCTTCTCTTGAAGTGAGTGTTTAAGACGATGATACTTGTGGCTTCGTTTGTGTTGTGGTTTACAAAGTATTTAACTTTTGATAATCATCTTTGAATATGCTTAGCTCTGATGAAATATATATTTTTTTAAATTACAGTTAATAAGTTTCACATGTTTTGCAAAAACTGAAACTATGTTTGATTTTATTTAACTGTGTCTAGTTCTTTAAACTTTAAGTCAGCTTTGGCGTGCATTATAAAAAATGAAGGTTGAATCATGATGTCAGTTGTTGGTGTTATAGCTGTATCCTTTTTTCAAGTACAGGTGGCACTAGGAATGAGGATTAGTGAACAGATGATACTTACCCTCCCCGTACAGGCTAATACGTGTTGTTCCATTTAAAAATAAAATGATTGTGAATGCGTGACAGTTTTCTTCTCTTAGTTATTTCCACGAGAAATGGAAGCAACTTTATCGCATATAACCTGAGGCGAAACTGTTCACGTTGCAGACAACTCTTAACGATATTATACATGACATAATTATATTTCATTTGAGGACCCAGAAAATTAGATAAAGGTCAAGTACTACCACTTCTTGAGCCCTGCGGATATAGCTATAAAAAATTTAGAAATTCTTCTGAGTGAAAAGTAAAACAACAACAAAAATAAAAACATTGAGCATAGAAATAAATCTGCCATATTATTATATTGAATAGTTCTCAAGTAATATGGAAGATTCAGAAACTTGTATAATTTAGGTTTAATATAAGTAACTAATAATTGTCACTTCTGCACGTGAAATTATATTAATAACTAATAACTAAAGATGATAAACATTTGGGTCATAATGCTAAATATGTTTTAAAGTTTGAAACTGATAACTGTCGAAGAGGTACAATATAAGAAATATTGTCACAGGCGAAGAGCATTGTGAAACGATATAAAATATACGATGAATACTGTTTTTACGAAAACGTAGCTTAATAACACTTGAAATTACTTTATATGACTGTTCTTATTATCTTTTTTTGCAAATAACGAAGTTATTTCTAAATTTTATTTCATTTTTCTCACTTATTGAATCTATAAAATACAGAGGGATGATACATTCTAGCATTATTTCTCACGAGACAGCAAACAAGTTTGTTTCGAATCTCATGCAAAGCTACACGAGGGCTATCTGCGCTAGCCATCCCTAATTTAGCAGTGTAAGACTAGAGGAAAGGCAACTTTTGGGCTACTCCTTTGCCAAAGAGTAGTTGGATTGACCAAAATATTTTAACGCTCCCTCTGCTGAAAACGCAAGCATGTTTTATTAGTTTACTCATGTGCTCTTGTTTATTGTGCTAGTTTTTAAAAAACATTTTTCGACAAAATTTTTAATCAATCAATAAAAAAAAGATGACAAACAATAATATTCATTATTGTAAGTAGGTTGAAAATACACTACTTTAAATACCATAACCATACTAAAACACATTTTTTGTGCTGGTTGGAGTAAAAAAAGTTTTTTTTTCTGTAATATTGATTATATGTTTCCGAATTATATTTTTATACGGAAAATAAATACAGTTCATGTGCTAAATTCATTTGAATGCTGAATAGCCTCAATGTGTCTTTCAGAGTTGCGTGTGTGTGTATATACAACTGCGTCAGTATTTGTCATTATTGAGTCACAGCTAGTACAAAATATGTCATAAAATATATTTATATATATATCCATGTAAAATAATCAATGCACATCTGGTAGTTTTACTTCATTAGGCCTACAAATAAAACAGCAGGGAAACTTCACAGATTACTGCACTCGACCTCTGGTAAAAAGTCATATAAATGTTCTATTAGTTTTTAGTATCAAATTAAGTTTTAAAACAAGAAGCTTTGAAGGTTTCGTTGGTTGTGTTTTTGACTGGAAATACACACAAGACAATACAAGTAACTGCTATATTATTCTACGTGTCTCCTTTCCTCGGATATATGTTTTGTTAGCAGTAACTGGGATTTTCATGTAGACCCTCTAGTACTGTCAGTTCATCACTGTTCGTAAAGGGCAGATACTGCTAGAAGCAAACTACATATATAAAATGAAAGTAATGTACTTACCTGTCGACTGCTTTTTAGTATTATGGTGGTCAACTTTAAAAGCATCGTCTTTATTCTCGTTTCTAGTAGTATCTTCGTCACTAGATGGCACTTCATCCACATTCAAGTCCACACCTTTGTCCTCACCACTTTTGGTTTTCGGTTTCCACGTCATTTTTCTTTCTTTCTTCAAGCGTCTCCTAGCGTTAGCAAACCACGTGGACACTTGTGTCAAAGTCATTTTGGTTAATATTGCCAACATAATCTTTTCTCCTTTGGTAGGATAAGGATTCTTTCTGTGTTCATATAGCCAGGCTTTTAAAGTGTTTGTAGATTCCCGAGTCGCATTTTTTCTTCTGCTTATACCATCCAGAGGTGATCCGTATCTATAAATTGCAAGAAAAGGTTAGATTACATTTTTAATTGTGCATTATGAAACTATTAAGAGACTATTGTAAATTCACATTTAACAACTAAATAGGACAACCTCTGGGGGGCAGAACTTGGAAATATTAACAAACTACAGAATTTACAACAGCACAGACACAGACATTCCTAAATTATAATGTAGAAAATGTACTGGTAGTAATTGAGTAACCGTTTGAAACCTAAACTTTATCACCAACTTAAAAATATATTAGCATATCCGTGGAATATTTGCACAACATTACTGTACACAGAATCTATTAATAGGTATTTTATACTAAATTTCTTGATAATATGTGTATGTGTGTAATTTTTAATAATAAAACAGTGAAAATTTTGAATTTTTTTATATTTATTATATAGGAATAGGTGGAGATAACATTTGCCAAAAAATGTTAAAGTATTTTTACATAGTAAGCTCTCAATTAAGAATACCTGTTGATCTTTCACCACAGAACGAGTCAGTGATCATAATTTGTTTCCACTGTGTACAAAATCAGATAATCAAACACATGTGAATTGTGTAAAATGTGATAGACATAAAATTCGCTGGAAGTGTAAAAATACAAAATATGATGTAAAGTTGAAGATTTTAAAGGACATGAAAAAAGTAACGTATAAGAAGTTTGAATTTTATTTAGCACCTTGGCATAAGTGTTGACTGTGTGATGTTCGGTATATTTTGTTTGTAATGTACTTAACATTTTATTTTCATATTAGTAAATTTTACTCTAATGTCGTTATACGATAGTTTGTTGTTAATCTCGTTTTATAGGATACCCATTGCCATTGTAATGAACAAAATGATAATGTACAGTGTATGTAGTTTCAGATGTATTGTAAGCATTAAAAATGTGCCAGGACCAGAATAAAATGAAATATAGTTTCCAACGTTTAAAATAATATATTTTTTTATATAATGCGAAGTGTTGTGTATATTTTAGTTTCTAACTTTTATATTAACAGGTTAGAGATGACGATTTTGTTGTTCTTTACAATTGTATCAGATATAGTGATCATTAAGTTATATGAGAACTTGATTCCTTTTATCTTACATAAGTCTTTAAGAAAATATGTAAATATGTTATTAAAGAAACTTCGAGTAGTGTTTGAGAGATTATTGTACCATTCCGTGATACAGTAGTGCATTCATAGTTAAACAAGAAATCGAAACAGTTGCTGATGTCAAAGCTTCAAATCGAAAACACATACAGTGTTAGACCAATAAATTACTATGTTTTATTCGGTGCAGAGTATGTATAAAACATGATCTGCAGATTAATCGAGCACAAATAACAAATAAATGCGCCTACAACATAATGAAATCTGCAAATGCAAATAAATGGTTAAAATTGTAATAAGGGGAAAATAACGACGCAGTTAACGTTTCGGTAAAACGATTTTTACTGAATTCCTAAAAGGTTGTTTGATCCAAAACCAATGAACATTGTTAAAAATGTTCATCACATAATTACTTTTACCTTACAGCAATTCTTTAATCATTTCTTTGTATTTACAGAATGATATAAGTAACTGTTAGTAGTAACTGACGTGGCAATCTTTTATCATGATAAAAAAATGTAACCAACTTGCTCTTAATAGGCTTAATATAGACCAGATTTATTGAAACATGAACTCTCGGTCCCGTTCCTTTGTATGCTTGTGTTAAATAAAATTGATTGAAGTGAAAAAATATCAGATTCAGAGAAAACAATACACAAAACCTTTAACGAACCAATTGTATATAATTTCTTATTCTTTTTTTTTTCTAGAATATGCTAAGCATGGAAAACTTTCTTTGAATAAAAGTTTATTTTCATTTAAAGCTGTAAGGTGAAAAGTTCCATAAATATGTTTTGGGTTTGTGGTCTTGCCTGATACATTGTGTGTCGTTTCAAAACAACTCCAAGGGAAAAGAAACTTATAGCTTTAGCTTCTCTTATCTCTTTCTAGGAACGTGACTTGTTGCCTAGAGTAGCTTTACAAGACAGAGGTAGTTGAATTCAAAATTAATGTTACCGATACCGGTGTCTCTTAAGATGACCTTGCGGTATGCTATACTATCAAAAACTCTTAAGTTTGTGACACTCAATCCTTATAAAGTCTGCAAATGATAAGAGTTTAATACTTTTGTTTAAAGTGACTTTTTGTACAGACAAGTAAAATGTTTTCTCACTGTTGTAAATGTAAAAAGAGAAATTGGTTACCTTTACAGAAACAGCAATACAACGTGACTTGTATAATCTGACCGTACACTTTATACGTATATGTAACACGCTTCGTATGATCTGGATAATGTAATATCAGGAATCATCTGTATAACTAGTGTGATTTGTGTAGCCTGAAATGTTCCCCACATCAACGCACGTAATGAACATGATTTGTTTGATGTTGCAAGATTTATAAATCTGTTTAATCTGAAAACAAAACCACTAAAAATATTTTATCTAAAACTCACAACACGTTTTCAGAACTCAGAAATAATGGGAGCAAGTTTCTTAAATAGAAAAGATAAAATATGCTGGTTAAAGAGTTATAAGCGTTATTAAGAAAACGAATAACTTCGGGATTAAATGATTTCCATTAGTTTTCGCTAATTACCTATCCATCTATTCTTACAAATTGGGAATGAGTGTTTTGGAAAATTAAAACAACAACAAAATTTACCAGAATCAGATGTTGACACTATTTTGCTATTTGAAAAACAACAGCAAACATTTCTTAAACAACAACTCAATGTGAATTTCATAACACAATCATGATACTGTCTAAAAGATAGAAATAGTGCTTTTGGTTCAAGGCTTAAGTGCTTGTGTTTGACTGTGCTTTAAAATATGAATTTATAAAATATTAAATAATTTTATACTACACTTGACATACAGAACATTCATTTCATAATGATACTGACTTGTTAATATTTTAGAATAATGGTAAACATTAAAGAATAGACATTTTTTATGTCAAACTTGAGTTTGGAATCTATGTACACTAATAATTATCTTGTTATTTTTGCTATTCAAATAATGTCAGCTGCATGACATCGTAGAATGAGTAATATATTTACATTTATTTTCAGAAGACCCATGACTGGTTAAACTTTTATTATTTTTCATTATTGTTTCAATCGAAATTTAACAGCACATTTTTTTGTTTTTCATAACCTTGAAAATAAATACTGTTATTAATTAACTTTGTATTATTTAAACATTTTATTGTGACAGAACAAGTTCAAGTCATAAAATTCTAATATACCTTTCAGGAAGAAGTTAAGAATAGTTAATTCCTTTCTTTTTCGTAATAAGTATTGTTAACTGTTTGCCAACTGTAAGAAAATATGTCTTAAGAAGAAATATCGTGGAGAAAAAATTACTTAATAAGATTTAGAGTTTATTCAGAACAATGCATTCCAATGCCAGGAAAATTAAGGTTAAATTTCAGTAAGTAATCAACTATGTATATATTCCAAGAGTATTTTTATTACTCAGATTGTGCATATGTATATAACACAAACTAAACAGTTGATGTTGGCTATATACTTTAAGAGTGTATATATGTCATATGTTTCAATTTTGAAAAGATACCTTTCGGGGAAATTCCCGTAGGCTGCAACTAATGCCGGATCGTACGAATAATAAGATGTGGCTTGAGGTAAAGAGTTCCAAGTTCCTCGGTTATCTTTCAAATCATGTGATCCAGTCTGCAATGCAGAATTGCAGAAGCAAAACTGTTATTAGCAAAACTTATATGGAACCTGCAAGGCAATAAAATAAAGTATTTATCATGGTATAAACACATCCATCTGTCTAGTTACAGAGAAGTCATATTTATATCTCTGTAAATTGGTATGTTTCCAACGAGACTAATTAATGATGGCTTCTTTTTTTCATCTTGTTCTTTGTTTAAGAATATTAGATTGTTCAGATAACTATTGTTTTTACTATACACTGACATTAAACCCTTGTGTCATTGGTCTAAATTAAATAGACAACTCAGTTGTTTGTTGTTTATTTTTTAATGAAACGTTTCGAACATGTATAAACCTAAATTTTGTAAAACTAATTACAACTACTTTATTCAACTTACGGCACTATTTAAAAATATTTCTCTAATTTTATTATTACGGTATACAAATTGACCGAATCATGGGTAAGTTAAAAGCAAATCTAAAGACTGGAACACTTTATATGTTAGTTTACACGATCGGGTCAGTTAAGGGAGAACTAACTGTTATTTGTACTTATTATAAACTTTTTGTGAAGGTTTTAAAATTATCGTAAAATCTAATAATTTATTATCAGTGGTCTGATGAAGATATAGAAGATATCAGCTTTGGAATATATCTGCTAAAAGTTGGTGTTAAGAAAAGATAATATATTTTTTAGGTTTCTTCACACTTTTGTAGAGACTATCACATGAAATCATAACATTGTAAGAATGAAAAATCACGATGATTAAGCTTTAATACAGCAGATATGATAGTTTAGGTATTTTCAATAATCTCGCAATAAGTTTTCCATGTTAGAAAAATTCCGATTTTTACAGATAAAATATAAAACTCATTACAGCCGTATTGTAAACATGCATATACACACATAAACAGCTCATAGCTAAATTAGTAGGTTACAAAGGTTTTTCGTGATAATTATTTATCTATTCCTAAAGTTCTTGTATTTTGAATACAATAAATTTTTGTTCAAATTTTTTATTACATCTACAACCCAGACATATATTAATTTATAGATGTTTCTACTCTGCATATCTTCCTTTTCCTGTTGACTGACGAGATATATCTACTGTGCGATTGCTTCTATGTCTTATACGTATTTTAGGCAATGTGATATCCTGATAAAGTTTATGGTTAAATGTTGAAATATCTTACGTGTTTTAATATGTCATGATAACCAGCTACTCCTATTTTAGTTTGTACTAATGTAATAATATTTATGGCCAACTTTGCTCTTAATACAGATTTATGGTTTTAAGCATGACAACATTTAACGGGATGTAAACTAATTTTTTATCAAAGTAAGTTACCTACCTGAATTATAACTAAATATTAACGTAGCAATTAATCTATTTAATTTAACGTATCTGCCTAAATAGAATTATGCAATGCCATAAAATAAAACCTTATAGTTATTAGATTGCATTAATTCATTAAAAAGATACTTTCGTTGTGAGCAATGTTTTCGGCCGTAATCCTTATTTTTATCTCTGATCAACGAAATAGCTTGCTTTTATCAGACGTTGATATCAATTCTGTATGATTTGTTGTTTAATTCAGAAAAAATCTTGGTATGATTTTAATGAAAACCTTATGAAGGAATTCAACTACAGAATACCAATACCGATTCACATACATAATACAAAATATCGTACGCTATTAAGCATTTAGAACAGTTAAAATAACTTGGCATGTATTAATTCATAAACCAAGAAACGTTTTTAAACCATACATCGCCACTCATTTGATACAATAAGAACACTTGGATTATCAAGCATTTGAACGAATAAATTCATTAGTATATTTTATAAGGTAACATAATTAACCATTAGTCTAAGATTTTTCATGTTTTTATTTATCGCAATTAAACGGAACAATTAAAGTCTATATATTTATAACATTCGTCAATATATATATAACTTAAACATAATAATAATAACAGCCTTTTATTCCACATTCGTTTATTTTATAGCAACTGATTTTGAGATATCTGTACAATAAGATTCAGTCTCTGCGTGTGTGTGCCACGTAACTACCCCCTAAACCGCTGACTGCACTAATTTATAAATGGTGGGAAACGAATTATTTCGGCCTCGAAGTTTGCACAACGGTAAAGCTTTTCACTTAATCCCATGGGAGAACCGTGGTATTTCGCGAAAACACTTTTACGGGAATTCCTCGAAAGCGTACAGAAATATTGGCATTGATTTACATTAAAGTACGTAAATAAGAAGACCTATTAATTACCTACCATTGGTAACTTGGTTAAGGAAATTAAATATTTCATTATAACGGCAACGATTGTTAAATTGAGAAAGTGCATAATAGAAGTTTAACATTAAATTAGTATTATAGTAGTGTTGTAAATCTGAGCCTTAGTCCCAAGGGTTCGCTAGTATTTAAAGAACTATTACTTAATAAAATGGCTTTTGTTTTATAAAGTTTAAAGGTACATTTTATCCAAAACTTTTTTTCGTAGATGTTTCTTTTTATATTTTTTGCAGTCACAAATATCGAAGCCTGTCATTAATTTTAAATATATATATATATATATAACCCCGAAAAGAAACATTTTTTATTGCGTTTTGGGAGTACTTTAAAAAATGAGAAGTTGATTACATAACTTTTCAATACTTACCAGTGAAGAATATAAGGCCGTTGGACTCGACCCTAACACCGCCATGTACCCGGCTTGGTCTGGATAAGTCGCTCCGTACAGTCCGTTCATTGGTAGATTCCCCGCTACTAAACGATGCGGGTAAGAGCTAGACAAAAGGCGCGTTTCATACGAAGGAAGGGGATAGATGGATCGTGAGGGTGCATGAGAGTTTCCGAGTATAGCAGGTTGGCATGGGTCACAGGAACTCGAATTGGAATGATGTCCTGCCATTAACAACTGTGTAAAGGAGCGGAAAAAAGAGTAAGTTTTGTGAAAGAGAACAAATAAGTTACGGTAATTCAAAGGGAAATATTATTATTTCCTCACACCTATGAGAAAACATACAACTGAAGAAAAAATAAATTATATCATTTAGAATAAAAAAATTAGAAAAAAACAACACAATACGGCAGAAAATAGGCCAGAGCTTTAAACAAAATAACTTCTAAGGAGTAATACTGAAAAAAATACTCATAAGGTACTTATACTAAATAGTTCTATTTTTTCTACATATTCGACTGTAAAATAAAACTACGTTAAAAGCTGAGGATTAAGTCTACACATTATTCTTCTTTCTAAATACCTATATAGAAAAGTATATAATCTTAGAACTTTGTGGTAGAAGTATCATAAATCTAAAGATGTACAACGCCTGTAATTTAGTTTAACAAAATCTTTCGGATTGTTGTTAAAAATTAGGAGAAACAGACAAATATAAAAATGGAGTAAAATTCTTTAAATACTATATAAACCACGTGAAAGATGAAATTAAATATAAGAATAGTAAATGATAATTTAAAATAGAGATTTTCTAATATTTTTATTTAAAGCAAATATGTTTCATTACAGTATTGGATAATATAACATAAACTAACTTTATTAAGATATTCACATAATTTGTTTGAAAATTACTAGTTTCTGTAGCTCTCCTGCAAAGTTACTCGATGGTTGTCTGCGCTAGGCGTTCCTAATTTACAAAAGATAAACCAGAGAGAAAGAAGCTAACGAGTCAACACAACCAACTCTTGTGGTGGTACTCTTTTATCAACAAATAGTGAGACTGACCATTACATTGTAATATTCTCACGGCTGAAATGCTGAGCCTTTACGGTGATGAGATCGAACCTACGATCAACATATTAGAAGTCGAGACGGCAGGCCGTAGTAGAGAAAGTGTGATTTGCCACTATCATTACACATCTTGAATTTATGGTATATCTACACTACGTCATCAGTATTTTTCGTTTATTCAGGCTATTAAACTGGTACTGTGTACTGAAACTCAAATATTCTGAAAAAAAAAACTCATAAACAAAAACTGGGTTGAGGTGTTCGAGTGTGTTTTGATTATAGCAAAGCCACATTGGGACTATCTGCTATGTCTGTCGAGGGGAAACACATCCTTACTTTTCGCGTTGTAAATCCGAAGACTTATCGCCGTCCCACGGACAGACAAATGATTGAAGAAGACACATAAAAGTATCCAAAAGTATAGTCATGTAAATTTATCGTCATTCTATAGTTGTATTTTGATAATGTTTTCATACAGTATACAGTTTTACGGGCCTAAAGCCACATTCATGGGGTAAAACAGAAAGTATTTATAACGTCCAAGTATACAAACCGTTTTGTTTAAATGTTTAAGTGAACAATAATATTTTGTGGGGTCGTTTACTAATATTACATAACTAAGCCAGACGAGGAATGTCGTTATAAATTTATTATAAAATTTATTTTAATTTCTATACGTAAAGCAAAACTTCAGCGAACTTAACTGTTAACTTCCGGAGAGTAGAAAGACTATTGTTACCATTAATATTTTTTGTATAATGTATCAAACTTTTAGTTTGTTTTTGTTTAAACTTCGCGCAAAGCTACACGTGGGCTATATGCACTTGCCATCCCTAATTTAGCAGTGTAAGACTAGAGGGAAGGCACTTAGTCGTCACCACCCACCACCAACTCTTGATCTACTCTTTTACCAACGAATCGTATGATTGACTGAAACTTTATAACGCATCTACGGCTGAAAGGGTTAGCATGCTTGTTACGATGGGGATTGGAAATCGCGACCCTCAGATTATGAGTCGAACGACTTAACTCACCTGGGCATGTTTGGCCAAGCTTTTAGCATTTTTCAGCAAATTTATGTATCTTCTTTGAATTTGAGAACAAACGGAAAATTTTCGTAGGACTGTATTATAAAATCGTGTTTCAAAATGAAAAAAATAATTAAAATGTAAGTTTGTGCAACTTAAAGACGCAGTCATGAAATTATTTTATTTTTGTTAAAATGTAAGAAATATTTATGAGAAAACGAGTTCGACACCCCGTCACACCAAACATGATCGCTCTTTCTTCCGTGGGGACGTTATAATGTAACGGTCAATCCCACTATTCGTTGGTAAAAGAGTAGCTTAAGAGTTGGCTGTGGGTGGTGATGACTAGCTACCTTACCTCTAGTCTTACATTGCTAAATTAGGGACGGTTAGCGCAGATAGCCCTCACACAGCTTTGCGAGAAGTTTAAAACAAACAAACTTCTTTATGAGATTGGATAGTTTCATTTTCTTCTTTTCGTAAAGTAATTACTTCCAATAATGTTCATTTAGATTATTTTGCTATGCTTGAACTTTCTACTAAAAATCATAAAGCCTATCTTCAAATATCTTCAGATTTTTAATTTCTTTCACATTATTTTGGTTTGCTTTGTTCACCTGAACGCAAAAGAAGTTTGTATTTGTTATCACTACTACTCTTTTCGCTGGTTTTCTTTTTCATTCTATAATATTTGATTTTCATATTAACGCCTTGACTTGTTTGTAGACGATACTGGAGCACATTTACAATAATGGCTAAATATTCGGTAATCCAATTATAAAGTGAATGACAGATAACATATTAGAAACTATGAACAGATTTGGAAAACACTATAGAAAAAGAAAACCAAGTAACATTGCGGTTTGAAAACACCTGGAGACATTCCGTCAAACATAACTACTTAACTACCAATTTTCTAGTGTCGCTGTTGCTAACTGTATATACGGAAGCACTTCATTCTAAGATTCAGAATACAATAACCGTCTGTTTTTAGTGCTGTTCATTTGACTGACAGTCGATAGTCATAAGAAAATAAATGTTTACCCACATCACGAAAAACCTTTCTTATCTTTTGTAAATTAACATGAATTTAAATTACGGGAAGTTGTTAGCTTCGTAAATGTAGAAAATCTCGAGCTTCTAGAGGGTTCACCCACGGACTTTATTGAGCCTTCAGGCCTATCTTATACTCCTAGTCTAAAAAATCTGTTCTCTCCCACACAAACACATGCTGTGATGATCAGAGGTTAAAAAAGTATAATGAAAAAAAATAACACTCAACATTTACAGTATTAATGCGTGTACGATAAGTACAAATTAGAATTTAAATCATAAAAAAGTACCAAAAAAGTGGTACTAGTAACAAAATAGATGTTTTCATATTATTGCCTGTTGTTAGCACAAAGCCATACAATAAGGTATTTTCGCTCTGTCCAACATAGCTGACTGATAGCGTTATAAACCGGAAAACTTGCTGCTGAGACACCGGGGAAGCTTTCATTTTAGATAGACTTAAACAGTTATTACCTGTTTTAAGGGATCGTTTATGATTGTTATCAATTATTACATTTAGCATAATTTTAATAACATGAATAAATGGAATGTTTTTATTGTAGATATCTAATTGTTGTAACAAAAATAGTTAAAGTTCTGGTAGGAGAAAGTTAATTATTTGACTTCACTTAAACGAAGTCCATTTTAGGCACTGGTTACCATTCTGTTTTTTTAGAATGATTTTAATAATATTAGTATCATAGCTATTGAACATTGTAGCTAGATTTGTTAGTCATATTTTAATAATATTAGTATCATAGCTATTGAACATTGTAGCTAGATTTGTTAGTCATATTTTCTGTGCTTTGGTGCAGATAACATTTTATCTATACTGATTTTCATTAAACTTATTTTGATTTACTAAACCGCATGGCCAGGTGGTTAAGGCGCATCACTCCTAATTCAAGCGTCTCGGGTTCGAAATCACATCAAACATCCTAGCGTTATAGTGTGACGTTCAATCCTATCATTCGTTGTTAAAAGATTAGCCCAAAAGTTGGCGGTGGGTGGTGATGACCCACCTTTTCTCTGGTCTTACACTGTTAAATTATTTATCAAATAAAATATCCATTATTTAAATACATAGTATGCTAACAAAAAATAGTTCCTCTGGCAGTATAGCTGGATTACTTTATAATTTAAAATTCGAAGCAAATGGAACACACGAATATTAAACATAAGTGTAATAATGGTACAAATCGTAAACAATTTGATACTGGGAGCCTAAGTACAAATCAGCTTTGGTGTGAGATTGAGAATGTGGGTACAAACCCGTTACTGAAGTTGTAGTAAGAAGGTTAATGTGATTCTCATCTTTTACGTATTACAATTTGAAATAATTTAAATTTATAAGTTAAAGGAAGGTCGATATGTATCCAGTTTATGATGTTTGCCAAAAAGATTGATGAACACTGTATTTTTAATACAAACATATTTTAACAGATAAACAATAATACAATTTACAATAAAGGTTAAAACAAATAATAATCTATGAACAAACGTTTTACAAAATTACAAACAATATCAAATCTTTTTTCTGGTCTATAACTTCTTTGATGTCTTATTAGGGGTTCACGATGAGCAAATTAATTTTCAGTTCATGTCGGTACGATTCACTTAAAGGGAAGCCACCTTGCTATTTGATGATCAAACCTCGAGATTTTCATTGCTGAAGTTACATAGTAATGTCCGATGTGAATCCACTGACATTAAATGGTTTGTAACGTTCGAATTAGTGTGAGATAAGTTTCTGAAAATCTCAGCCTGCACAACACTATTGACGATACGCCAGTGTTTATACACATACAGATATACTGTTGATTCTTACGCTAAAGAATCTTCTTAAAATTTTAGCAAATAGGTGGGAAAGTCACAATATAGATTTAACAGTATAAGTTATGCATATTTCCAAACATAAATTTAAGTTGAACAAATATCGATATTACTAGAGTTATATTATAGTTATTCCGTCACACCTCCCTCTTAGTGAATCAAAAATTAACGTTAGACAGTTTTAAACTAAAATACAGTATATACATTCAGAACAATGCATAAAATATAACACATTATCAAATAATTATACAATTTAAATAATCATGACAGTATATAATCAATAGAAATAAGTTTACGATCATAATATTTCATAGCACATTAAAATGCATCAGCACAGATTTTATAATATCCTTTGACATGAATTATCTTAAAATCATATTCTCCTAATGATAAAGTCCAATTTAACAGTATTCTGTTTTGCTCTTCATTTGGTTCAAGTATGATGCAGATACATACAAATTGAAATGTTCTAAATCCAACACGAAAGCTAATGCTTCTTCATTTATAGCAGACAACTGATGATAATTAAACATTTTAGAAAAAAAAAAGTAAATAACAGGATGTTCGATACCTTTTTCGTCTGATTGTGATGTAATAACATCAGCATTACAATCACTTGCATCAACAGCTAATGCGAAAGACTTGTGAAAGTCAGGTGGCGTCAATATGGGGTGAGTGCCCGATAAAAATTTGACTTTTCAAAATCAAATTGCCCTGTTTTGGACCGCTTGACCTTTTTATTTTGTTAATGGTCCAATGATGTAAGAAAAATTTTAACAAAACTTCTCTAATAACTAGCCATTTTTTTAAAAATCTCGTCAAACTTTTCTTGATGGTAGGGGTTGGTTTGTTTGTTTTCTAATTTCGCGTAAAGCTACATGGAAATTATCAGCGCTAGTTGTTCATAATTTAGTAGTGTAAGACTGGAGGGAAGGCAAGCTAGTCATCACTACCCATTGCCAACTCTTGGCTACTCTTTTACCAATGAAAAGTGGAATTAACCGTCGCATATAACGTTCCCAAGGCTGAGAGAGCGAGAGTATATGGTGCGACAAGGATTCAAAACCCGCTACCCCCAGAATACGAGTCGAGCGCCCTAACCACCTGGTTATTGTCGGAATTATATAATTCAAAATACAATTAAATTTAACTAGAATATTAAAATTATTCACTTAGATGCTGCATTCATTCCCAATATTTTCAAATCTACGGGGGTCTGAGTCAAAGTAACTTGTCATCACTGTTAGTAGATCACTTAACAGATAAAATATTTTTGAATAAATCTCGGCTGTGATAGGACTTCAACATATTAATGATCTTTGACCATCAGGTGTTTTACACAGAATCCGTACCATTAATTTTCTGTACAACCTCATAGGAACCATGATACCTAGCTTTTAATGTATGTCTAATAGTGAGTAACAATACTAAAACCATGTCCCCATGACGAAGCTTAAACCATTCACTCATGTGGTCATAAACATTTTTACCTTTTACTTTGGAATAACTTCATAGTTCTCCAAGCTAATTCACAAGTCCGTAAGAGTTTGGAACAATATTTGAAAACGTGATGTAGTAAATGCATTTATTTCGGGTCATCTTCCAATCCTTGTTCTTTCAGCAACTTTAAAGGGCACTGAACTGTCAGACACCAACACCAAATAGACTAAACCTTAACGGCTCATGAAAGAACTCACAAACACCAAATAATAAGAAATTAACTTCTTTATCCCAATCTTCTTCGTTAAGGTAGAATGGAAATGCTCAAGAGCATCTTGCATGTCTGGACGATACGCACTAAATTTGATTTATTTAGAACTTAGCTTAAAAACAACTTCTTGGAACACCCCCGACATAAAATTTGATCCCTGATCAGACTGAATTTATTTGGATAAACCAAAAACTTAAAGAAATTAATTAAAGCCTCAGAAATGTTTTAACTTAAAAGTTTCTCAAAGAGATAGCTTTAGAAAATCGCGAAATGTGCATATGATAGTCAACAAATTCTGGTTTCCAGATTGAGATTTTTGTAAAAACCTATCACAATCAATAATCACACGGCCGAATGGTTATTTGAAAGGTGGGATAAGTTTCAAAAGACCAACAGGAATTTTTTGTTAGGATCTTCGACAAACTAACATGTATGACACGTTATATAAAGCTAAGAAACATCTTGCCTAAAATCTGATGGAAAGAAATGTATCATAATTTTGTTATATGACTTGTTGATATCTAAATGATTTCCCTTGGGGAGATCATGAGCAACTTTCAATGTTTCAGAGTGATATGCTTTTGTAACAACGATTTAATAAACTAAAGTCCAGTTCTCTAATGATGGCACATCTGATGGTTTTCATTTCCTCATAATCACACCATTTTTAAAAAAATAACCATTTGAAACTTTTTCTAGTTCATCTTTTGAGAGTGCATATTTAAATAGAAGAGACTTGCAAGTCCTTTTCTTGCTCAATGATTAGTTTTATTTAATAAATAGAACTTCACCAGGTAAACCAGATCCCTCACTTCCATTATAGTCACTCACCATGGAATCATCAGTAGGACAACCATCATACACAAGATCCCGTAAAATTAAAAAGTGTCCGAAACAAATTTATAATATTGTCTTCTGAATATGTGTTCATTATTTATTTTTCGCTTAATTTCTTTGCCTGAGCTCCAGTCACAGAACAAGAGAGAAATACATTATCGTTAAATGAAACAGTAATTGATTCGCTAACCATTACAAGGTTTGGTAACAACTTTTCCTCAGCCAAATCGTTTCCCAACAACAATGATACACCCTTAATTGGCAAATAGGTCTTACTCTGACAACAACTGGTCCTGAAACTGTCTGATACCAAATAAACGTTCTAAAGAGGAACACTAGCAAAACCACTCTATCAATAACAGACTCATCAGCAGCAGAACTCGAATCCAAAGGCTGTTGTTGTTGTTTTGAATTAAGCACAAAGCTACACAATGGGCTATCTGTGCTCTGTCCACCACGGATATCGAAACCCGGATTTTAGCGTGTAAGTCCACAGACATACCGCTGAGCCACTGGGGGGCAAATCCAAAGGCAATATACCTTCTTACAAAATTGATTAAGTTTCCCCAGTATGTAAAATACGTATGGGTATGAAACTGACAGTGTCGCTTGTCAATAACACAAAACCAACAGACATAAAAGATCTAAATTCCTCCCAGATGACATCAGCTCTTACATCTTTGGCAGAAAGAATAACATCGAGTAATTTAGTGAAACTACGTTCATATGTGAACATGAACACACTAGGTGCAGTCTCTTTTTCTTTTTTTTTTCTTTTTCAAACTCCAATAAACAGACAAAACATGACTTTTTTAAAAAAATGGTAGACAGGCCTTGATGGGTTTGATGAGGTTTTATCTTGTCTGTAAAAAGATTTAAAACTATATAAGAGAGATTTTTAAAATAACCCTCAGCTTTAGTGGATTGAACAGACACAGTTTTTTACTGAGATTGCATTAACTTCTTTTCCTTAAAAGTGCTTTTGTGTATTAAAGTGTAATCATCAGAAAAAAAAACTGCTTCTAATATGGTTTCAACTTTCTTTTCGTCCAAGTAATTTTTGAATTCGTCAGATGCACAATGTTTAAATTCTTAAATTAGATATAATTTTCTTAGTTAGTCTATAATGTTTCCAATACAGAACGATCAAAATGTTCCAGATTTTCGTGAGCGATTCCATATACGTTTGATTATCTTGCTTGGAATAATCTCAAAATCTTTGGCAAAAAAATTTCCGGCACTAACTCTTATACTTTAAGAATAGCTTTTACAACCGTATCGTAATTCGTACAATCTCCTAGAGAGTAAGCGACATAAATTTCGTGTGCTTTAACAGTTAAAACACTTTGTAATAATAATGCTGATACACTGGTGGACCATTCTATGGTTTAAGCAACTTTCTCAAAGCGTTGAAATAATTATGAATTTCATTTTCATTAAACAGTGGTATTTTAACGTTTTAATTGATTTCAAAGTTATCATTTTGCCATGGTCAATCACAGTCGAGTCTAAATTTCATTCCTTTTAGCTTCATTTCTTTTTCAGCTTCGATGGCACTTTGTTCTTTTGCGGCTTCGATACGATTTGTTTCTTTCTTGGCTTCAATATGAACATGTTCAAGTTATTTGTTTGAGTTTTAGTCCGATTTCTAACTTATCTTTATCACTAACCCCCCTCTCGACTGGCTAATGAGAACACTATAATATTTCCTTAATGCTTCCTCAGGCAACAAATCATCATTAAGTAGTATTTCGATATGAACATCTTCAAGTTATTTGTTTGAGTTTTAGCCGGATTTCTAACTTAACTTTATCACTAACCCCCCTCTCGACTGGCCAATTAGAACACTGTAATATTTCCCAAAGCCTCCTCAGGCAACAAATCATCATTGACTAGTATTTCAATATTACTTTTTGTTCATTTTTTCTCATTTATTTCTGAATCTTGGCAATTATGCGTAATTCATTTTTCTTATATCTTTCTAGTTGTTTGAGGGAGGATGTTTCAATAAAATCTTGATAATTAAACATAACAAAATCTTGTTGCAACTGATAAATATAAATTGATTTCTCATTCGAATTTTAATTTAGTTCGAAATTTGTCTGTGATTGAGATCTCGAACATGAAATCCCAGTTTATTATGTATATTACAATTTGAAACAGCTTGAAACTAAATCAAATAACTTGGATTTAGGAGTTAATAAATGTAGATTAGTATCGAGTTTGTGATATTTGCCAACAAGATTGATGTGCACAGTTTTTTTCTTAATACAACTATATGTCAATATACAATATCATTTACACTAACGGTTATTACAAATAATGTTCTATGTACAATAGTTTTACAAGCAATATCAAATCTTCTTTCTGGTTTGGAACTTCATTGATGTTTTGTCAAGGTTTCAAGATGAGCGAGTTAATTTCGAGTTGATGTAGACACAATTACTGAAGAGATAGCTAGTTAGTTCTTTAATGATCACACGTCGAGTTTTTCACCGCTGAAGTTATAAAACATCTTCTAAAATATACTAATGTATGATGTGGATCCGCTGAAGTTATATAACATCTTCTAAAATATACTAATGTATGATGTGGATCCGCTGAAGTTATATAACATCTTCTAAAATATACTAATGTATGATGTGGATCCGCTGAAGTTAAATGCTTTATAATGTTAGAACTTTACAAACGTTCCTGGTGAAATATCTGAAGTTTCCGATTAACAAGTGTTACTTATAGTTATATCTTCAGAGGTTTATCGAATTATTATTATCGGAACATAAATAGTACGTGAAATATAGCACTTTAATAAGATGGCTAATTTAATATTTTAACCATTCAAACATTCTATTAAACCTACGTTTTTCTCTAAGTTATATTGCCTAGTGGTTAGGATATTAGACTCACAACCTGAGGGTTATGTGTTCGAATCTCACCATCATAAATGTTTTCTCGTTTAGCTGTGGGGGTGTTATAACGTGACGATCTATCCTATTAGTAGGTGTTTTTATGTTTTTTCTTATAGCAAAGCCACATCGGGCTATATGCTCAGCCCACCGAAGGGAATCGAACCCCTGATTTTAGCGTTGTAAATCCGGAGACATACCGCTGTACTAGCGGGGGGCATCTATTAGTAGGAGTGGATGCTATTGACTAGCTGCATCCCATCTAGTCTATTACTTCTAAATTAGGGGCGGTTAGTGCAAATTGTCATCGAGTAGCTTTGTACAAAATTCAATAAACAAATAAACTCTATGATATAAGTTTTAATACAATCCAGAGATTCATTGTTTTGTTCAAATCACCTTGTGACCAGTCCCTGCTAGAACTTTTCTCAACCGAAAGCTAATTCTAAAACAAATACAATAAGAGATTAGTGGACAGTATCAGCCAGTGAGAACAAAAAGACATTACAGAGGGCCCGACCTCCCGACTTCCCCAAGCTAACGAAGGTTCTGCTTCTGACGTAATTGTCATCTTTGGTTAACACAGTTAACTTGGTCCTAAGTTATCAAATTGAACACCTAGGATCTCAGAGCATCTTTCGTTCTTGTTTCTTGACTAAATCGCCTACAATTAAATAAAGATATCAAAACATACTCTTATGTATCATTTATAAACTTCTTTTGTAACTACAGGGTGGTCGCTAGAAAAGCGGAAAATTTGAGGGTCAGATGAGATCATGAATAAAATGCGTGCTTACTCATTTCTATTTTGATTTCTTTACATCATGAATAAAATGCATGATTTTAATAATTTTGAGCATCTATGAGTGTAATATAACATATGCCTTTAAAAAACTTTGTAAAAGTTATTCTTTGTAAAAATAAACAGCTGTTTGACAAGTTTTCCGCTTTTCTAGCGACCACCCTGTAGTATTGTCGATGATGCTACTCTCATATATCCCAGACATTTAAACTTGTTTTATCTTAAATATGCTAGTAAGGTATATAAAACAGAATAAATCATTGTTTCTTTACCTGACATATCACATGTCATTACAAATACTTAGTGCATATGTGCAACAGTATACGAAGTGAAACTGAATTATTTAGAGGAAACTGTTTAAAGAGAAGAAAATAAAAGAAAGAAAACATTGTTTTAAAATTATTGTGATATCACTTAATATTTTACTTAATTGTCAGTGTTTAGATTAAATGTAACACTTGTAAGAATTGCAGATAAAATAAGGTGTAAATTAGATAACGCTGTATTAAACCCACATTTCTCCAATATTAATAACATGTTTTTCACTAAGTTATATTACGTAATAAGTGAATGCTATCAACAAAGTATCATCAAGTGTATTGCACTTATTATAAATCCTGAAGACTGAGTAATATTTTATATAGTATCTAATAACTAATAATTTAACATGCATTTTATAATTTAAAAAAAATTAAGTCCATAAAATATACGCATGTTTATACGATCCAATTCGTTTTTTTACAAAACTTGATCAACATATTTTTATCCTCCAGTGCATTTTTAACTTTGTGAGAAGTTTCAACTTTGTCCACCATTAAGGACAATGTCAGATTTTATGTAGATATTGTAAAGATGTTTTCATATTAGTCCATACAAAAACCTCATAAACGGAGTGCTAAACGTTTTAAACTCGTACAGATTTAGGTTACCTATCTGTCTGATTCATATTCCAAATTTAGAGTGAAAGTTACATTGTTATTTGTTTGTCTCGTTTTACAAATGTTACAAAAATGAGAAGATATGAAAATATTTTGCAGATAGTCTTATATTACCAGTGTTAACAATTTTAATACGTTATACTGCAAAAGGCAAACATTCATTTATATTGTAACATACAAAATAGTCATGTTTGCAAATAAATTAGGTTCTTCAGAAGATAGTTTATTTGAAAAAGTATAATTACGCTTTATTAAGGTATGCTAAATAAATTATTTTGTTTAAATCTTTCTCTTAACTTTACAGTATACGTTAAAAATCTTTACCTGCTATTATCACTATTACTTACAGTGATATATTTTTAACTGTAGTTTGGTTTTTAAATAATTATGAAACCTGTTTGAAAGGCCTTACTTGGATCTCACTAGAGTAATCAGAAACAAACGGTATTCCAATTTAAAACCTTAACAGTCGTTCAGGTTTAAAAGTTATTCAAGGCTCAAAACAAAAAGCATGTTAGGGCTTAAACAACTAACCAGGGGTGTTCAGAAACTGAAGTTTCTATTCACCCCGAACGTGGATAGATTGCAGCAAGACGATACGTATTAACGTAACGAGAAATTTTAAACAAGGAACATTCAACAGAGGGTACAAAATTTCATTCAATAGTTAGTAGATTATTTACAAGTAATAAAAGTAACATTTTAATAGCTGACTTGTGTAAAGTTTGATTAATTTTCTCCTATGTTTTACGGATGAAGATCGTTTCGCTAGTCATTTCGACAATTCAAAATCAAAGGGTAACAAATCAATTTCCCGGAAGAAGATTCAAATAACCATATTCGTTTATGAAGATATATCAAGACTAGGCAATCTGAAAACAACAATAAAAGTGATTAAACTAAGTTTTATTCTGGTGCAACAACACTGAAGTCTAAAAATACATTTATGTTGAAATATTCGATTCTTTTCATAGGTATAATAGTATTCTGTAAACTTCCTTGGTTATATTTGAAGTACTACTAGATTTTAATAGTGAAAAATTTAAGGAATTATATACCACATAGAAAGGGATCGATTTTGAAAAATAAATTATTATCATTTTTAAATAAAAGATATGATAAATCATTCATATTTCAATTTTGTTGTGAATCATAAAACCACTTTTAAGAATACCTGAGACACTTTTCTCAAAAGTCAAGGTATTTTTTAAATCAAAATGTACATAATTTTGCCACTCAGTTTGTTTATAACAAATTAAAACAATAAAGGAACACTTTTAGTATGGTTTCGAAAGTCGTATTGACTATTCAGTTTTGGAACTGTTCATTCAAAGTGAACTGATTGTGAAACAGAAGCAGACGAGTGCTCATTGGAAAAATTGATTATGTTGAAACAATAGTAAACAAATATTCACTAGAAGTACATTTATGGTGAAACAAGAGTAAACGAGATATCATGGGAAGTGAGTATACAGTGAAACACAAATAAGTGAATACTAATTGGAAGTGAGTATACGGTGAAACACAAAAAGAGAAGAATATGTTTTGTAGTGAATCTATGGTGAAACAGAAATAGATAAACACTCATTGGTAGTAAATTTATAGTGAAAAAGAAGTAAACGAGAGGTTTTGGAAGTGGGTTTATGGTGAAACAGGAGTATATAAGTTTTCATTGGAAGTGAGTTTACGGCGAAGCAAGAGAAAAGAGTGCTTCGAACACAGTTGATTTTTGATGTTTTAGTTAATATATCTTTATGTGTATTTATTGAGTCTATCTGTTTCGGCTGTTCTATTTGTATTAATTGAGCCTATTAAGTTTTGATAATGGTAAATATAATTTTAATTTCCTGGAATGACACTATGAGTATTTATTAAACGTAATTTTTTAGTGATACGGAGTACATTATAAAATGTACTTTTGGTGATGGTGTGTGTTACTCAAATGCATTATTCTTTTTAAAGATAATACATATACTTATTAACAGTGCGTTTCGTTAATGATATGTATACTTATAACACATACATTTATCGAATGTTTCTGTAATATTACACATAATGGTTCTGTGGAGCTTTTTATTGTACTATATACATTTATTGAATTTATGTTTGACTGAAACGTTACACAATGATTTAGCTTTAATGTGCTCCACACATACATGATGAACGTTAATGATTTCATTTATATATGTTCGCGCAACATAAACCAAAGATTAGGAAGATGAATATACATGATATTGTTTATTACTGTGTGCCTCAAAATATATCAGAAATATATCTGCTGGTCAACACTTATAATTTTGAGTAAATATATAACTTTATTCGTTCAATACTTTGTCAGTTGCTGTAACAGTTCTAGTTCTCTAATTTTAACGTTTTTTACTGGAAACTGTTAATTAAGTTAACACGATTATTATATGTTTGCACACACATACATGAAAATGTCTTTGTGATGGAAGACACATTATAAATACATGTGATTGATTAATGTTTTGTCCTATTTTTAATCATGCAATCATTCTTTGATAATTAAATAATTTTGGTAAAAGCTTTTATTGCAATTATCTTCAAGCAGAATTGCAGCTGTGTTATACAATCTGTGTATTAACTGTTGAAGCAGAGAAAACTGAACTTCCGCATCAAATATAAAATTCACATAAAGCAAGAGTTAAACGGACTGTGTCCAATAAACCTATATTATTCCATGCCGATGACTTGTTAAGCAGAATTATCTTCTAAGCTACAATAGGTCTATCTATCTACATACATTAACATGGGGCAAATAGAAATAGTCTTGAAAACAATGGTGATTAACTTGGCAGAAATACATGAGAAACAATTTCAGTTGCTGGAAAGCTTTTGTCTTCATTGTGTTGACTTTATTTAGTGCACTCAATTATACGTGTACTCTAGATCGGTATTAAATAGGTGACTTCTCACGCGGGAAGCAAATTATGTGAAAATAAGCGTTCGTTACATAACAAAGCCACGTTGGGTTATATTCTGCGTCTACCGCGGGGAATTGACTCCCGGTTTTTAGCGTTGTACGTTCGTAGATTTACCGCTGTCCCACCATTAGCATTTTAAGCTTTTCGATTTACTGTTGAGCCACTGGATGAGAAAGAAGTACATTATTTAATACTTTATCAGTTTAAATATAATGGAAAATGTTCAGCGCATAAATGCACTTGAAATAAAAAATAATTTATATGTCATATTTACATTGTAAGTTAACATGCATTTTTGTCTTATAATCCTTTGATCAAAAATGCACAGTGTTGTCACCTAATTGTTAAAGCATGTGAGCAGAATATCTTTAGGAAAATCAACGCAAAGCTTTCAGTAAAATAATGTTCAGTGTTTTACTACTTTTTGAAACACATTTTAAGTTAATTAAAACGATTTTATCCAGAAAAAACATTTTTCTTGTGATGCACACTTTTAATGAAAACGTAATTAATTAAATATTGTTGACAACAACCTAGTTTTAGTCCTGTTTCATTAATGTAATATTATAAATATATTTTTTAGTAAAATGCGTTCAAGAACTTACTCGAAATTTGCATTGCTATGTAAGAGGCAAAGGTATTGTTTTATGTTAAAAATATAACTGACAAAAAATTAAACACACAAAAACTCATTTGCTATGGTGAAGTGATACTGTACTCTATACTATTTCTAACAATGTTCTAGAATGTTTAAAAAATAAAAAAATTCGAAAGAAAATAATTTAAAGGATCATTTAGTGGGCAGCTAAGATTAATATTATAACATTATGTGGAGAATCTTCTTGATTAACTGAGCCTTGAAAATAAATTTACCTACCACACGAATGAACAATGCTTGAAAGTTTGATTGTTGAAAAAGAACAATAATATATACTGCTACTATTTTAACAACTATTTAAACAGCACGATATGCTGCGCAGCAGAACGTGTGTATGAAAATGTTCTTGGAGTGGTGTAAAACATTCTAAACAGTTAATTGTATGCACACACACACACAGATATATATACTTAACTCACCAAGGGAAATAGTATCAATAATGAGGTATTTTTACACTATCTTTATAATTGTTACTATGAAACATGTACTACTGCCAAACAAATAGTTTATATGATGCTAATAAATACTTGTAGGGTAAAAATCAGCTGGAATGTTTAAAATTTTTAATTACTTACTCATATAACAACGCACTTCCAACCAAACACAAAACCTTTCTTCTATCATTACAGATGTACGTTTACTAAACTATTTTGTAAGAGAACTAAACAATTCTTCTATACAATAAATGGTGTCGTATGCCATGCGACATTTGTCTGGTAAAATATGAGAAGAAAAACAAATCTTTCTAGTACTGAAATAATACATTTCGAACTATTTCAAAAATGTCCTCAAAACAAATAATCACATGATAACTGTATTATTTAGGAATTATAGCAATAATAAAAACTGAAGGAATCTTTCAGTAAACACTACCACTACAGAGTTGTTACTTCAAAAAAATAACAGACGAAAAAGCGTAAACAGAATCTCGCAAAACGAAATACATTGAAGCACTAAAGTGTCTAAAATAGCAATATGTGCGTGGAAAGAAGTATGCGTATTCGATAAAACCAGACACCCTGTTTCTGAAACACTAGTCGAATTTTGGGGTGCATTTTTATGAGTGGTAAGTCAGAATTTAACGAGAGCTTTTACAACTCTACCTGCTAGAAATGGTTGGCTTGTGGGGGCTAGCATTTATAGTTGTAATAGAGCCGAAACAAGCACAATGGTATTTAAATACGTTTTAACATTTATGCAAGTAATTTTTGTTCAACGTTTTTTTTTCTACGAAAAAGTAAAATATTTTAGCTGATGCAATTTTTCTATTTCTAAAATATTAAATTGTGTATAACTTTGACTTTGAGGAGTATAAAGTTTTATCAGCATTACTACTAATTATAGAATACTCTTCTAGTTCTATGTATAGTTAAATATAACAGGACAAAGTGTTCTTAATTCTGTCTTTCAAATTAACATTTTCTCAAATTTTATATCAATGTCTTAAATATGTATTTTCACTTCTGAGAAATAATTAAGTTTACATGTGTTGAGTGCTGAATAGAGAACTTGCTTACCTGAGAGGAAGATGAATGGTAGGAGTAGCCAAAGTGTGTGTAAGCCATACTTTAGATTCAGATGAGGCTATCAGAAGAATCAATTTATTTACTGCGCTGATATAAAAATTCTCAATAGCCTATGAAATCGATCTTGCTATTTCCAGAAGGTTACGAATTGTATTTATTGCTCTGACAAAATCGCTTACATAGCTGTTGCACAAAGTTAGTTTGTTACCAACAGTCGTCAACGAAGCAGTTTTGTTCGATACGTCTCACTCGCCTGAAGGCATTTCTAGAGCCGTATTTGTCACGTGCATTACATTCTCGTCACACCACAAAACAATAGTATCACATTTGGTTTCTATATAAGCGATCATATATGTACAAGCATATTATAAACTAGTGTTATGTTGCTTTATATACATTTAAAATATGAAAAAAGTCTTGTCGAAATGTATTTTGTTGTGGAACAGAGAGGAATAACATTATTTAGAAACATGAATAATATGAACTCTCGGGTTTAACCTGTATTAAACAGCATTCAACATCACTAGTTTGTGTTTTCTTGAGTAAATTAGACGAGGGAAGTTTGAGAAAAATCTAGCTTCAACAACACATGCAAGAAATAAAGACAAAGCTTGCCTATATCGGAAACTTGCTTCGAGATTTGTGATTAAAATACATCATTTAGACACAATAATCTTGTATACACTGGTCATGAAATCATCAGTTCAAGGCTGTGTTTAGGTGCTTCAAGTAAGTAGGCAGAAAGTCAAACAGATGCGGTTGTACACGTCAATACAGCAGTGACACGAGCACTTTGTTAACATGCTGGTAACGTTTCTCACGGGCAGAAAATAAAGTGGACTGACGTCATTTCCTATCCCCGCCCAGCTATATTCTAATTGGCAGATTGGAACTCCGCCTATTACGAGTTTCTAGTAGTTTTAGTATTAAAATTTAAAAACATTTTCGTAAGTGATAAATGGTCTTAATCGATGGTTTCCTGACTTGATATGAATGTAAATATCATTTGGCTAAAAGCTGGAAAAAATGTTTAAATTCATGAGAAAACTGTTAACAGTTTCAGTGTTTTAATATAAATTCACAACTGCACTAACATTTGGGCGTAAACTTAAGTGAAAGTTGGCCAAGGCTTCTTTATGTTGTATCAGTTGGATGTTTATTGCCACGTTGCTATAATTTCAGCAGTTAAACTGTATTAAAACAGTGTATTTCGACCCACTTTTAGAGAGTAACATAGCGACAGAAATTAAAAAGAGGAAATAAGAAAGCCCTTTTAACTGTATTTGAGGCAATTATCGGGGTTAGTTCTCTGGGTCAGGGTTCGTGGCGCCAAACGGGCCAGCATGTGTCTTCCACGTCGAAAAGAATTAACAATATTAAGATTTGTTACTTTCCATGCTCTAGCTATAGTGTCATCCATTGCCTTATGGATCATTTAGCAATTGAATCTCATACAAACCTACACATTGTGTTGGTACTTAAAGATCCATTTAATGGCGGTATTTATGTTCTTACAGAAAAAAAAACCTATTTGTAACAGAAAATATGAAATGAACAACTTAGGGCCATGAAAGGGACACGAAACACTTGGCGGGAAAACGTGTAAGTTTGCAAGTTTTTCTAATTCTAACGGCAAAAGAGCCGACTTTGCTATATTAAATGATTCAGAAGAGAAACACTTTAGGTTTAAAGTATATTAGTGTTTTAAAAGCTACGAGTGATGAAGTTGTAATGTACAAAAACGTCTTTAATGCTAAATGGAATACTGTTTTATAAAGACAGAACAGGAATAAATTATGTATTTAAGTAAATGAAAAAAAAATGAGTAAAAACATGAACAAAATAAAATCACATTTGTATTAGAAAAATACAGTTTTTTAAATATTCGGCTCCTAAATATAAGTTATTATTGGTTTTGTTTTTTAAAAGGTACATTAAAAACTTTTTTCGAAATTATATACACCTTCTAATCAAATAACCCGTCGAAGCCTACAACTGGTAAGCCAGTTTGTTTGTTGTAAAAAGCTATCGATAATTAGAATTTTGCATACATAACATTTTAATACTGCATTATTTTGCAAAGATTATCATTTTACAAGCTGAGTTCATAAAAATAATTATTAATGTGTAACTTAAATGCTAATCTCCATCACTAACACAACAGTGTGTTTGCAAACTTTAAACACTAAAAATCAGTCAAAACCTAAATAGCTCTATTTGTATCTTTGGGCGTACATAAAAACAATGTATAGTTTAAAAAATGATTAATACTGTGTGAGGTAATATCATAAAAAAACTGTTATTATTGTATAAACAAAGTTCATAAAAATTATTTATATGCAATTAGAAAGTGAAATTATAGTTTGAAAAATTTATATTAACTTGGAATTAAAACCTCTTCTTTGACTGTCCCATTATAATACACTTTACTCATTACTTGGTAAAGCTCTTTTTATTCGCCCTTCTGTGGCACAGCAGTATGCCCTCAGACTCACAATGCTAGAAACCGGGTTTCGATACACGTGGCGGGTGAAGCACAGACAGATCATTGTGTATCTTGGTTCTTAATTCCATATGAACGAAACTCTTATTTTATTAATTAATTTTATGTAAACTTAAATGAATAAAGTTATATGTAAATACTTTTATGTATGCCGAAAAAGCAGCCACAATAGATGTTCTATTCGTGTTACAATTCAGTCTCGAGTACATTGTGTGTTATTGACTCTTATTACTAGTATACGGACGCTGAAACTCTTGTTTACATTTCTTCTTCTTAACTTTAACATTTTATACACTTTTAGAGACGAAGATAATTATTAAATGACAAGTAACTTTAGCAGATTTTGTAGAAGTATGTTTTGTTTTTCCTTATTGACATTAACGATTATATTTTTTGTTTAAATTAAAGCAAGATCCTCGTCGGAGAAGTTAAAATCAACCGAAATACTTGAGTCAAATGTAAAATCCATAAATATTTATGTATTAAGAGCCTCTGTTTTCTATGTAATGACAGCTTCTGTGGGTTCAAAACTTTGGAATTGTTCCTAATTAGATATTTTCATTTAGTGATAGCTTGTTTGTGTCGTATTATAAGAAAATCATACAGGTACAGTGCATCGTGGCCCGGCATGGCTACGTGGTTAAGGCTCGCGAGGCATAATCCAAGGATCGCGTGTTCGAATCCTCGTCACACCAAACATGTTCGCATTTTCAGCCGTGTTGGCGTTATAATGCGACGGACTGTCCCCCAATTCATTAGTAAAAATGTAACCCAAGACG
The DNA here is from genome assembly GCA_011833715.1 of Carcinoscorpius rotundicauda. Taxonomy (NCBI): domain Eukaryota; kingdom Metazoa; phylum Arthropoda; class Merostomata; order Xiphosura; family Limulidae; genus Carcinoscorpius; species Carcinoscorpius rotundicauda. Next base: position 79,373,602 of record CM022395.1, read on the forward strand.
TGGCGGTGGGTGGTAATGACTAACTGCTTTCCTACTACTCTTACATTGCTAAATTGGAGACGGTAAACGTAGATAGCCCTCAGGTAGCTTTGCGCGAAATGAAGAACAAATAAACAGTGTAGTGCATTGTCAGCACGGGTGTACAATATAATACAGTCCAGCTATATATTTTACTATATAAAGGTTATCGATTCCAATACGTTTATGAATATTCTCTAAAACATTGTTTTTATAATTTAGCACAATGTACATATCATTTTTCTCTTTTTAAACAAAAACATTTATGGGTAAATTTTAACACCACCTGAAGCTTCTGTTAATATTTAAATATAGTAAATGATTGATAGTTTACATTATATTTTGTAAATATTTCAACACTGTTGACAGTCATACCTATAAGAAGTAGGACCAACGATGTTGACCTGAAGTATAACCTGCTAACTAAGGAACAAATAAAATCTGAGAACTTTGTATAAATACTATTTTAATACTATATATAATACAAAATATATCTAAACTAGTTCTAAGAGATAAATAATTCCAACCATGGCTCGATATAATCAGTATGGATACAAACTCCTACTTACAACACGTGTTTCACTCTAATTATTAGTACCCTACATAATCCGTGTATTTCTTCGATACAAATGTAAACTTCCCATAAACAATAAAAAAAAGTTATAATCTTAGCTATAATGCTGTACTACGACAGGCGACACTTCGATACAGATATAAACTCCATCTATACAAAACACGTTTTAATCTAAGCAGTAGTTAACTGACATGGCGCGTGGTACTCCAATACATGTGGTTTAATCTAAGCAATAGTTCCCTACCATGATTCGTGATAAATACAACACAAGGCCCGGCATGGCAAGGTGGCTAGGGCGCTTGACTCGTAATCTGAGGATTACGGGTTCGAATCCCTGTCTCATTTAGCCATGGGGTCATTACTGCTAATCTGACTATTTGTAAGGAAAACAGTACCCCAAGAGCCAGTTAGTTGGCTGTGGTTGTTGATGGCCAGCTGTATTCCCTCTAGTCTTACACTGCTAAATTAGGGACGGCTAGCACAGATAGCCCTCGAGTAGCTTTGTGCGAAATTCCAAAACAAACAAAGAAAAAATGTATTAATCCGATGGTTGATTTTTAGGTGAAACTGATATATTGGTTTTGTGTGAACTCTGTGATAATGATCATCCACTGGTTAACAAAATATGAGACACTTGGTAATTAGAGTTAATATAGTGGCTTTAAGATTGCTGAAAGGTAGCTACCAGTAGTTCTATCATTGTTATCAATACTTTTTATTTTGTAGCTTATATTAGCTGTGTCTTCTTTGGTTGTTTTATTGTTGTTTTATTTATAGACTCTGGAAATACAACTTCCAGATGCAAGATCTCTTTATTTCTTAGAGTGCTATAGAGTCTATTGATCACACACAACGTGCCCATGATGTTAAGAAATTATTTCTGTTTAATAACTATTTTGTTTCTTTAACTTATTCCGCAACATGACGATGGGAAACACAATACAAGCGCGTGTTTCTAATGGACATTTTTAATTTCGTCTGATCGAAGACGTACCAAGACCACTTCGCGATTCTGGTCTTCACAGACCGCTTTTATCTTAGATTTTTTGCTTATCTTACATAATCAACACTAGTTGTTTGTAACTTTTCGTTTGAAGGAAATAAAATGTATAGAAAATGAAGATACTTTTGTATTATATCCTCTTCAGTTTAAAGTAACCATTTTATCTTTAAATGTATGTAATATAATACTGCTGAAGATCACCGCCATCTGAGAGATTCGTGGAAGTTCACGAGTATAGAGTCATAGCTCTAATAGTTTTTCTTACAATTGCTGAAATTAAAATGTAAAACAATAGAACAAGGACAAATGATCCTAAAACCAACTGCATCAATTTACACTTTACAACTTTTGCAGTTGGTTCAAAAGTTACATATTTACTATTTACTTTTACGTATTTGCTATGTCATCGGCCCTGCATGGCCAAGCGCGTTGAGGTGTGCGACTCATAATCTGAGGGGCGCGGGTTCGCATCCCCCGTCGTGCCAAACATGCTCGTCCTTTCAGCCGTTGAGGCATTATGATATTCCGGTCAATCCAACTATTTGTTGGTAAAAGAGTAGCCCAAGAGTTGGCGGTGGGTGGTGATGACTAGAGGGAAGGCAGCTACACAAGGGCTATCTGTGCGAAATTCAAAAACAAACAATACAATGTCATTTTCAAGTTGTGTTTTAGGAAGATGTTGATATATAAATACAATTGTAAGAGGCAATTTTAGAGCAGTTCCACTTCAAGTTGTAATACGAATACTTAAAGCGAAGTGTTATTTAAGCAATGAGAAGAAATGCCAAAATAAAACATGCTAACTATGAGTTTTTACATACATCAACAATATAAACGTCAGGAATGTTTTTATTAATAAATATTTCTTACATTCTACAGATGAAAAGCTAAAATCATGAAGACGTGGTAAATGAATTAAATTAAAAAAAGTATTATTACACAAATTCTCATATCACTTCGTATGATTCTGACCTTTAATAGTGCACAAAGAACTAAACAGCTCATTTCTTTAAAGAATTACCATTAGTCTTAAATTGCTTACTGAGTGAAAACAAAGTTGTTTAACGGTTAAGAAGCCTCAAAAACCTTGTGATACAGGCCTACAGTGAATACATTTTATAACAGTCTTTAACCGAAACTCGTTCGTATGGGTCCGTGTAAGTTTTGATTAACATAAGCTCTTCTCACCTAGTATTGGATTCACTGCTATGAAACGAACCTATGTGACATTGTAACTGACACACTCGACTAAAAAAGTGTTTTTCAGCACAATTTTTTTTTTTAAATTGGATTATTGGATCCATCTTACTACTTAGTCGGAAATTTAGTTTTCATTCATTTTGTGTTATCTTCTTCCTTACACGTGTGTTTTTATTTTATTTTTTTTCAGAGCAAAGCCACATAAGGATATCTGCTGTGTGCGTCGAGAGGAATAAAACCTCTGAGTTTAGGGTTGCAAGACTTACTGCTGTCGCACCATCAGATTCTACTCGTATATGACTACTTTTACTCCCAGAATTTCTTTATAATACCTTACAGTAAGTTGTTCATTTTTAATAATCAAAATGGAATATTTAAATAAAACCGATTAACTCTCTACATATTAGACAAAAAATCTTTATTTATTTATACCTTTCCAAAAAATGTAAACATTTATATGTGTGTTTTTTGATAGGAAAACCGCCTTTGGCTATCTGCTAAGTCCACCCAGGACAATCGACCCCCTGGTTTTAGCGTTGTAAATCCATAGACTTACCGCTGTACTAGCGGGGAACAAAGATGTTAGACTTAAAGTGAAATGTAAAATATTTTTATTTTACTTTGTCATGTTCATGGCGTTAGTACTAATCATATTTGTTTTATGTTAAATATCGATTAAAACTGTTAAAATCTTTATTAAGTATATTTCCAATACAATATTAAACTACTTGCTTTATTACTTGTTTACAGTCATTTCTGATCACCCAGTAAAGAGCTCTAGAAATAACATCGTTATACAGAGTATTAATAAATACGCACGTATTTAAATGTGCACATGTGTACATGACGACAAGAAGAAAAAATAGCATGAGCTCATACATGGAATAAAAAGTAAATTACGAAAATCGATATAAGAGAAAACTTACATGTTTAACTTTTCTGTCAAAGAATCATTTTAACAAAACACGCTGACCATGTTATTATTTTTATTTGAACAATGTGTAAATATACGTACGAGCACATGCACTTTCACGATACGTTGAAATTCACTTCAATCTTGTTTGTTAATTATTGTACAAAGCACCAAAAACAACACAAAAGTTAATTCTCACTCTATTGCCTTGTGCTGCCATCTGTTAAGGGGTACAGTAAATTAAATCAGGAGAAATTTGAAATTATTATGATGTAAAAGTCAAGGTTAATTTAACATTTTTCTAAATAACCAATGTAAAGGTGCTTTTACAGAAAACGAAATTTAAATAGTTATTTATGTGCAGCGAAACTTGAGATGTATTTCTTTCACTTATATTGTTAACTTTCTTTGAGTGAAATAATTGTAGTGATTAAACAATCCAAAACATATGGATTCACATAAATGAAGAGTGTTTTAAAGGTAGAAAAAATAATGCAGAACTAGGAGTTTTGTAGTATAGTTATATCATTGGAAGAAATAATGTTTTCAGTTTTATAATCCTAGAACTTTGAAAGTGAACATTATCACGTTAGTATCTGCTTAACGCCTTCCTCTAGTGCAGAGGGAAGTCTACGGGTTTATAATGTATAATCAGGGGTTCGATTCCTCTCCATAGGCTCAGGAGATAGCGCGATGTGGCTTTGCTATAAGAAAAACACACAAACCGTATCTTTAAATAACGTTCATGTTTAAAGTTGCAGGGCTAGAAAATTAGAATGGCGTGTTCGCCAATGGAATAAAACATTTGTTAATTTTATGGGTTGAATATCTGACCCTATTTTTTGTCGCTGGGAAGTCTCATTTACTTGACATAATTTGATATATTTCCTTATTGCAATTTATAGAACAGGGAGTTTTACCTCACGGAAGATTTTACAAAACTTTTAGCTGTAAAATATACCTTAGTTTCATTAGTTGTTACAAGGTCATTATTTTACGCTTTTATCTTCTGCAGTGTCTTCCGAATGCTTCACTGTTGATGCTATACAAAAAAAAAAAAAAAACGCTTTCAAAGATAATGTTTGATCTTATGCATTGATAATTATTTAAGAAGTTAGGTAGATCTGGTCACCTTATTTTTAGGTTTCCGTTTCAGAAGTGTATATAATACAGGGTGGTCGCTAGAAAAGCGGAAAATTTGTCAAACAGCTATTTATTTTTACAAAGCTGTTTCCTGTTTCCTTCCATGATGTGGGTATCAAATAGAACCTAAAACAAATCAAAATAGAAATGAGTAAGCACGCATTTTATGACATTAAAATCATGCATTTTATTCATGATGTAAAGAAATCTAAATAGAAATGAGTAAGCACGCATTTTATTCATGATCTTATCTGACCCTCAAATTTTCCGCTTTTCTAGCGACCACCCTGTATTATTAAAATTTATGAAAATATTTTCTGTGACGTTATTGGGTATTTCTTTAGTGGTTTATTGAAATACTGGCATGCAAAGAAAAAAACTGTTCTGTTTTTGAAATGAAAGTAAATCGATAGAATTCACCTTTGTTAATAATAATTTACATCCTGAAGAAAACGATGACGTTGCGCTTAATGGTAAAAAAACAATTAACACTTTTTTGTTTTTTACAACACATTTACTTTATACTTCGTGTATAAATGTTTGATTGTTCTGAATTTTTGCGCAAACCATGAAGCCGTCCCTAATTTAGCAGTGTAAGACTGGTGGAAAGGCAGCCAGTCATGACTACCTACCGCCAACTTTTGGAAAGATAAGAATTTATTTTTTTCGTGAGAATTATTTAAAGAGTAGAATTTTGCACTTAAAAGACAAATATATTTCTACAAATCATGAATCTAATTTAACTGCAAAAATAATGACGGCAGAAAAATAACAATATATTTAACCAATACTTACTGTAACAGAATACCCGAGATTTTATTAATATTTAAACACTTTATTAATTAAACCAGAATGTATTAATATTTAAAGAAATTATTAATTAAATAAGAACTTAATATTTAATAAAAACATTTTTCTGGCTTACTCAGGTTCTAGTCCTACTTGTTGATAGATGAGGTAGGTGAAAGATAGTTTTTCGTTCGCGTGACGTAGGTTCCGTCATATAAAGGTCGTTTTATAAAAGATATCGTAAGATAATGCTGAAAATTTTGATATTTCCGGCTTGTATAGGTTTTCTTCCTGTGCAGTTTCAGGCTTAGACAGGCTTTAGTATTATATATATGTATATTTATTTGAACAAAATTGCTTTGTTTGTTTGTTTCGAATTTCGCGCAAAGTTACTGGAGGACAATCTACGCTAGCCATCCCAATTTAGCAGTGTAAGACTAGAGGGAAGGCAGTTAGTCATCATCATCCGCCGCCAACTCTTGGGCTACTCATTTACCAACGAATAGTGGGATAGATCGTAACATTTTAACGTCCCAACAGCTGAAAGGGTGAGTATGTATGGTGTGACGGGGATTCAAACTCGCGGCCCTCGTATTACGATCGAGCACCTTAACTACCTGGCTAAGCCGGGCCGATAAAATTACACTAGTACTCCTTTTCATCTCAGCTATTGTTATTTTTTAAATTATTGATTTTTTAGAACATTGGACGAGACATTATCATATATTATCTGGAGTCAGAGGGCTGATGATCCAAAAAAATTCGAGGTGAAAAGAGTGCAAGTATCCCATTACAAAGGTTTGAGCTTATATACATAAAACATAGAAACGAATAGTATTATCTGTTATAGAAATATATAGGAAGTTCTTAAAAAAAATAAAACAACTTATGTGTGTGTGCGTGTGCTTACATATGTCTTGAACCAAAGATACTGCTTAGATACACTTGTTTTTAATATGTTATTTCGTGCATCTATCATACAGGTGGTTAAAGAATAACCTTATTTTACATTTTACTACATATGGTTCAATTCGATTAATAGATGTGTTTTTATAGATTTGAAAACATCTTAGAATTAATACAAAAATTATATAACGCTGATGCATTCTGGCTTATTATAAAAGATACAAAATGATAAACAGTGTCCTCTGGCTACGGTGTTGCAATATAAAGTCATAAATGCATGCTCAAACTAAATGTAAATGTAAAACAGACGTATCTATTTGAGGATGCCCTTATCAACAGTCTATTATTAATTTAAGAGTAGGAAGGCTGATGAGTATTCCTACTTTCCACTGCTAACAAGAAGATATAACTGGATTTAGTGATATACGAGATAACCCAAATCATACACATGCACACTTAAAATAACACACCTGTAATTATTCGATACTATTTAAGAATTGAAAAATGTCAGAAGAACAGAAATATTTGAAGCAGCTAAACAACAGTTCTGACAAGAAAACAATTGAAGAAGAATACATTAGTTACATTAATAAAAATAACTAAAACATCGCTAACAATAGGTTTATTTGTTTTTTAGAATTTCGCACAAAGCTACTCGAGGGCTATCTGTGTTAGCCGTCCCTAATTTAGCAGTGGGACTAAGACTAGAAGGAAGGCAGATAATCATCACCACTCACCGCATACTCTTGGGCTACTCTTTTACCAACGAATAATGGGATTGATTGTCACATTATAACGCCCCCAACGCTGAAAGGGCGAGCATGTTTGGCGCGAAGCGGATGCGAACCCGAGACCCTCAGATTACGAGTAGCACGCCTTAACGCGCTTGGCCATGCCGGGCCCATAACAACAGGAGAAAAAGACAAATACTTCATTTTATATGTGGGAAAGTTCATCTTCTCTTGAAAGAACTTCCTGTCTGGTTTATTAATAATTCTTAGTTCGAAATAAAACACCCATTTAGCTGTTAATTATTATTAATTACTGGCAGCAGTTTCAACATAGTGTTCCATTTCCTCCAACTCCTGCAGCCATCTAGACATAAGGATGACAACTAGATAACCTGTCACATGACAATCAGTGATGTCGAGAAAACCCACTTGTAGATAAATATAAATACAAAAACGGCTCGTTTGGGTTGTGAACCTGACGATGACCGAAGAAGGTCGAAACGTTGTTTGCTCTTCTACGTAAAATACAGGGTGGTCGCTAGAAAAGCGAAAAATCTGAGGGTCAGATGAGATCATGAATAAAATGCGTGCTTACTCATTTCTATTTTGATCTCTTTACATCATGAATAAAATGCGTGCTTACTCATTTCTATTTTGATCTCTTTACATCATGAATAAAATGCATTATTTTAATAATTTTCAGAATCTATGAGTTTAATATAACATATGCCTTTAAAACTTTGTAAAAGTTATTCTTTGTAAAAATAAATAGCTGTTTGACAAATTTTCCGCTTTTCTAGCGACCACCCTGTATTTTCTCAACCCAAACGAGCCGTTTTTGCATATATATTTCTGTCACATGACAGATTGTGATATTCGTAAGGAGCATCCCAAGTAAGACGCTTGCTGGATTTATAAACACACCCACACATAAATATTTATACACACAAACAGATGTGTGTAATCATAATGTTTCATTTGTCAACGCAAATATCTAAACAGTAATCATTAAAGTCCTCATCTGATATTCTGAAAGTCAACGATAGAAAGTCTTCGCAAGTAAAAACTGTAAAACGTTAAGTGTCAAGAATAACAAGATCAACATAAGACGAAATGAAAGAACGGAAGAAGAAGAGAAATATTAATACAATTTTGTCCAGATAAAATTTATCAGTAATATATGACATTAAAATGTATAATACGGGTCATGTTTTGTAACTGATGTAGATGATCCATGATGTAAATAATCCAACATGGTCGCACTTTGTATTGTAAATGTTCAATGCTTATCAGGCGACATTCTGTGGGGTCAGCAATATTACACCTCCTATGATCGTTTATCTCATAATAGCAATAAGCTCGATGTCAATTTCATTACAGCAAACCAGAATTATTTTTATTTAGCTTATGTATTAAAGCTAGTTCAAAAATATTATGTGAAATTTGTGGTCAGTTGTACCGTGGGATTTTCATATCGCAATAAGTAAGTGAAAGTCAGTGGAAAAGCTGACATTTCTTTGATTATTTAATTGTGTAAAGACACAAACACGAGCCTGCTGAAATTAATATTAAGAAGACCAGGTAGAACTTATGAAACATAACCCGGATGTGAAAACCTCGGAGATTAAGATTTTATCAAATTAAAGTTTATTTTGAAAATACCTTCGTTAACCATATTATTATCTATAAAACTTCCAAGTTATTAAGAAATAATTCGTTGTTAGCTTGTATATACGTATCAAAATGTGTAACATGTGTCATACAGAACTCTACTGGTCATTGTGTTTAACTGCAGGACTGAATGTCTTCTTGTTTCGTTTCAAGGTACGGAAAATATAGCTTGCATCAAAAATGATTTTCAAATGAACAATATTTGAACATGTTAGTTAAAAATTATCAAGGAAACAAATACTTCCAAGTAACTGTGTCAGAGTTATTTTTACATTAATCTACCTTTTACAGAAATCAGAGTATTTCTGTGTCAAAAAGGAAAACTTACTACTTTAGTAAGTGAATCTAAGTCAAAGTGCTTCTAATGTAACATATTTACGGTCAACTCATCGCGTTATTCCGGTACTGTCGTCACCTTGGTCTCTCCGGAAGTCCATGTTTTCGTGTCAAACATGATGGAGTAGTTAAGGGTGTATGTTGATATTTTAGACAGTAAAATTCACGAGCAACGTTGCCGTGTGTTTGTTTGCAGCCCGTTTCCCACTGTCAACTAATGTAATTTAAAGCTTAAAAATGTTATTGTTGACAGCATGCACATTGCAGCTTTTCATTACCTTGTGTTAAAACGTTAAGTTACTATGTTACGGTGGTGTTACAGGTTTTTTGAGAAGAACTAATCAGGCTTAAGTTATTTCAGACATAGTGTACCGTGACTGAATAATCCAGGTGCGACTTATGTCCATAGAGAGAAGGGAGACGGGGCATTTCATCTTTGTGAATAATTCTTTTATCATTCTCGGTGCATTAATGCAATCACGATTTGTTTGCTTTTCTAGCATAGTATTTAACGGAATATAGACAATTTAAAACGTAGGTGAGGTAAATGACGTTGATTTATATGCAAAAAAAATCACTAAAATAACGCATACTGTCTTTTGACCTGGAGAATCTTAAGAGATAATTCTAGTTGTGAAATACACGTCTGTTAGAGTAGACGAAGATTTTGTGTTCCATTAAATTCGAACTTAAACGTTAATTGAAGAAATAAAACGTAAAAGTAAGGCAGACATTATTTCAATATACAATACAGCGTGTTTCAAGACATTGAATAAATTTCGTTTAAAAATATCTATAAGTTCAAATTGATTGTTGTGAGACAATAACTACTATGCCCATCGAGAATATCAAATATAATCACAGAACACATTTAAATACCCCAATCATGACAGCCATACTATACTATGTGTATCATGATTGCAGTATATCGGCATTAATTTGTATACAAACTTATACGTCTAATTAATTTTTGTAAGCAATCCAAGAGAAATATATAATTAGATGAATAATATAATATATTTAATTGCTTAATTAAGTTTAACTCTTCATGAAATCTGGTCAGAATAATAATATAAAAGGGGAAAAATGTTTTCATGCAAACATCGATAATCCTGAGACCTTGTAAAGTTAATAATCGTGTTTAGCGGTGGGAACATCACAAATAGCCCGTGCTGTAGCTTCGTTCTTAAAACAAATATAGCGTTGAGAGTTTTAATCCAGAGATGGAACGATAACCGAAATTCGAGGTTTTATAAAACTGGCTTTCGTTTTTAATGTTTCTACAATTTTTCAAAACTCTAAAGTTTGTAAACACTTGACGCTTATATTAAAATGCATGAAAAACGGGGAAACTTTAAGCTTTAATCGACCGAAGAAAATTTATATAGCATTCACTAATGCTGAAAATTTAGAATATGTAACAAAATAGTCATATAAGCCTAATTCATTAAACTAAGAATATTTTTGAAAATATTATATATACATATATATATAGTTAATGTTTCATACATACTGTTGAAAATTACCCCCCAAATCATCTTCTGCTTACTTTGGTTGAGCAGTCTTAAAATGAGAGGCAAACTTCACAGTTCCATAGGTACGTTTCACAGAATCACCTAATTTTACTGTACTTTCAGATGTGAATCCCGGTTCACCAAACATGCTCGCCATTTCAGTAGTGGGGGCGTTATAAAGTTACGGTTAATTCCACTATTCGTTGTTAAAAGAGTAGCCCAAGAGTAGGCGGTGGGTAGTGATGACTAGCTGCCTTCCCTCTAGTCTTACACTGCTAAATTAGGGACGGCTAGCGCAGATAGCCCTCGAGTAGCTTTGTGTGAAATTCAAAACAAAGAAATAAACCTTTCTAATGCTTTCTATGAAACTGCTAAAAACTTAGTTAAGTTTTTTCGCAACAATTTAATCTAACTTTAAATGATTGATACAAAATAACAGAAAACTCTAATCTAACCTAACCGTGCTTGTGGTGTTGTTTTTTAAATATTTAGCCTAATGTAACCGAATTCAAGATTTTTTTTTTACTAAAATACCTAATCTAAGAAAACCCAATGTGGCTTTCGTAATCTAATTTAGCCAATCCAAAAGAAAGTGGTTTCTATACAATAAACCACTGTGATTTTCACACATTAACCTAACCTAATCCTAGAATGTTTCCTCAAAATAACCACTTGCAGCTTTATTCAAGATGTTTCATACATTTTTTGTTTTGTACAAAGCTACACGACGGCTATCTCAGATAGCCGTCACTAATTTAGCGGTGAAAGACTAGCCATTGCCACCCACAGTTAACTCTTGGGCTACTCTTTTACAAACGAATAGTAGAATTGACTGTTCATAATAACGACTCCAGTGCTAATAGGGCGACCATGTTAAGTGTGACAGGGATTCGAACCCGCGACCCTCCATGAGGGGCCTCAAAATATTTAAACCTAAATAACTAATTTGAACTTGATACAACGTGTTATTCACAAAATATATTGGTTATGGTTTATAACATTTCAGATCATTTATGCATTTACTATTTTGCTTTTATAGATAACTTGTAATTTATTTTAAAAACTAAATGTAATTCACTATATATGGAATATTTCTTTAGAATTCTATAACTAACGTTAGTGCTTCGTTAAATATTTTGAATGCTAGTTTTTAACTATTATTTAAACATGTCAACATTTTGAAAAGCAACATGGTCTTTAAATAAAACTTAATACCATATTTTTGAAGTTTTAAAATAACCCTTTACTTTGTAAACCCACAGTTACCGAAACTGAGAATACAAATTTGCAGACTATGTTTGTAAGTTGACTGAATACGTCATAGAAAAAAAACGTTTGTAATACATTTGTAAATGTTACCATAATGGATTTTACTTACACGATAAGTGTGTGTGTGTGTGTTTTCTTATAGCAAAGCCACATCAGGCTATCTGCTGAGCCCACAGAGGGAAATCGAATCCCTGATTTGGCGTTGTAAATTCGAAGACTTACCGCTATACTAGCGGGGGGCAACATGATAAGTAATACAACTTAAACAATAGGTTGTGAACTTATTCTGAAATAAGTGATTCGGGATGTTTTTTTCTTTTTTATGAATAACAAAGGTTAATACATAAAGCCAACTCGTGTTTTGGAGTCAATTTGTTTTATTAAAGTATTTGTTTCTGCGCACATTGGCAAGAGAAAATACAAACAAGTTTTTATGTCCAAGTTTTTATTTAGTGATTACAAACAAGCCTTTTTTAGGGCTTTATTAGTGTTGACTATTTACAAGGTAAGAGCCAATTTTGCAACTCTAATCTAGTTAGAGATGTTTCTCACGAAGTACGAAGGTCGCTCTCGTTCAGCAGAGTAGAAAGTGTATAAAGGCAGAAAATAACTTCAACTTATACGTATTATGTTAACTGGAGTACCAACAACAAACTTGTACCCCTGGGAATTCCCAGTTATGTCACCTCGCTGGACTCTCTGACGCCGTCAAAGATGACCAGGCCAACGTATAGACAATCTTTTGACCATTGTGTCTCTGGCTAAGATTCGAAACAAAAGGATGGTAGCTTATCTTTTTATTGTCTCCGTGTTGTCTACTAGGTAAACTCGGACTAACAGCGAAGGCGACTAGCAGTCGCACAATTAAAACCTTACTGTCTGTTTCTCTGCCAGGGGCTAGCCAGGTTCTTAAGTTTTATCTGTAACGAGCTTGAGTCTTAACTGTTAGCTTTGTTTTAAAACATCATTAAAAGGAATGTTTGGACAGATGTAAAATTTATGAAAAACAAGAAATCACGACTTACCGTGTGTGACTTCAAGACACAAGGAGTATAGTTTTAAAAAAAACAAAACAACAACCTTAATTGACCTTGATGTAAAATCAGCAACTACACAAATTCATGGTTTAGTAAACAGTAGTTAACAAAATCCTTACGATCAATTAACCAATGTCTGTAGTTCTTTGTGATAACTAGGATAGTTTTCGTCGTCTTTGGAATCAAGATAAAACGACAAACCATTAACTTTCACGCAAAGCTCGTTTGTTATTACAAGGGAAGACTTAACTATTATTTACGTTTAAAATAATATCAAACGAGAATTTTGAAACTCAGTTATTAATGCTATATTTAAATAGATTGATTCGTCACTACTTCTAAATAGGCTCGGCTGTTCTAAATTGCATTCACTTTCCCTTTTCCTAGTCCATCATTTGCTCAGCATTTTCATTTTATATCCTACGTATTCATTCATTCCCAGCAACGTTTCACCTCAATAACAAGAAAATCATAGTTCGATATTATCTACACATGCACTCATAGAAAAGTCGCATGGCGGACAATCATTAAGTTCATAGACATATAACGCTAAAAATTCGGGGTCGTATCCTCCGAGATGAACAGAAAGCTGCCAGTCTGTTGTGTAGCTTTGCGTTATAACACAAACAAACTTACACAATAACTAAGATTTACGTCAAGTAAAACAATTACAGGTATATTAGTGGAGACGTACTTTGACAGCTAGTTATTTTTATCATAATATAGGAAGTGTATAATAACTGTAATTTCTTCTTCAATAAATTATGTAAAACTATTTGAAATTCCAGTGTGTAAAGCCCACAGTTTTGTTTCAAAATTGTTCAAAATAAATATAGGTCCAGACAACAACTATTTAATGGAAATTTCTTAGGCTATGTTTTACTTCGGGAAGAAATGTTTGCAGTTTTTATTGTGAATATTAGTTTCTTGTAATAAAATGCATTTCTTAAACTATCTCTACACACCTTACTCTTTTCCTCATACTGCGTTTGTGTGTAATAAAATGTTAGTTCTTGTTTTGTTTTTGAATTTCGCGCAAAGCTACATGAAGATGTTCTGCGCTAGCCTCTCTAATTTAATAGTGTAAGACTAGAGGGAGGGCAGCTAGTCATCACCACCCACAGTCAACTCTATGGCTACTCTTTTACCAACGAATAGTGGGATTAACCATAACATTTAACATCCCCACAGCTGAAAAGGCGAGTAAGTTTGGTGTGACGAGGATTAAAACCCGTGATCCTTGAATTACGAGTCTAGCACCTTAATCACCTGGCCGTGCCGGGCCGTAATAAAATGTATTTCTTGAATTGTCTCGACATGCTTTACCCTTTTCTTCATACGGTGATTACGTGTAATAAAATGTATTTTCTGAATTGTCTCGACATAATTTACATTTTCCTTGTTCAGTGTGTGTGTGCAATCAGATATATTTCCTGAATTAACTCGATAAATATTTACCTTTTTCATCATCTAATGTTTGCGTTTCTTTCTGAGGAATTATAAAATGGAACTGGAAAATTATATAAAATATTAAACTCAGAAAACTCATATTTCACAAAAACTGCCTTTAACTGAAGATGTATTGATTTTCGAACGAGAATATTTTGTTTGAACTTTCGCTAGATTTGTAATGTTACCGATAAAATTAATTAGATGTTATAATTATCGTTGAAGTTTGTTACAAAGTGAAACTACCTTTGCTGTAAAGTTTATTCTTGTAGCTTTAATGATATATCTCTTTTACGTTAAGAACAAATTAGTTTGGTGTGTGTTTGTGTGTTTTTCTTATAGCAAAGCCACATCCGGTTGTCTGTTCAGCTCACCGAGGAGAATCGAACCCCTGATTTTAGCGTTGCAAACCCGGAGACATACCGCTGTACTAGTGGGGGGAATTAGTTTGGTTGTTAAAGATAGGCAAGCAGCATTCTTGTTCTTGATAAATAGAATTATTTTTTGTACAATAAATTTGTTATTGTTACCTTATATTATATATATATATCTTACTAGATTGGAGTTATTAAGAACAAAGCAGTTTTATAAAAAACTATAAATAATTTTGTATTGGCTATCCATCGATTTAATTATCTTTCGCCACTCATTGACACAGCGGTATGTCTGCGAACTTACAATACTAGAATCCGGATTTTGATACCTGTGGTGGGCAAGGCACAAGCAGCTCATTAGGGAACTTTGTGCTTAACTTCAAACAAACATAAAACCTGATTGTCTTTGATTATTTTGAATCCTGATGATCATCCTTCGTGAAGACGTAGAGTGGAAAACCGATTTAAATAAATCGTCCATTAGAAGATACAAATTATTTTTGTTGTAAACTTATTCTAAAAAATCGTTTATTCCACAAGTTACTTTTCTTGAACACTATGAAATCATAAACATGGACTATGAACTGTTTGAATTACTTCTAAAATTCCTGAGAAAACCAGGTCATGAAATTGTCATTTCAAAGGTGTATGTGAACCAGTACCTCACCCTCGTAACAAAAAGAGAACTTGAGGTTACCTGGCATGAGCTGCACAGTATGGGTTCTCACATGGTGCCAGAGCTTCGCTGTGTGCACATTGTGGGGTGGAAACAAATTACTGGTTACTAAGAGTAATACTGAATGCTTGGTGGTAAGGGGTGGGCTTTGACTGCTACACACTCTTGTGATATCATTCATTTAAAGGTCGGGTTCGGTGTTAAACGATGACCAATAAATCTTTCTAAATGTTGACAGTGGGTAAAGCAGACCAAACAAATTCAGTTTCCACCAGAGAGCATGCGATATAAACACCTGTGATCTTAAAGATGACAGAGGAGGTGAGGGATGTATGGGAAGGAGATGTTAGTCGACTTAAAGGTGAATTCTCACATACAGAACAGTTTTGTTTCCCTACATAAGATATATAATTTTTATAATTAAAAAAATAAACGACTTGTTAGTAAGTGTCGACTGCTGGTTACTTTCAAAACACAAACAGGCTAGCTCAGTTCTTGGAAATGAAAGTTTTTTATGAGCTTACGCATAAATATTGCCCTCCGATGGCTCATCGGTAAACTTGTGGGATTACAAAGCTAACAATAGGATATAAATACATTCGATGGGCACAGCGCATGCACAATTCTGACCAAATTGTTTGCATACTCTTCAATATTGAGGTTATTGTCTACATGTATGGAATAGTTATTGAGTAAATGCCCAAGTAGTGACAGAAATGGTATCGTACGATAGCAAAAACATATACGAATTGTTTTTAGCAAGTGTTCATCAAAACACACATACACGTTTGGTGTGTATCAAAAGTTGTGATTCTATATAATCCTTTCCAATACAGATTAATGTTTTGTTCAAACAATGTCTTTCTCCTTGGTGTAGAGTCAAGCTTCATCATATGTCAGAAGGAATAAGACCAATAATGATATGAATACATTGCCAGAACAGTAGTGTACCTGCAGTGTACTGTATCCAAAATCCTGAAGAGTTATCGGACCGCAAGAAACGTTGATCAGGAAAAGTATAGTGGTAGACGCTAAAACACTACTACTCAGACCACCATATTTTGATCAGGTTAACGTGTCAAGCTCAATAAAATATTAAAATAACTCTTGACAGGAATGGTAGGAATACTCAGCAGAACAGTGAAAATGAGAATGACCAAACAAGGTTATTTTGCAAGAAGGGTTTTCTACAAACCAATATTAATCAGATTTTACTACCCTCACCATATTACTTGGGTAAGACAGCATGCTAGCTTACAGTTAGGAGACAGACGAAATATCGTCTTTTCAGATGAGTCCTTTTTTCTACTTACTAAAGCTGATGGCATTATTCATATTCGTCGTTTACCAGGAGAACAGATGAGGGAAGACACAGAGTACACACAAGAGGTGATGAAATAGATATTCGGGAGCAATTCATTATGGTTGAGAAACTGCTCTTCATAAAATTTTTGGAAAACGTCAATGGTGCCTCCTACACACATTACACAGAGACAATATCTCTGCTATATGCTAAGGCAAAGATTGGCAATAACTTTGTGTTCCAAGAGGACGTTAAACGATTATCAAGGCCAGCAAAGTTTTTATACCATTGAGAAGTGTTGAGCAGAACTGAGAAAAAAAACTGTCAACCAAGACCCTAAAACAGCCACTGTAACTGAGTTTCAGCATCTTCTAATGACAAGTTGGGATGAAATATGGACAGCATACCATGTCATCTTGCGGAGGTTATAAAACGAAAAAGACCAATCAAGTACTGAATGCTTAATATGAACTGAAAGAAGGCCACAGACGCAAATTGTAATAGTTTAACGTAATATGTTGTAGCTATATGTATGTTCTGGTTGTAATAGGTGAAATGCTGAATTACACAACTATCTACGGATGTCTCATAAAATTGTTTGCTGTTTATGATGTCCACATAACTTGTCTTGTTAAACAAGTTATACATGAATATGCTCAATATAACATGATTTCTCAGTTTAACTGTGCTAAAGCTAAATGTATTTGTATTTCTTCGCTATAATAATTATTTTATTTGGTACAAGATATGCAAAAATTTTGACCAAGACTGCAGCTCATTTTGTGGCTTTGGTTTAATCATACGCAGAGAAATCATTCGATATGCAGGAGTATCTATTTTCTTAATTTTGTAAATTAATTTAAAAAGGCATCTTGCACTATAATATAGATCCTCAGTTTGAAAGGATTTTATACAGTCATGTAGGGATCATAGGTTTGAAAGTTTAGGGTTTTTGTACGTATTTAGTTTTACATTCACTTTCATAGAACTTTGTTGTGGAAAATCTTATTAATTTGCAAATTTTGTTCATATGCGTAGATATCTACGTGTGGTACGATATTTTATGTGTTCATTTATATAGTTTTAGTTCGTTCGTGACTTCAGTACAATCACAACTATAGAAGGCTCTTGTGACGTTTTTGAAATATTCAAAATAATCCTCTTTTCTGCATAAGATTTAATTCTCGGTTTCCGACTTGTTTTTGTACCTTACTTGACCGGTGAGGTACACATATTGTATCATATTGAATAGTCTTATGATTTTGCTTATAACTCAATGCAAGGAACTGACTAGTTTGTTTCTTGCTAATCATAAAGCTATACAATGGACAATCTGTGCTGTGCCTATCATGGCTATTGAAACCTTGTTTTCAGTGTTATAAGTCCAAAGAGTTATCACTGGCCCACTGGGAACAATATTAAAAATATATAATTTTAATTTTTAAAACTTTTAGAACTATTTTCATCGTGATTTGTTTGAAGTTAAATTACAAACTGATTGCTGTAGCCGTTGATTATTAAGTGAGTTTAAATCACTTCGCAATATTGTGTGGAAACCTCATAAATTTGAGTATATTTACTGTAACGACTGTTGGTGATTGAGAATGCTGTGATGTTCCTTATAGTGCAGATAAACAAGATATACACATACATTTATTTTGTTGTTGTTTCCAGAATTTTCCCGCAAAAAATATACAAATTACTATTTGCTTGCAAAATCCTGAAAGATAATGAGCAGTTTCAGTGTGATTGTTTCCTTTTGTTTCCTTCAGAGTTATTTGTTTGCTTTTGGATTTAGCGCAAAGCTACATGAGGAATATCTGTGCTAGCCGTTCCTAATTTAACAGTATAAGACTAGAAGGAAGGCATCTAGTCATCGCTACCCATAGCCAACTCTTGAACTATTATTTTACTGATGAATAGTGGGATTGACTGTTACATTATAACACTTCCACCGCTGAAAGTGGCGAGCATGTTTGGTGTAACAAGAATTTAAACCCACGACTTTCAGATTATGAGTTGAGTGTTTTAACCATTTGGCCACATAAAGTGATAATCAAACAAAAATTTTAAAGTTTGCTTATGAAACTAAGACAATAACCCATTTTGTGTGTTATTCCATGTCTAACTTATTTCTCAGCCTGCTTACAGTCCATTTCAGCCCTCTGAAAGTCCTGGTAGAACTAACTTAATAGAGCCGACTATTTTTGTACTTTGTTAGTACAAAGTCGTGTAAAATTTGTTATAACGTCTAGCTTTGTTCACTGTGTATTGTTTGTCACTGTAGAACAGACAACAGAATAAAGTGTTTGAGTCTGTTAAAGTATAAACGTCGTGACTCAGCTTGAATTGTTACTCAGGTCCTCCATTTTAAATTGGCCAGCAACACTGACAGTTCTGAATGTTTTATATCATACACTACATGCCAATTAAATCACCGAGTTTCCTGTTTTTCGCATGATTGACTTCCTTAGTGCATTTTAATGACAAAGAATGTTACAGAATATGTTACAATGAAGTACAATATTTTGATTCCATAACCGAGATGTAATTGTTTCAAAAATTATGGTTTTGGCGAGTTCTTTTGAGTAGTTACTCTATGTTCTAGAGTATGTTGTGACCTTCGAATATCATTCATTGTCATGGCTATTTGCCATGTCTTGAAAATAATAAGTAATTTGATTATAACTATTAGTTATTAAATAACAATTATCAATTAGTTTATGTCCTTATTTCGGCTGTTAATATTCTGTTACCTTCAGGAAAGTCCTAGAAAGGACTATTTTAAGGTAATAGTGCCAGAGATTCTATCCTGAATGTCCTTCAAGGAGTTGTTCGTGTGCTATTCAGTCGTCTGAGAGTTATCCTATTAAAAACTCAAACAAATAATAAATTTGACCAGTGTGAAAGAAGTCCTCGTAGGTTGCTTACTTAAACAAATGAAAGATATCTGCAATACCATAGATGCCAAAAAGAAAAAAAACAACAACACATAATCTCAACTCTTATTGACAGTAGATACCCGGAACACTTGATAAAAAAGGAAACAAAAAAGGATGAACAACATAAATAAGTAGGAAGAAAATTGTAGATATACATCCATATTATTTTATATCAAACGCCTCTCTCCAAGCTTATTATCCTATCATAACAATATAGAATAAAGACAGTATTTGAAAGATACGACATAGTACGACCACAGTTAGTTCACACTACATTATCTAAAGGCTTAATGGAAAATGAAAGTATTACCTACAACATCTATTGTGGCCTCCAATATACCATAGAAAGGAAAATACTGTGGAAAGATGGAACTAAGAAGCACAATATATTTACAAAGCTCTGTAATGCCGATTTTTCTCCAATAGTCCACCATACCTGAAAAGAAGTATGCATATAGAAGAATTTAACTATTGGATTGTAAGTTACTTATGAGAAAAAAAGATACAAAAATCCTTCTACATCCACCTAACTGAAAACATACCGAGCCAACCTCCCGTAGAAACCAGTATGAGTTGGATACCCTTTTTGAAAGTATTCAAATATGACAGTTAATTGAAGTCCTCCTCAGACAAATGGACAGCACATCACCCTTTATATCAAGAAGACCCAGAAACACCACTAAAATAGTCATTTTCAGGATCTCACGGAGACTGCGCAGATTTACAGTCGAAATGTAAGATGAAATCTAATTATCAGCTTATATCCAGTAACTGACGCTGCCGTTTAACACTGACATACTTTGGAAGTAATAAGGATTCGATACTATAATATGAAGTAAGTTACAAGTTTTCTGTGTTTTGTGATGAAGTTTTATTTCATTTTATTAATATTAGTTTCATTAACAGTATTGCTTAAATTTTCAATGTACATATTATACATATATTTATCTATTTATTATGATGACTATTTTGGGTTCTTAACATAAAAAAACGGATTTATGACTAGCTTATTTAAATTTCCTGGACATATCATTGTGTTACAGCCAAAAATATCCCAAGGAACGAGGATACTCAAATGAAGCAATGAATTTTAATTACTATAAATAAGTTCGTATATTAAATTTACTGTATTCGCTATTAGTTTAATTTATAGTTCTGATTTATGTAGATGGTTTCCTATGATCATGGGTTAATAATAACTGTGACAAAACATTATTTTTTATTTTAATTTTATGTGAGCTATCCCATATTTACATAATATTGTCTTCCGAAATGTTCTAGAGCACCATATAAGAGTGAATTAACACAAACGATCCAACATACTTCCAACAGAGAAAATTTATTCCTAAAAATTAGCGGAAGAATATCGCGTTTTAATTTCAAGATATAAAACATAAAATAGACAACGTGATAACCGTTTGTGTTTTGAATTTCGCACAAACCTACTCATGGGCTATCTGTGCTAGCCGTCACTAATTTAGCAGTGTAAGACCAGGGGAAAGGCAGTTAGTCATTACCACCCACCGCCAACTCTTGGGCTACTCTTTTACCAACGAATAGTGGGATTGACCGTCACATTATAATGCTCTCACGGCTGAAAAGGCGAACATGTTAGACGCGACGGGGATGCGAACCCGCGACCCTCAGATTACGAGTCGCACGACTAAACGCGCTTGGCCATGCCGGGCCGGTAAAGTAATAAGCAATACATCTTGAAATTCCTTGTTGAACTACACAGCATATAAATATATATTGTATTTTATATTGTGTTAATGTAGTAGCTTTTTCTGTAACACCCCAGTCAAACGTTTTCTTAAAATTTACAACTTAAAAACTTTAGCGCTTGTAATTTTGTCATACGTTTCTATACGTAATAACACAATTTTAAGTACAATGATCATATTGTTAGGTCTGAATGCATATCTTACGATTAATAAAGTAACATTGATGCATAACGTTAAGTTTTTCTCTCTGCTGTTTTTGATTCCGATGTTAAAAACACGTTTACTCGTGTAGTTTTACAGTAGTAAAGATTCTTATCACTTAATTAATACTTTCTTCACATGCACGTTTGTTCGTACCTTTCAGTTTTTCTTACCTGGAAGACTGTTGAATTCGTGTTCTTAAGATAATTAAGTCAGTGTCTTAAATTATCAGTTAAAAGTAACTTCATAAATTTCAATTTCACAGCATTAAGTTCAATTTATGTTATTCTCACATGTTTTACTAATCATGAGCTGACTTATTTTCCAATCACGCAAAATCGGCATTGAATAAAACACTTTTATACGAGCTTTATTAGTCAAAGATTGAAACATTATATATCAATAGAAAAGAAAACACACATAAAAAAACCATTGCAGAGTTTTTGGGCTGAATGTGAGTATATATAATTGTTAACCTAACACAGTAGTAAGCAATGAAACAAAAGAAATATGTTGATTTCACTGCTTTAATTCAGACAATAGCACTTATTTTTTAAGTTTCGTTGCATAGATGTGTTCAACTAGTATTTGTTCATTTTCAGCTGATTTTTTTCCCACATGCGTCTTCATACCAGTCGAAGCTAAGACTTTTTTCAGTCTGCACTATACTAGTCAACTATGTACCGTTTGTAAAGGGTACAACTCATAATACGAATACACGTCATTGAACGGAAACCGCAATCGGGCGTCGTGTTGTGAAATAGTGTCAAGTCTTTGTGCACTTAAGGCAATCGAGCAAGTAATGCGATTACCAGTCAAGTTCACGGAGAAACCGAACATTAAACTGATCAGTAAGGCTTGCAACTATCCATCATACCTTATGTCTCTTTCGTTGATGACTTTGAAAGATGGCTGTTGAGACCCAAGTCACGGTAAAAAACAGTATTAGACAGGCCAATATTTTATTTGTTCCGCCTTTTCTTTATAAACTTATGTATTGAAACGGCACCCGTGCATATCCATTCTTAGTAAGACCGTAAGACATTTATGTGGTCAAATTTTATGTCGTTAAACAAGTTGAGAAAAGACCGCTCTCAGCAGGACTATCATGCAGTGGCTGTGTTTGGAAGCTTTATGACGACCTACTGAACATGCACAAAAACTTGGGCTACCAATGTCGTGACGTAATGAACGATGTCTCTTTCTGCTTTTGACGTGTTGTGCTTCGTGGGCTGTGCCAATAGTGACAGAGGGCGGGGTGGTTTTGACTAGAATTTCAATGAACGATTGAAATTACGTTGCGTCAGGAACAAAGAGGCAAAGATTTTTCATCGTATTTTCTTGTCGAATACAAAAGGTTTTAACGTATAAAACTTCAAGGTAAATATATTAATCAAACCTTGTCATGGTTTTCGACACAAACAAAAATAGGGCTGACATTTTCATCTTTGCCTTTTTACTTCTTTTAATGCAGTTTCTGGAAACCAAGAATAATAGAAAAAGAAACGACTTAAATATACATTACAAGTGAAAAACCTAAAATAACCGAACAGTATTGCAATGTGAATCAAGTATAATTTGAACTGTAACTTTCGTATTCATACATTTTTTTAAATTCATAATACAGGCTCCTTTAATTAACACGTTCTGTGATATGTTTCAAGTTTTTAAAGTAGAATTTATTTTAAAAAAATATAAAGTGATCTAATGTTTTATTTGTTTAAATTTTAATAAGACGTCCTTTAATGTCCCATTCTGTCCACGTTTGAATAAACAAAAACTATCAGATCATAAAGATAAAATTGGAAAATAAGTGAAAGATGTTAAAAATTAACAACAATATACATGTTACATCTGATGTTGATGTTATCTAAAATAAGATGTGACGCAAGGAAAAGCATGCATTTACAGAATATTGAAATTATAAATACAATGACGAAAATATTTTAATAACAAAAAAGTAATCGAATTTTAAAAACACAATATATGTTTCCGGGAACAAAAACTAAATTTTATACTACACACATTTATTTTTAGCTGAATCGATAGTTTTCGGGATAACGTATATAAAAAATAAACGTTATATGTTTTTGAGATATAATAAGCTTTTTGATTAATGAGATATGCAGTTTACAACAATTTTATAACTAGTCTTATCTGTTATGATTTAAATACCTTTACAAGTATGACGTTTTTAATTAACTTAATTTCTGCTGGTGAGTGGTAATAAATAGTTCAATGTATACTACATAAACATATACATGGCTACACATATATTTAGAACATTTAATGAGATTTTTCTATAATGTAATGAACTGATGTTTGATATTGTAGACGCGAAAGTAACACAGTTTAAGAGCAATTACAATGACGGTTTAAAAAGATAGCAACAAAACACCAATTTCTACTAAACCTGAGGACAGTTACAGGGCAACACACACACACAGTGAAAGTTAATATTTTGTACGTTTAAGTAAGCTGTCATTAGCTACTGTGATACATACTGGTTAAAATCACATGATACGTAATACAATGTTTTAATTATTCAGTTTTGGTAAAGTATTATACTTACAAAGTCCTAGAGAAAGCTATAATTCTCGAAAGGATTAAAGATAAGTTAGTTACTATGTTGGTGTGGTTTAGTATGATAGTATTTCTGATAAAGTTAGTTTGTATTTGCATGTACTTTCTTTGAAATTCAGAGAATTTAATTAAATAAATAATCTCACACCAGTAGCTTTCCTTGACTGATAAAACGTAGACAGAAATCCTACATTTGTTAGAGCGATATCACCATCGGAAAACACAAGTCTATTTTATCATGATTAATGGATTCTGGTAACATCTAATCAGTGGCATATCGTTCAGTCAAGTGAATCAGACTTCACTTTATTAAACTACTTTACTTTCAAATACACGACACCACCTGCTAACGCAGATATCAGTTATTTTTGAATTTGATACGAGGGTTTCTCCAGAGCAAATAGTAATGACAAGGAATGGTTCTTATTGATAAATCAAACAAAATTAGTTCGTTCAAAAGTGGTTTATTTGCGATATAGTCTTGTTATAGTCATTTCTAGATCTCTTTTTGTCTGAAAATTGATTAATATTAACATGATGTAAGGTTATTATTAAAATTCACGTTTCTGTAATATGGCCATTGAGCTTATAATAAGAAACACAAGCCTTCAGTCAGTTTAATTAATTTGTTTGTTTTAGGGTTTCGCACAAAGCTACATGAGGCATACCTGCGCTAGCCGTTCTTAATTTAGCAATATAAGAGTAGAGGAAGGGTAGGTAGTTAGTCATCACTACCGCCGTCAACTGTTGGACTACACTCCAAAGAATAATGCGATTGATCGTTACTTTATAACGTCTCCACGGCTGAAAGGGCGAGCATGTTTGGTGTGACGGCCCACTAGCATGGAGAGAGTTATCGCGTTGAGGTATGTAAGGTATCTTTATATATTTAATACTAAACTCCAAGTGTGACCTGGTAGTTAGCGTATTGTACTACAGATCTAATTTTTAGTATTGTGAGTCTACAGACATACCGATGTACCGCTAAGGGGCTGCAGTTCTTAAAATCTTCAAATTAAATACAGTTACTCTAAGTAAACCTGTAAACCTACTCTAAAATAGCTGTAAGTACTGTTTGACTAACTATCTATCTGAAATAACGTCTTTAATCAGTTTAATTATGCTTCTCAAGCTAAAGATACCAACAGTGAACAGCAATGGCAATAAAGATTTTTCATTCATTGGTATGCAAAAGAATGATTCAGCATGGACCTATAATGGACTATATCGGACTTGAAGGGCAAAAGGTACAAATTTAGTGAAATTTATGATATATCAGTGGTGACTTATTTTACCTTTTCCAAAACTACAATTCTAGTGATGGTAGCGACTAAAGTATTCGTTAATCAACTGAAGTCACATCATAACTACAGAAACAGGGCAACTGCTAAACTTGTTTCATTAACACTTGACCTTAATATCTTAATAGTCGAACTTTTCTCACCAATTTCTTGCAAATTATTCTGTGGATAACTGTGTTTACTTGATTTGTTATTGTCAAGCTTTCATATTCTGTTTTGAGCCATCTAGTGGTTGACTCATCATATCTACAACTGCATTTAGGACTTTTGGTTTGGTATGTTTTGAATTTCGCGCAAAGTTATACAAGGGCTATCTGCGTTAACTGTTATTAATTTAGGAGTGTAAGACTAGAAAAAAGGAAGCTAGTCATCACTGTCCACCACGAACTTTTGTACTACTCTTTTACTAAAGAATAGTGGGATTGGCCCTTACTTTATAACGCCCCTACGGCTGAAAGGGCGAGCATGCTTAGTCGAATACTTTAACCACTTTGCCATGCCGACGATTTGGGAGTTTAATTTAATATACTACATTGGTGTTTTTAATGCTAATATTTTATCTTCGAACATGAAAAAATGTTTTAATATAAAAATGTATCATAAGAAGCATTAACTGCTGGAAAAAGTACATTCATATCCTTGGAATAATTCTGTGCAATTTTACCTTCTCCTTCACAGTTTTTGAGATATGATTCGTTAAATTTCCAAAATATTTCTCTTAGAGAATTTTTAAATCAATATATTTCTATTGTCACCTGGGACAATTTAAACTTGCTTTTTATTTCGTGTATTTCCCATTGGTGTAAATGGGCTAATTTATCGCAGTGTAGCTCATTCAACCGATGTGAAAATGACCAGTGTAAAGAGAATTGAACCATTGAAAAATTATTAAACAAAAGGCTGTAACAAAGAGATAGTTCTTAAGGAATATAGCACAGTGAATAATGTTCATAGAAGAGCTTGAAGATTAATGAGTCAAATGCACTTGTAATAAGCCATGTACAGGCAGACCAACAACAGCTGTAGCAGAACAATCCAGTATAAGTACACATGAGCGTAGCAGTATACGTAATCACTCCAGGTGTTTGGATTTGCCAATTTCGACTATTCGTAAGGTTCTATGGTTTTGTTTGGGAATATTTTCTTACAAACTGCATCGTGTACAACTATTACAGTAAAAGTTATTGCTGCAACAGCAAAATGTAATAAACAGTACGGTTTTCTTTCGGGAAATTGTTTCTCCCCGTACTAATATGATACACATCTTACGGTAGCACAGGACGAAACACTTCAAGTCACTTTCCTTTTTAATGGTAAATTTCGCATTTATGGAATCTAACATCAACCGTTACCGGATTGTAAAGAAATCTGAAATCACCAATGTATAGCGCTAATCCCTGTTCAATTGTAAACCTGAAGGAAGCAAGTGTCAGGAAATGGTGCATACCAGATCAGACACACGTTATTACTGTAATGTCTTACTTCATACAGATGCAGTAATTTCTGGAACTTGGAAGATAATATTTGGAACAATTGCTGTGTTTGATCAGAGTTAAGTTATGGTGGCACCCCTGATGGCAGCGTTTTAAAACTAAGAGTTGCGTGTTTCTCAATGGGTTTGACCTTTTGAATTGCAAAACTTTCTTTACAAGCACCCTGTACTTTCAAGTTTATAGTATGTGAATAAGCTCTATATGAAAAAAAAACAATATTTTGAAAATATTGTGCATATTCACTGAATCACCAAAAAAAAGTTGTTTTTTCTCTGTGACCTTTTGTTGTTTAAATTAGTATATGTTTTATTACATATTACTTTTGTAAGTAGTTTTTGAGTGTTTTCTTACAACAAAGCCACATCGGGCTATCTACTGTGTCCACCTAGGGGAACCGAATCCTTGATTTTAGTGTTGTAAACCTGTAGACTTACTACCGTCCCAGCGGAGAACTTTTGCATGGAGAGGCATCATTGTTTTCTTTATTAGCGAGGTAAGATTCCAAGACACTGAGAGTGTATCTTTTTGTAGTTACAACTGTTTTTTTATTTCACCAATTCACCAATGTTACTGGGCTACTTAGGGATGAAAACAGTGCACCTTTCCCGGTGTGGATGTACTTTGTATCATTATTTTACCATGTGTTACCATTACACAAAACACATGCGTGTTTGCACTTTCCAAAGTTTCGGAACATCACCTCTACCATAGAAAAAGATGTTTAATTTTGCCACACAATAACATCTTCATATGCGCACCGATTTTTACGAGTATCATTTCTCTAGTTCACAGAAATCTGTTCAAAATTAATTCATTTCGTTCATTATACACCCGATGTTAAAGCTTAAGTAGAAGAAGCTAAACTATATTTTGTTTAATTCTAAATTGACTCAAAATTTAAATTCAACGATTTTCTTATTTAAATTTTTACAGTTACTGATTTTAGATAATCATAAAATAAATTAGGAAAGTAACATTTTGCTGACAATGTTTTAATATATCTATCGGGATGACAAACTTCTGGTGTGTCAGTTGAGATATAACTTCTCAATTTATATTTTAACTCACAGTTTTAAGTGGGGCTGGATCAACGTTCTTGTTTTGTTTGTTTGTTTTTGGAATTTCGCACAAAGCTACTCGAGGGCTATCTGTGCTAGCCCTCCCTAATTTAGCAGTGTAAGACTAGAGCGAAGGCAGTTAGTCATCACCACCCACCGCCAACTCTTGGGCTACTCTTTTACCAACGAATAGCGGGATTGACCGTCACATTATAATGCCCCCACGGCTGGGAGGACGAGCATGTTTAGAGCGACGCGGGCGCGAACCCGTGACCCCCGGATTACGAGTCGCACGCCTTAACGCGCTTGGTCATGCCGGGCCTATCAACGTTCTTAGATTTCTTCTAATGCACGTGGGTATTTCTGAAGTATGGGATGAGAAAATTTAGATCAAGCTGTTCTAAGATTTTATTCAATAGCATTTTGTCAACAAAATATAAAAATAAGGCTGTTTTTTAATTGTGGAATCTGATATGGTGATATTATTGTGAATATTTTTTTCTATATTTTGAATTGGTGATATTAAACTGATCACAAATTCTATATTTTCAGACAAACAGAATATTTTACAAAAACTATATTAGTTTTCTGTTATCTTCATTAATAGTAATGTGTGGCATAGTTTGTACAAGGTGTCATGTACTGTCATATTAAACTGATCACAAATTCTTTATTTACAGAGAAACAGAATGTTTTGCAAAAACTATATTAGTTTTCTATTCGTGTGTGCTCGTGTTTGAAAGACATGTTTCACATAAAAACTTTATCATTAAAATCTTATGTTGTGCCAATTTTAAAATTTATATTCGCCAGTAACATACTGGTGTAACTGAATAAATATTACAATTAATATATAAGTAACAATTAATGTATAAATTGTGTTTCACGAAATATTCAAGTCTAAATAACATCAAATCTAATATTTAAGATGTAACTATTATTTTTATGCTTTTTTTGCATTTTTGCACAGAACAGCTGTACGAATCATTCACAGTTTGACGAACGTTCAAATTACTCAGTATTAGCTAAATGTACTATGTAATTGTGATGTTATTAATATTAGCCAAAAATGTTATTAAAATGTACTTACAAGCTGTGCATAAAAATCTCACGGATCGTAATTTCTAATTTAACCTTCATGGAAAGAATTTCATATCAAACCCTTCAGAAAAAAAGCATTAATCCTAAAATCTGATTGAGCTCAAATATCGGGCGATGTTTCATGAACACATCAAAGTAAAGCAATTATGCATTACTCTCATTACATAATTTTATTACTTTGCTGTAAAAGAAAGTTTATGTCCAACTTAAGTCCTCATTCATCACACATTTAGTTCAGTGATGATTCATAGGTGAATGTGAGTTATACTAAGTTGCTTCATTTTGTTGCACTTTTGTATTAGAACCTTAGAACCTGCTGCTTTACGTAAAGTGTAATTTTACGTGTTTTCCCTCACACGCTTTTTGCTCATTTTTAGTCTTTGTATCAAACAAAAAAGCTGTAATGAATGCTAAGTCTTTAAAGGGAAGCAAGTGCTATAATGGAGTAATATGCGGACCAGAATATTGCTAATATTTCACGCAACTTCAAGTAAGTAAATGCTATTTTTAAGCATGACAACGTGTGAGAAAGAGTAACAATGACAAAGAATGGCACTCTCGTTCCGAGTTGAGCAGATAAAGAAGAAAAATATATTTTTTACATCTTTTACCAGTTGTTGCTCTTTCCAATTTCCTGCTGAGACGGTATGTTTTCACGGAAAAATATTTATTTACAAGTAAAATGAAGTAGGTAATTGCCTCAACCAACTAGACATAGATTGTCATTCTAGACTAGACATTCATTATTTTATATCAATAACGCTAGAATTAATTTAGGTATCATAAAATGTGCAAAAAAACAAAAGAAATAAAAATCTTCTAGCAGTGGTCGCAAGAAGCTTTCGTTGCTACTGATTTGTGCTTACTTTTTTTTAGTTGTATTCCATAGCGAAGGATAACGACGAAATATAAATTATTCTGCAAACCATTTAAAAGCAGGCTTTTACAATTGAATTTTGCTGCACAAAAATGAAGCAATGAAAAGTTTTTCAAAGTGGGCAAAGCTGGTGACTGAATTTATTGCACATCTGTTCTAGACGTGCATAATTTTTAGGATGAAGCAAAATATTTATAATTTGATAGAGAAAGGTAATAAATATGGATATTTTATGAATAATAAGTAAACTATGCAAACTTAAAACATTAAATATATTTTGTTTCCTTTTTTTATATTGACTCAAAACTACCTTTTTGGGGTTGGCTAAATGTACTAAAATTTTTGAATAGAATTTGATTACCAAACTTTCATACAAGTTTCAAACAAGTTCATACATTCTCGCAAACTTTTAGCATGTATGCTAAAAACATGCAAACAATGTGAATAAGAGCTATTTTAATAAAAATCGTAAGGTTACTAACTCAGATTTTTATTTATTAAATATAACTTTTAATGAATTAACAGACGTTAAAGAATTGATATAGTTTTCAAGCTAAATTCATAATAACCAAAGTAATAGCTTGAACTCTTCAAAGCCAATGGTGTGGTATAGCCTGGTGGAGAAGGCATTCAACTCCTGATTTACGGATTGTAGGATCAAAACCCCTCATGTACATGTTTGCATTTGAAACTTGGGAGATTTATAACGTGACGGTCAAGAGTTGGTAGTGGGTGATGCTAACTAAATATCTTCCGTTTAGTCTATCATTTACGCATTATGAGCGATTCCCACAGATATCCCTAGAGCTATTTTTCACGCAACTCAAGAAATAAAAAAAAACAAATTTATTTCTTAACCGAAACATCTTAAAATTAAATCTTTCCTATTATATAGCATTCTTATTGACACGAATAATCGCACTTAGCTTCTCTGTTGGTGCATTTAACATATTAGGATACTAATAAATTTATAATTTATCTCGCATCGTTAAATCAGATTTTCTGATAGGCGTATATAGACGTTTTCTGTATCAAAACAATATGCCATGATCAGTTATCAAAAATTTCAGTCACATTCTAAAGGACATCTCTGCATTCTGTTTATATCATTTCTTTTTATACCTAGAGTGATATGGAGACTGTATGTCCTCAAATTGCCATATCTAGAGCAATATGGACGTCGTATGTCCTTAAGTAACGATACCTAGAGCGATATGGACAATGTATATCCTCAACTAACGATACCTAGAACGATATGGACACTGTATGTCCTCAAATAACCATTGCCGGGGGTGTTGACAGCCTGTCGCTGTTTTTCTTCTATGTTTAGAGGTTTACATCTTTAATGGACATTCATAGATCATTCTTCATTTTTCCTTCTTTCTGTCTATCTTTCGTTATTCAGCACAGGAACGAATAGAACAAGCATACTAACACAGGAAATCATCAGTCACCCACCGACGGAGCTGACTTTATCTGGATTTGGTGTTGATGTTTACGGCTGCCAAAATGCAAGCATCCACTGCTGATGCTTCTGAAATGGTCGAACTGTTTACACTAGTTGACAGGTCATGCCGCTGACTGTCGTTACGCCAGTGAAGACGGACGTCAGTGAAGAGGCTTTTCCTCGTGTGTATGCTGGTATTACTTAAGTTCACTTGGAAGACACTGTTAAAACTAATTAAGGAATTATTTTTATGATATATGACGTATTGAAGAGTTATATTACACCAAAAAGAATATTATAATTACAGGTGTATTAAATGTAAATAATTATACTGTAACAACGCTCATTTTAATTTCGTTCATTTTTCTATTCCTCGCATGTCTTACAGTCAACTAAATGATCGATAATTAAAATAACTTTATGATTTAGCCAAAACAGATTTTGTGTCTTTGAACCCTTTGGGATCCCTAAAAATTTAGGTTTGAGACTGCATTTATATATCCCCTACCATAAGCTTGTCAAACGTGCTCAAACACCATGAACGGCTTTTCTAAAGTTGAGTTTTAAGGTTTTTATTTTTGTTGGATACACCAATCAGATAGTTTGAGGCCTTAAAATACTCAAATATGGTTTCGATACTCACAGAAGTCACACGCCTTACGCGCTCGGCCATGCCGGGCCCCTAATGAGTTCAACAATAAATGTTTGTCTAAAGTTACTTTATCAATATTAACGTCTGGTAAACACGTCGTATGTGAAACCAAACAACAACAGCCAGAGAATGTAGTTCGAAGAAATAAGCTGGTAATAGTAGTAAAATAGAAGATATTTTAGGGAGTGAAGTATTTACTATGCTAACTTATCAAGAGATAAACTTTCGAAGCATTTCCTTTAAACTATATTTTTATGTTATGTTAATACCTCATTTAAAACTACAGTTTAATAAGCTGGATATCCATATGTCGGTCATTATTATGATACCATCACGTGTACTAATCACTAGTTTTCTTATTTTGTGATATTTATAGACAGAAAAGGCTAACAAATTATCTATAACGTAAATTGTTAAAAACTCAAATGACTAGTTTAACCACATTATTTAGTTCAATTGTTGGTTAAATAGTACTTCCAGTAGTTTTAGAGTAAGTTTACTCAGAGTCATCTGATTTGATTTCAAGATTTTAAAGACTGCAGCGCCCCCAAAGGCACAGCGTTATGTCTGCAGACTTACAACACTAAGAATCAAGTTTTGTTACTTGTGGTAAGCAGATCACTGCTAGCCCATTTTGTAGCTTTGTGCTTAATTACAAACAAAACAAGTTTAAGGAATGCAATAGTAGACAGTAATCAAGTTTCCATGTTGTGGCTTAGTTGTCGTCCGTTGTAAAACTATGTAGTTCATAAAAACTTCAAATCAGTATTTCATAGTTTCCACATTTTTGTGCATCTAAGCATTAAAACACATATTTACTAATTTCTTTTCATTTTGACTATAAAATTAAAAAGCTAAATATTAATATCAAATATCCTGACCCTGCATATCTGTCATCAGAATAGTCAATTGATTAATATACGAAGTACACTGAGGTTTTGGGACTCACACTCCTGTGTGTATGTGTATATCACTGAGATAGTTTCCTCTGAGTGAATCGGATAGATATTCGTCATGATATTTACTCTTGGAGACAAGTGATCAGTTTCTTAAAGTCCTTTTTCACATTTTTTTGATTTATTATGATGTGCATGAAGGTTTTTGAAAAGCGTTTATCAAATGTTTGTACAGTCTTGACAGGCAATGTTACATAAAAGAGGCCGTCGATGCAATATCAGGTTTCTCTAATTGATGTTGTCAAGACTACGAGGTTACAATAACATTTAGTGTCCTCTTAGTGTACCATCTTGGTGTCTTATTTCAACGTAATATTCTCATTCCACGCGTGCATGAATGCACGTTTATAGAACATAAATGTATACTGCCATGCGTGCTGATGACATGCTAAGGTATATAAATTACGTGCTTACTCTTGGAGTTAAAAGTAAAAAACATGCGAAAGAAGATAAGCTAAGACACCAGTTTGTCAACTAATATTCTTTCCTTTATAAAATTTAAATTAAGAAAATGGCAATTAAGCTGTACTATATTTACATGATTAACCGAAAATTCTTACTTTTTTATGTATGTATGGATAGATATTATAACTTAAAAACAACTCTCTCTCTGTCCATGCGTGTATAAAAGTGCGCGCGTGTCTTTATACATATAAACAATTCATAGAATTGCAGCGACAAAATTTACCTACTTCATATTTCGTTGAGATAAGGCGATTAAAAAGTTGAAATTTCTGAAGCGAAAAATGTTATATAACGTGATAACAGATAGCACTTCTGTCAAGCGTTACGTGATCAAGTTATGTAGAAGATAAAATTGTACTATTTTAAAGTAAATACTTCCCTCTTGTCACAGTGATATGTCTGCGGGCTTCTGTTGCTAGAATCCTGGTTTCTATACCCGTGGTAGGCAGAGCATAATACTCCAACAAACAAATCAAGTAAATCAAATAATTTCGAAATGAAATCAAGACACCATTCTTCTAATATGCCGGCAAGAAATAGAACTTTGAGTAAAGATTTCATAGAACTCCAAGTGACCTTAGTCTGCTTGTAATGATTAGAATATAACAGGTTCCGGCTTTGGAAGTATGTGGTACAAACTAATGAGTTGAACACCAATTAAATGCCAATGATTGTTTTCCTTCTATATAGTTGACTCACATATTTAAGAAAACTAATATTTTTTAGAAGCTTAGTAGAAAAAGAAACAAACTTGTATAAGAGTTTGGGTGATATATGGGGATACCAATATATGATCTTTCAAAAACAAAAAATATTTTTCTGCTTTAGAGTATTTTCCTTAGATTCTAGTTTGCATCTGTTTAAAAGAACCTTGTTCTTGTACATTTTTAGCCGCAACATAACAGCTAATAGAATGTTTCTGACCCTTTGTTGTTGTTTTTGTTATTCAAGTATAAAATCTCAACCCGTAGCTCCATAACTTCTAATTATTGTTACAATTAAACTTTTTCTTTGTTTCTCAAGTTATTCCTTATTGTTTCTATTTAAATAAATATTTGTTCAATTATATCTGCCGTTGTAACTTAGGTTTTGAAGTTTTTAAAGACAAATTTTTGCTCAGAATTCCAGTGTAATATATCATGCTTCTGCATCATCACTTACTTCTTTACTCTTACAAAAACACCCTCATTTGTGAAATTGTTGAACACTGTAACGTATTTCTCTTCATGCTATTTTACTCAAAGATTTTGTTTGTTACTAAACAGAAAAAATAATTATAAACTAAAATTTACACATAACATTAAAAAAGTATTACTTACTACAGAGACGCTGGTAAAACTGATCCTTAAAAAGCATTGAATCATAGATATTTCGGGATTTTGGTCTGGAACATTTTTGATAAAAATATAGTATTGTATCTAGTAGAGTACATTGTATGTGATGCATGCAATAGTTATACATTAAGGTTATTTACAGTACGTTCTGATACACGTCGAATCACTTTTGCATCATGTTGGTTAAGTTCAATCTCATTATATAATATTATGATAAAACGTTTTGAAGAATAGATTTTCCGAGATGTATTGTTTACAGCCAATATGTTGAAGGTTAAAAGGTACAAATAAAGAAACACGTTTAAGAAAGGAGATATATGTATAAATGTATAGGGATGGCTAATATCCATCCTTCAAAAACATTGGAAACAGATAGTGGGGAGGAAATTTGCACCAACCCTAATATCTTGTTTGCATTATTTTTGAGAAATTAATAAAAGTCATCCAAAAATCTATTTTCTTTATTTGAAAAGTTTTCTTTATGTGATTGCTTATTTTTTTATGTATTTTTTCACAGACAAAGGAAAATTGCATTTATAAACAAGTTTAAAATACACTGAGATTCGAACCGTAATATTTATTGTTTATCTATTGTTATCGAGTAGTTCCTGTTTCGTCTTGTACTTAAGTTTCTAAAAGGAACACGAGATTTCTAATAAAAAGCTACCTATTTTTTTTTTAATTATTACTGGTGATTAATACTATTTACGAAAACGGATACTTAGTTTAAAACTATCTGACCTCAGTGAAATTGATTGAAGCCATTGTTTTTTTTAAGTTATCATGTAATAAAGAAAGTTTGTTTTGTTTGTTTTTGGAATTTCACACAAAGCTATTCGAGGGCTATCTGTGCTAGCCGACCCTAATTTAGCAGTGTAAGACAAGAGGGAAAGCAGCTAGTCATCACCACCCACCGACAACTCTTGGGCTACTCTTTTACCAACGAATAGTGGGATTGACCGTCACATTATACACCCCCACGGCTGGGAGGGTAAGCATGTTTAGCGCGACCCTCGGATACGAGTCACACGCCTTACGCGCTCGGCCATGCCAGGCAATAAAGAAAGAAAAAAAAATAAGAACAAGAACTTTAAACATTTTGCTATGATATTTACAAACATTACCGGAACTTGTGACTCAGCCATTACATAGATATTATTATAAAAGGAAACACTGTATAGTAGTGTAAAGTTTTGACTACCTCTGAAGGAAATTTTTAACATGCCAATTTACCGTCATGTGCCAGGTGATTAGGAAACTCGACCTGCAATCTGCAGACCGCGAGTTCGAATTCCGTCACCGAATATGTTTATCTTTTTAATCACGTAGGCGTTATAATGTTTGATCAATCTCTCTTTCTCAATATTTGAGAGTAGTACAAGAGCTGGTGGTTGGTTGTGTTGATTAAAAGTATTCCTTCTAGTCTAACACTTCAAAATTATGTATCTAACTTCCACCTTAAAGGATCTAGATTAGAGAGTCTATGTTCGTAACAGAAAAAAAGAAAGAAAATAATTTGTTCGGTTTCGGATATATGCACAAAGTTTCTCAAGGAAATATCTGAGCTGATTGATTAGAAGTAAGGCAACTACCTAACGGTACCAATCACCCATTCTTGGACTACTCATGTCTGACCGAACAATAGAATTTGACCGGCATTTTTATAAAGCATGTATGGCCTAAAAGTGTTGGACGCGAATTTTTTCTGTTAAGGGACACGATTATTGAACCCGCAAATGAAACGATAACTACAACATATAGAAGAAATAATAAAAAAGACTTAATTCGGGATTTTTTTATTCAGATTAAAGTAAAGATAAGACATAGTTGTTTGGTTACAACGCAAACATATCTAACTTGTTATATACGTAGACCATATTTTAGATATAACTGTCGCTGGATCAGCAAACGAGGCTTACAAGATAGTGTAAGAACGTCTGTCGAATAACTTAAAGATTCAATCTCAATGAATTAAATCTATTTACACTATATTTACAGATCGTGGATAAACATCTATGTGTCAGAATATCAAATGATAAATGTGGTAATTATTAAACCATGAAAAACATATAGGTCGTGTTCATTTTAATGATTTTAATAATATGTCGTTTGGAAAACTATTTGGGTTAAACAAATAGACACCACATAAATTTTAACAAAAAACGATTCTAACAATATTGAACACCGCAAATTAAAAGCAATACGTACTTTTTTACATGTGCTAAATTTGATGACGTTGTATGTTTCAATAAGTGACTGATTCGATAAAGTACTTTCAATAATGTTTATTTGCAAAATCTTAATTTCGTAACATTCATAACTCAGAAAAGGGAACAGTTTATATTAGAATAAATACTAGTTCAATGACATTTATTTGCTAACATTAATTTTCCGTTGTTTTTTATAAGTTAGAAGTGGGCAAAATTTATAAATACTTGTAAAAAAGCTAAACAACACAACTTGAAAAATTATAAAGCAGTGAATGTTGCAGTTAATTAACGGTGCTTTAAAAAGTACCAGGATGTTGCAAAGTTAACTCTTTGGGTTGCACCTCTTTCATTATCTTAGGATCCATTATTTGGTGTTATGTAATTAATTTATTCTCTCACATATATACCGTGGGTTTATTCCTAACATTGGACTATGTCATTGACGATAGTGACACTTTCTTCCCTATAAATGTTTTTAATTTTTAAGGACTATTTTTGAAAATTTTATTTAAGTTTTTATTTATCTTTGGGTCTCTATCATTGTTTTAACTAAATTTCCTCTTAGACTTTATAATATCTTCAATTTTTACTGTTATTTTTTTATTGTTGGTTGTTTAGTACACATAGCCTAGTTGTTTAGCGTCATAAAACGCCAAATAACAACAGAAATAGCAACACATGAAATATTTTGCTAACAAAAGAAGTGTTTCAAACGAGTGATCAGAAGAATATGATACACTTTCCTTTGCTTTAGCGTAAAAGATCTTCTTAAGCGTCATAATATAAAATATAAAAGAAAAATTATACTTTATACTCTTTGTATTAAGAATTATTAACGCAATTTATTATCTTAGATGTAAAATTTTAAGCATGACACAACACCTATAAAATCAACAATCATTATACCTCAATTTCCAGTTAATCGTATAGCATCATTTTTTATGTAAACGCACGGCTAGGTACGAGTTGAACTGGGTTTTTCTGAAGGGTGATTAATGTTGTTTGTTTTATTAAAAAGCAAGAGCCATATTTTTCATATTAATTCGACTGTTTGAAAATTCAATATGTTATGTTTTTTATACGCACTAGATGGCACTTTTTGTATGGAACTGCGTAGCGTAACAGTGAGGTGGATGTTATTACATTTCTCCGCCTTCTTCGAGGCACGTGGTTTTAGACGGGATGCAACAACAATGGCGGGCATAATCCAGCAGAGAAAACGTTCAATAGTACTCTAGTATCTTAACTTCATCTGTTGGTGAGAAGTTCTGACATCTTTGAAACAAAATCGTCCTCTGTGCTTAAAAGGCAAGAGAAAAACGTAAGTAATAATTACAAAGATAACGTCTAGTGTCGGAAAACAAGCACACTCTATTTTGTAGATGTGGGTAAAAATTGTAAATGAAAGGTTCGTACCACGCTCAAAGCGTGAGGTGCACACGACCTCTGTAAGAGCTAGGCACGTGTAAGTAACCACGAAATTCAAAATGCAGTCATGCATATTCTGTTAAAGATCATTTCTGAATTCCCATGTACACCCATAGCTCACGAAACATGCATTATGATATGTACTGATATTATGCTCGTTTACAAATAAGGATATTTGTAATGCCAGCTTTAACATCTATTACAGTTCGCAGAGAAATCAAATAACAGAGCTGTTTCTGTCTCTGCAATACTTTAAGACAGAAGTAATTCAGACCATAACATCTAACACATTACATTATATCGAGGTAATCACTGATCGTCGATCTACTTTAATATATATATATATATATCTAGAATAAGTGTTCTTTGGATGAGTCTAATATGGTAGTAAAGCAAACGTGCTGTTTATTTATATCACTAGCGTATAGTGTGTCAAAAAAAAAAATGACGGGGCAAATAATTGCATCCTAACCTCACATTCCACAGCTAATTGAAGTAAACAATTTTTGCGAAACAAAGAGGTAGAAAAGTGCACTCAAAGCATTTAAACGTCACTATTTTTTCTTCATGATCCAATCAAAATTAAGATCATTCATGAAATGAATTCGTGGCATGCTCAGAGAATAACACTGTTGGTAGAAATAAGTTGGATTAAAACGAATCATATATAGAAAAGCCAGTACGTTTTAGTAGCACCAGGTTCCAAGTATAACTCAATATTGTTGTTAGTCTAAGTATTGAAAGTACTAAATGAGAGGTATAGATAACAAAACTGGTAAAATATTTGTTGATTTCACAAATCTCTCTATTTATTAAAAACGTTGGTGATATAACAGAAAGTAATTTTTTTTCTTTTGGGTAATGCCCAAAAATTGATTTGGTTAATGTAACTGTTTATGTTATGTAAAATAATTATTATAAAATGTTTGTTTGTCGTCAAACAACTGTATAGCTAGAATCCGTGGCTCGATTTCCTGTGGTGAATAGAACGCAGATAGTCCGCCCTATTGTGTAGCCTAAGCCAAGAACAACAATGGTAACCTAAACTTTTAACCTTTATTTAATTTTTACGAAATAATAATAACACCTTTGTCATTATTAGCTCGAGAATTAGAACTAAGCACGTAGTTATGAAGTTTATAAATAGTTATGTTAATAATTTCTAAATCCTGGCTTAAATGCTTGATTAATTAGCATTCTTTAAGACGTTGTATTGTCTTAGTCAAAATTTGACATCAAGATTGTAGCTACTTTTAAGAGTAGATTAAAGTTGTACGCATTTTGTATATGATATTCACAGCATTATATGACTCATCACAGTATTGATTGTAGTTGAATTATAATGTTTGATGTTCAGGTGAGACAGCGGTGTCTACGAGCTCACAAGACTAAAATTTGGAGTTCAGTTCCTCCGC
This sequence comes from Carcinoscorpius rotundicauda, assembly GCA_011833715.1. Lineage (NCBI taxonomy): Eukaryota > Metazoa > Arthropoda > Merostomata > Xiphosura > Limulidae > Carcinoscorpius > Carcinoscorpius rotundicauda. Next base: position 79,413,695 of record CM022395.1, read on the forward strand.
GGTGAACACAACAGATATCACATTGTGGCTTTCCTATACAGCAAACAATCAAATCAAGCAATATACGAATTAACAGATGAATGATCCAAACTGCTTTCTTAGTAAAGTTGAGTAATAGCTTTATTTGAATTAACAAAGTTTTGAGTACAATGGAATCATAACATCGTATAAATTAATGGAGTATTTATTGCAAATGATATGAAAATTTTAAACATAATAAAAACATATAAGTACAGTACTAGCACAGTGACACATGAAGAGAAAGGAGTGAAAAAGACACCTTATTTAATTGAGTTATGTGATGTATAAATTTTAATAAAATAAATCATATACCTTCTTAAAACGTTTAGTTTACATATGACTATTTGTGTGGGTATTTTCATTCCTAAATATCCTGTATCTATTTGGAAATAACTAACTCATCCTCAACTTCCATGAAGCCTGATGTAGTTAGGCGAAGAACAGGATAAGTTTCACTCACCTTTTTGAACGTTAAAAGCAAGAAAATTACTTTTCTCCCCAACCTAAAACTAGGGTATCATCAGGTATGTAAGATGTGTAAACATTGTCCTACCGTAGTTGCATATGTACTTTTTTCCAAAGAAGAAAGCATAGTTTTTTATAATTAAATTGCAAAACACACACACACATATATATCTATATATACGTAAAACCATAGGACTATTATACAATATAAATTGTTAGAGAAAACCAGATTTATGTTTTATGTGTACTGAACATGTTCCTTCATTGAGTCAAAACCAGTTTGTTTGGGAAAACTCGAGCAGGTAACATCAAGCATATAAATAGTAATATTTACACATATATATCCGTGTGTGTGTATCGTGCCGAGGGAGTGATTTTAATTATTTTGGAAATCTGTAAAACAATACAAAAATTATTTCTGTTAAAATTCACTGCAGAAGAATTATGTAAATTTACCATAAACTGAGATAATATGGTTATTGGCCTAAAACAGTTGTTTTTGTTACTATCATTTTAATTTAAAAATAAATGATAATTTAGAAACTAATGACATTCTGGTCCTTACTCCCACGAGGCCTTTTGGATACGAGAGCAATGCACCTCAGTCTGTGTCCCCTTTCCCCACTTATAATGCTTATTTGTTTGCTGATTAGCTGTCGAACTATATATTTCTTATGTTGTTGTTTTTTTGTGCACTTCATATTTCATCTACTTTTTTATTAGTTAATATGGACTAAGACAAGAAAGGCAAGACAAAGTTTACAAAAAAAGCTCGTGTGAATTAGTAGCTGATTGATAATGTGTATTTCACTTCTACACTGTTTTTAAAAGTTATGCACTGTGGCAGCCAGGTTAGAGACCCTTAGCATTCGGGTATAACAGTTTTCAACTTCGAATCTGTGACTAGAATGAAGACAGTCAGAAAGTAGCATTCACCGCCACAAGTGTTTTATCTGGCTATTTGAATTGAATAACAGAATTGACTGTCAAGTTTATAACACGCTACAACTGAAAGTGTAAAGCATGCTCAGTGTTATCACTGTGTAATTCTGAATAATTCGTTTGGTTTGTTTTGAAATCCGCGCAAGGCTACTCGAGAGTTTGATCTGTTTTCAGTTTCGCGCATAGCTACACAAAACTGCTTGCACTATCCTCAGTTTAGCAGTGATAGATTAGAGGGAACACAGCTATTCAACACCACTCACCGCCAACTATTGGGGTACTCTTTTTTCAACGAAGAGTACGACGTTGTTACATTAATGATTCCCCAGGGCTGAAAGGGCGAACATGTTCTGTAATGGGAATTCGAACCCGTGGCTCGTAGGTTGAGAATGCTGAGCCTTAGCCAGCGATAATTTGTATTTACTGAAATATATGCCCCCAGAAGCTCGGCAGTATGTCCGCGGACTTACAGAGCTAAAAAACAGGTTTCGATACCCTTGGTGAGCAGAGCACAGATAGCCCATTGTGTAGCTTTGTGCTTAATTCAAAACAACAACAACAACAACTGAAATATACAAAATAATTTGTGGAAAATTAATAATAAATACTAAATATTACTCAGATTTCTTTAAAATTCTAGGGTTACTTAAAGGCAATTCTTTTCTTGTAGCAAATTACTATTTTGCGAACAAGTTTTCGTGAAAGCCACTAAGAAGCCCGTAGTACAGAGGTATGTCTACAGATTTACAAATCTAAAATCAGGAGTTTGACTCCCCTCGGTGGGCTCAGCAGATAGCCCAATGTGGCTTTGCGACAAGAAAACACACACAGACGCCATTAAGATATGTAACTTTTTACCACCAGAGTAATAAGGCACAGCCTAAATTAACCTTAGTAAGTATGAAAAAATTATTTTGTGAAATTTCTTTTCCCATAGATGACAAAAAGTAAATCATAATTAAACTTACATGAACCACTTTATTTAGGTCGTTTTGAGTTGCTGTTTCTAAAAAATAACTCTAACACTTTATGGTATAATTAGTTTTTGAGAATGCTAAACAACTTTTCTCTTTAACCTGAAGAGTTTCTTTTTCGTTGAGATGGTTGAACGAAATAATTATATATTTTTGACTACCATCATTCAGCGATATTCACCGAGTGATTTATGACGTATTTTAGTGATTTCTATATAAATGTTCTTCTCAGGTATTTCTGTTGTAATATTGACACTGAAATGTTGATAAACATTTATTTTTTGTATTAATAAATGTTCTTGTCAGCTATTTCCAAGGTGGTACTGACACTAAAATTTTGATGAAAGTCTATTTCTTGTATTTGAAAATGTTTTTTTCAGCTATTTCCATGGTGATACTGACACTGAAACTTTAATATAAACCTGTTTCTTGCAGGATTGTTGTCATTGTCTTTACTGTTTATATTTCATTTCCTTCTTGCAGGATTGTTGTCATTGTCTTTACTGTTTATATTTCATTTCCTTCTTGCAGGATTGTTGTCATTGTCTTTACTGCTTATATTTCATTTACTTCTTGCAGGATTGTTGTCCTTGTCTTTACTGTTTATATTTCATTTCCTTCTAAGGTGTAACGTGTCACTAGAGAAATAGAATGCAGTGAAGTAAAATATTAGTAGGGATTTAGAGTCGACCTGTAACTTTGTGTTAACAGGTACTCTAACTACTGTTTTTATAAAATATGTCATTTTAATTAGGTTGTAGGAGATATCCATTTTAAATTTCATCATTTGCTGGGTGATTTTTGCGTAATGTGTAATTGTTAAGTGAGGTGAAACTGAAATATAATGACCAGTCGGAACAGGTGTTTTAAAAGGCCGGACTTGGACAAGAGAAATAAGTGCAAAGAAGCTTCAGAAATACATATGAAAATTTTTTCATGCATCATGTAAATCAATAAAAATAGTAAAATACGTCAGTAAACAAGTTCATGTTTTACATCCTGAAAAAACAACAACTACTACTATCAACTTACTCGTTGATTTACTTTACCAAATTCTTTGGAATTTTTCAGACAACCGCTTACGTTGCTGTGTTATCCGATATAAAATAAAAGACGTAAGATCCGGCAATTATTGTAGCTTATTTTTTACAGGTTATGTATGATAAAATAACGTGTTTTCATAGAAAGAGAAAATGGCCTAGACTCGTCAAAATGTATTATATAAAGCTAATGTGACAATTTAGTAGTTAAGTGCATTAAATCAATCTGACAAAGATATATATATATCATAAAAAATAAAACCAGTTTTCAGTCGAAAAGTATACTGAATAATTTACAGTATGTATAAATGCTTAGTTTGTATATATACTTTTGCGTTTCCGACGTTGGTAGCCTTGTTTTAAATAATTCAGTGTTTATAGAGCCAGAATTATCACATATTGCGCTGGCGTGTTATTTTATCCACAGTAGAAGAAATCAATAAAAGTTAGCAATGACTTCAGGTATTTAGAAACAATTTTCCATGGGAGCCTTTTCTTTGTTGACCCAAGTGTTTTGAAGGGGCTCGGTAGACGGTTTCACAGACCAACACATCATCAAAAGTAAAACACACGTGCTGAGAAACATTAATCATGCTTATTGCAAATCCTATTATTCGTGAAATAGGAGAAGACCCCTGCGGATTATAAAACGTAAGTTGTAAATAGATGAATGAAGTCCTCAGCTACAACGTTTCTTAAGTCTAACTTCACCTGGTAGGTTGCTGAGACAACTAGCTTCTTGAAGGAATGTAAAGTAAAGTAGCTCACAGAGCTTCTCGTGTAAATCAGTTCACACCTTCAACAAACCTCTCAGAAAGGATCTTGCTGTAAAATAATTTGTCGCCCTAAATGGATTAGTTTCTCACTCACCGACATGACTGACGTACGGCTTTGTGATCATACTTACGCTGTAACTGTGTTCCTCCCGCTGAGACAGCCACACCTTACAGCTTGCTTCACCTACCGCACGGTGTTCCACTTTTTCTCAAGAAGTTCCCTCCTTCTGAGGCAGTGGCATTGTTCCCTGTACCTACAGAGGACCGTGATATTATTTGGCAATGTCAAGGGTGTCCATAGCATCTATTCTAAGTATAGACCGCATACCGACACGAAACTTCACCGTAACTGCTTAAAGATAGTTTCTCAGAGTTTTCTAACAAATTAATTACACGGACGTACTAGCGAGATCTGTCTTAAATACGACCTTAAACGTCTATTTTAATTTATCAAAAACGAAACAAAAAAAACAACCTAACTTTTAACTTATACAAGTCAGTGTCGAGCGAGATGCTGTAATATATATAAGTTTACTAATAAACTTTTGTATCACTTGACACAATGGGAATTTAATAAGTACTGCTTTCTATTTGGTATTAGACCCTAAAATAAATATGATTTTGATGAAACTGTTAAAGACTGTTTCAAACCTTTAGTTTTATATGTGTAATTTTTTGTGGGAGTTAGCCACACTATATATGCCTATGAAGTTGAATCTTAATGTTACGTTAACAGTAATTATCATTGTTAATACTCTGAAATCCAGACAAAAATAATTGTTGCCATTTCGCAAATGAAGTGTAAACTTGAACGGCACGCTATGTACACGAGGACTAAATAGTCAGGTCCGAGATCACTTGTGGTTTAGTTGTACCTAACCTTAATTTTGAAGTACTGACCAGATGGAGGGCAGCAAACCAGTAGCCTCCACCACCACAATGATTTTGCGTGGCCCCTGCAAGTGAAAAGTGAGACTGTCTGTCACTATTGTAACACACTCCAGCTAAAAGTATGGAGCCTTTTCAGAAGCATAGCGTCTCGAAACTTGGATCCTACGATGTGCATCCAGACATTATAATCACTATAAGTTACACCTGACTCTACTGTTAAGGATCTCGTCTTCTTGTTTGCTAATAGTTCATATGTTTATTACCAGAAAATAATTGGTTATTTCTTATTATTTTTCAATAAAGCAAGAAATACTCTAAGTTGTATGACCAGCTATTACCACAATTATTCGGTATATCATCCTCGATATGTTTAAACAAACAAAACGTTAATTTTAATCTTAGCATTATGAAGTTGTTTAGAACCATGAGCCTGTATGTTCAAAGTAGCTTGATGTTTTTCTCTCTATTCAATAATTGCAATGCCAAACGTATTTTCTGCTAGTTGATAACTTCCTTTTATATTACTTCCTTTTTTCCCAACGTTTCTTTTACTACAAAGGAGTGCTTCAAGTGAACCGTTTTGTCCCAACTTTTCGTATATCTTATCTCGAAACTCTTGTGAAAAGGCTTTGTTGTAGATGCACGTGTGTAGGTTTGGCATTTCTACCAGGAGGAACACTAAATTAGATCTCTTTCTCACCTTCCAAATGAGCTACCACCTGGTGGCCAAGGTGGGAGGTAAAAGTTAAACGGAATGGCTGACATCGTGTTTGAAGGGGACTTAAAAGAATATAAAACTATAGCGTCAACCGAGAAGGCATTTTACTTAACTAAGAAACAGGAAAAGACCAGCAAAAGATGGGATAGTTGTCGCACGTGAGGAGAGAGAGAGAGTGAAGAGAGGATAAGATCAAAATACAAAGAGTATCTATTTAGGTAAACTGCGTGTCGTAATGAGGTTGGAGAAATAGGGAGATAGCTGAGGGTGGGCTTGTCAGAAATCAATACACGCACAGATAACTACTTCAAATAACCTGAGATCGGAACAAAACCAACGTCGAATGTGTTACTTTGTGCAGCTTTTATTTATGGTATTGTTTGTAGGTAAAACGACTAACATTATTGTTCAGTGATGAAACACATTCTCTATATGATTTTTCTATTAGGTGCTACACCTTAAGTACATTAAAGGTTAAATAATTGGAAAGTTTCATAAACTCTTGTCATGAATTGTCGAAATTACTTACGTTTTCACACTTGATAACATATCTCATGTGTGGCTTTAAAAAAAAGACTAAATGCTGTAATTCAAACACGCTTCTGTATTAATAAAATCACATCACAGGAAATAAATACAAATACAGAGTTTTATTTCAGGTTTGTTTTGAAATCCTCTCTAGGTATGAAGTTATAATAGCCAGAAAAAAAAGATATGATATCCTCTCTAGGTATGAATTATAACAGCTAGGAAGAAAGATATGATATGCTCAAAATTAAGTAGAAAAGGTTCTGTATAACCTCAAAGTGGATATTATTCATTCATACACGAGATTAAAGTTGGATTTCCGAAGATTTATTCAGCAATGTAGTAACACAAATGTTTGTTTTTTACGTTTAAAAATAATATATTGGTTCACGCTGACTGGTTACAATGTTAATATCTGAATATCAACGATTTAATTATTAATGTAAAATGTTCCCGCATTTTGTGATTACTTTAACATCTTCGTTGAAGATCCTTTTGGAAACTCTGAGCGAGAAAAAATAAAGTACTTACAAATCTCTAATTGTTTGTTCGTGCGATCATATCTACTTCAGGGACAAGCATGGCCAAGTGGTTAACGCATTCGGCCCGTAATCCGAGGGTCACGAGTTTGAATCCCCGTCACACCAAACATGCTCGCCCTTTCAGCCGTGGAAGCGTTATAATGGTTCTATCAATCCCACTATTCTTTGGTAAAAGAGTAGCCCAAGAGTTGGCGGTGGGTGGTGATGACTAGCTGCTTTTTTTCTAATCTTACACTGCTAAATTATGGACGGCTAGCGTAGATAATTCTCGTGTAGATTTGCGCGAAATTGAAAAAAACAAACATACCTATTTCAAAATCTGTCGTGAAATTGGGAGTTTGATTGGCATGCGAAGAGTTTTAGTGTTCCCATACTTGATATCACAAAACCTCTAAGTACTTTATTTTTATACGGACATAACAAAACAAAAGAGTGAACTGACTGAATAACTTGGAATATGGACGAAGTTCTAAGTTACTTAAACGAATTTTCATTTATTAGTTTTTTTTTTAAAAAACATCGAAATCTTGTTTCTCTTGTTGGCAGATATTTTATTCAATATTCATGAAATGTGATACGCATTTTCTCAACCACAGCAAAGGAAATTACATCAGTTTCTTATTTCTGTAGTATGTAGTATTTGTTTCTCTGTTTTAATCCAGTTTCACGTTTTCTTGTAAACGAGAAGATTAGGAATAAGCCGGAGCCCTGAAAAAAAACATTGAAAATGCACGCACGACCTACATCAAACATAGACGTTTTCATACTCATAACTACGAGGTCTGTTTATCATAATAATGGGGTTTGTTCATTTACAAAAACTCGTTCACGTTTAGTATGAAAATTTATATTACCGTAATTAAGAATATACATAGCAAGATTAACTTGGGATAAAGATATACTTCATTTGGTGCTTTGTATCTGTCGTGAATCAGGTCTGAGTGTCTAAGTGGATAAAAAAAGATTTTTCAACATAAAATACAGGCTTTACACTACATTAACTCATGTCAATTTATCCATCAAACTATCACATTTAATTTCTTATAGGAAAACAAAATAAGAAAAAAACATGTTCTAGAATTTGACAGCGAATTAATTTACCGTAAAATTTGAACAGAAGTTTGTATACAAAACTATCTACCACTCTTATGTAAGCTTTTTTTTTATTATAGGAAGGTAATAATGGACTTGACAATAAAAGTGACTGACAGCAGTCTACTCTTGGTAAAAAGTGTCTCATGATGTCATCACATGGAAATAACTCCAATATGGATTGTGATTTTTCACATCTCTCTCCGGTTTTGACAAAGATCCGCCACATTAGTCTCCAAAACCTCTAATTAAGATTGCTTTTTTAAAACTTTCCCTCTTGTTGAAAAGTTACAAATATCTATAATTTTGTACCAGTGTTTGTCTAGTTGCGTTGTTATAAAAGTATTTTTCCTGGAGTTAGGATCGCTATTTGAACAAACATAACATTTCATTTTATTTTTTGTGTAAATGAATTTGGCTCTGTGAACGAGCTATGTTTGCAAAGCAGAAACTATACCAACGCCTCCTAGAAAACGAAGCTATAATCTTCAGGTCGGCATACTCGGCTATGAAGTAGCTCTTGTCTTCCAGAATAGCACCGGGTACAGTCACTAGCAGTGTCGGTGACCGAATCATAATAACAGGCCGGGAAGACTTTCCGAGAAATTGTCGAGTCGTCAGTTTGTTTTGTCCCCTACACAAACATTGTTACACTCTGGCCAATGCCCACTTTTTGTTACAAGTTATCGTTATAAAGGCGCCTCCTTCCAAATGACGCTACAGATATAAACAACTATCTGTAAATGACCATCACAACCGAAAGCATATTTTTCACGCTTCAAGTCTTTCAGTGTATTCAATAGAAGATGACATCTACTTGGGAGGTACCTCGTGCATAAAGTAACAAATTCATACATATGCACCTTACACACAGTTTAAGACATTGTAACACAGTTGGAGGGCTCTTTAACGAACTAATACATAATTCTTTTTCAATAATAACTTAGGTAATGCGAATAAAGTCCTGTAGTTTTATAGTCTCGTTAAATTTTCTGGTGATTAATACACATACGTATTTTTTAAACACTTCTTTGAATATTTTTATTCATACTTTATTTTAATGTTCACGTAATTAGATGAGATAGTTGTCCCAGTTATAAAAAAATGTAAAAAATATGTATTTCTAATGATATGATTGTAAATATTGAGTATTACAAATATAGGATATACAAAACCTCTGTATTGCGATATTTGCTGCACACTATACACCAAGTTCAGTATTTTAAAGTTAAAGTTATTTAAGTCTAAAATACTAAAATGATACACGAAACACAGAAATAGAGTACTATTTAATTCGTAAACTTGAAAAGTGTTATTTGAATCAAATAAAATAGAAATCATTATTATTGTATTTATTTTGGATATCACAAACAACTTAAATAACTCAGAACACTTGCGATATTTTAATGTAGCGATTTTTAATGGTTTAAACAGAAAATGTTTATGATATTGACAACAATTACCCGAAAGTTGCCTTCGTCTTAATAATGAACAATGAAAACAAACGTTCTCAGTATTACATTGTGAATTAACGAAAATAAGCAGAATTCGGCTTGTAAAGTTTGGCAACACAATTTTATCTTGAATCAAACAGATGTATTTTTATAGTGGTAAAGTTTTCTCAGTTAAATGTTTGTTGACACTGAACTATTGTGTTTATAGGTAATTTTGTTGCTGGGTAGTAACAGAGTAATATTTCTTTTTTTCATAAAAATACGTTGATTCTGATCATATCAATAACTTCTGTGCTTCATGATACAAAAATCTGTTAAACTTTAAAAGTACTTTCATTGTGTTACGGAGAAAATTTTATTTTATTTTCTAAAGCGTTGTTGTTCGTTAATTAGTGGCATTGAACAAATCACAAATAGAATTAGAGAAATTTATTAGTTTGTAAGTGAAGTGTAATGTGATAAACGTGTAGTTATGAAAGAGAAATATGACACTTCTTTAAAACATACATGTGACGTTCAAACGTATGTGATTTGTAAAGTCTTTTCATTTTCAATCAACAAAAGTACCGATATTAAATAAACAGTCAAGTATTTTTAGTCCTGGTCAACAGAGATGTCATTCTGGATACTGATGATGTAATATTGTTTCAACTGATTTTCACGAATGAAGTTCGCTATTACTTCTAAAATGAAAAGAAACTAAACCATCTCATTCTTGACCACATCTACAACGTTTAAAATACCTTTCATTACTACATCATTCTACATTACAAGTTAATTTCTTCCTGTTGGCTCTCAAGGTCTCGGTTAATATCATGAGTCTTGTCTTATTTTTCTATAATAAGAACAGTTCAAACCTTTCCTGAACGACTCTTTCTTTCTTTTTGTTTATCTACTACAAGATGCCGAGCAGGATTGTGGGGCATGTGTTAAATAGAAAACAACAACAGAAAACTTTCACAATTGTTTAATATCAGTGGATGGCTGATAATGCAAAAACATTATCTAAAACTAACAAACAAATTAAAAGAAACCTTGTAATGAGGCAAGTAATATGCATAGCCTGTCGTGAAAATTAGTGTTACTTTAACTCAGGTATTAAAAAAATTAGGTTTAAGTTCAACTGTTTTTTTTCCCGAAAATATTAAATAGTCGTCTGGAACACCCATTGGTACGTTATTATTTAAGTGTAGGTTTCTATGAAAACTAAAAAAAACTTTTTATTTTTCAAATGAGAATAAACATTACTAATGATAACATTTTTCTCTTGTTCTTATATTTAGTAATGTAGAATAGAATCTTCTGGGTAACCTTGAATTTATATTAAGGATAATAACATTTCTCATTTGCATTTTTATCCAATTAAATAAACCTATATGTTTGTTAACATTTTTATTTCTGTTTTTAAACTAGTCATTTAACTACCGCGTTAAATAGAGTATAAAAAATTAACCAATTGTTTCAAAGAGATTGAATTTATATCAGTATATCATAACAGCGAAGAAATATCCCTTCTTATTCCTTATTATTATATCTGCTATGAAAATTCGGTTTGTTAATATAAGTTGTTTTCACCAGTCTTGAAATTTACAAATCAAGCACATTCGACCAACATTAAATATTTTCCATGTCATTTAACATATTTTTTTTTATCTATCTCATGTTCGTTTGTTTGAAGTTACGCACAAAGGGGTATCAGTGCTCTGTCTACCACTGGTATCGAATCCTGGATCTAGTGGTGTAAGTTCGCACATACACAGTTGCGCCACTGCAGCTAATCTACAATACATACATATATCTCACATAAGTAGTTACACTTGCACAACTTTCAAATACGTGATATAAGGACTGGTTAAATAGTCAATATTTATTAAGCTAGAGACAAAGACCCACAAATTTGGATATTAAAAGTACCAGTAGTGTTAATTGTGTATCATGAACAATATGCAGTTTGTTAATATAAATGAATAATTAGTCACTTATTACAAACGAAAACTAAATGTTGTACATGTTGAGACACATTATAATACAACTGATATCTTAATTTCATTAAAACACTTTTATATATGTTGAGATAAATTTATTAGCAGGTTTTTTTATAGTTTCGTTATGCCTGTTGTCATAAGCTATTCGACTTATAATCTAAGAGTCGCGGGTTCGAATCCCCGTCACATCAAACATGCTCGCCCTTTCAGCCTTGAGAGCGTTATAATGCGACGGTCAATGCCACTATACGTTGGTAAAAGAGTAGCTCAAGAGTTGGCGGTGGGTGGTGATGACTAGCTGCCTTCCCTCTAGTCTTACATTGCAATATTAGGGACGGCTAATGCAGACAACTCTCTAGTAGCATTGCGTGAAATTCAAAACAAATCAATCGTAAGCTAGTGAACTATTGTTCCCAACATAGACTAAAATATTTAAGGCGCCTCAGTAGGGGTTTGCTTAGTTAATGAAAATTAAACAATGCCGCCTTATAACTATTACGTTATATGCAAACTATGCCAACGCCTAAGGTTTACGTAACTGTGACATTATAGGCACCAGAGGGAGGTGCTGTCTTAGGGGATAGGTGACATGATACTTCAACAAAATGGCATCAGAGGGCGGAAACTTCTCATGCCGCCATGACTTTTAACGACAGAAACCGTTTGCTGTCAGAGAGCACATAACTGGAAGATGTTATGTGACATCACAGTCTGCGTGCAACTCAACATAGAGCATGTTGCACTGGAGTCATGGTTCCACGAAGTGGCACCAGAAGGTGTGTTGGTATGATAAATGCAGAGAAAGGTTGCAAACGAACCACTGGAGGAAGATGTAAATGAAAGTGTCACCATCTCTATAATAACAATCACATCTTGATGTTTTGCTAATAGATATTTAAGTATGAATTATATTTGCTACATTTGTGATTTTACTAACATATACTAATTATACTCTATTGGGTTATGATGAAAAAAGAATTTTATTTAAAAAATATAAATGGATACCTGTTCAAGCATACTCGTTAGAAACTGATATTTGTGGGTTGTAATTTATCATAAAAACGAACCTAGATGTGTAATTATTTGAAATTTGATCTTTAGTATGAAAACTGATGTGTCACATATTAGTTTAAGAACAATATTGATTCGAATACACGCCCCACTAAACATGCTCACCACTTTCAGCCGTGGGGGTGTCATAATGTTACAGTCAATCCCACTATTCGATGGTAAGAGGGTAGCCCAAGAGTCGGTGGTGGGTGGTAATGACTAGTTGCCTTCCATCTGTCTTTTTACTGTTAAATTAGAGACGGCTGGTGCAGATAGCCATTGTAGCTTTGCGCAAAACTCAAAACAAACAAACAAGAACAACATGAGATCTATTGCTAATCTGATCCACTAAGCTAAAAAAGATATTTTGCAAAATAAATAAATTAATTAAAGCCAGCCTTAACTCTGTTTTTTTTTCAAGAGAAAACAGTTTGAAATATTTCAGTCTCTCTTCTTATGACAACCCCTTCATCCCAAGCATAATTCTAGAAACCATTCTCTCGACCCTTTTCAACACTTTAATGTCTATCGTAAGTCAAAAAGTCCAAGTCTTAGCACAGTATTCCAAATGTGGCCTAACCAGTGGCCTGCACATTGAAAGTATAATCTATTCACGCTTGTATTCAGTACTTTTGAAGATATAACTTAAAATTTTATTTGTCTTGCCATTAGCAAAAGCAGATTGTTTGTTTCGATTTAAAGTTTGGTTGACTATTACACCTAGATCCTTTTCTTTCATGACACTGTTATGGTTATTCTTATCCAAGTTGCATTTATAAATGAAATTATGATAACCAACATGCATTATCCTGCACTTATTATAAATAAAATTTATCTGTAAATTTTTGCCCAGTTTTCTGGGTAAATTTTGTAAATCAACAGTATCCTCTTTACAAATAGAAACATTCAATACCTTAATATCATATACAAATTTAAGTAATTTATTTACTATTCTTTTATCTATGCCATTGACATAAACAAAAAGAGGAAAAGTACCAGGATTAAGCCATGAGGTACTTGTAACATAAATCCAGTTTGATTGATTCTATTTGATTGTGCAAAACATCATTTAATAGACTTTTCAAAACTTTCCACAGCTGATTTAAGACTAATGGGTCTATAATTATTGGGACGATTTTTGTCACCTCATACTTTTCATACAATTTTTAAGTGAAAAGGTAAAACATGTAACCAAAACATTGTTTCAAAATCTTTGAGGAAATATGTGTTTTGAAACTGTCAATAAACTAGAGTTTCTGAACCTACAAACTGAAACTTAACTGGAATTGAACATGCAGTATGAACATATAATACTACTGGTCTTTCAAAATAATTATGTTTGACTATAATGCACATTTTTGATTTATTTGTCCTTTACATATGTAGTGACATGTTTTTATTATGATGTATTAAAACGTCTCCAGATAAATTCATTGTTTGTTTTCACATATATTACACAAATGAAAAATATAAACTCTTGCTGATGTAGTAATGTGAACATAATGCGCAAAAGTTTTATGAAAACTTATTCGGTATTTTATATGTTAAAATATTAAAAGTGTATCAGCATGTCATGAAGGTTTTTTAATAAATGTTTCAGTACGTAGTCTGTGATTTTACGTTCTAATTGTAATGATAAAGGGTAAATATGTTGGGTGTAAAAATATATGAAAATAATCACTTGATTTTTAATTAAAAGTATTGACCGTATGATTTTCAATTATGTTTATGTTTATAAACTATGTTCATTTTTGAGCTATTCAAATTAAATTTATAGTGCAATGTATTTTTTGATTTGTCAACGTATATTTAATATATACTTTTCAATCCTTGTTTTAGTTTTAGTTGCATACATATTATTACAAACTAAAAATAACATATATTACCAAAAAGGTACATATCTGGGCGTTAAAAAAATTCTTTTTTCCAGACCTTTTAATGCTACTGATCGTTTATTCTGCAAGTTTTAAGAGAAAACTGATTATTTGTCCACATGATGATCTCTTCTATCATTCACTCAATGATATTTTGTGATAAACGTTTAGACCATCAGCAACCTTGAAGTTTAAAAACTTAGATGCACTGTTTGGGGTTGTAATCTTTGGCAAATATGTCTGTATCAAGTGTTAGAGTTTGAAATGGGAAGAGTATTACTTACCAATTGCATTTGTATAAAGTTTTAAATCAGCAAGAAACAAGCTCTGAACAAAGATTTGTGAAACATTTACAGAAAGGTGGGAATAGTAATGGTTAAACATAACTATTTACATAGATCTTTCAAACTTTAAAAGAACAAATTACTTATAAAGCTTAAATTATTGTATAATATTTATATATTTAAATAATCGTCCTTTTCAAGAAGTTATATAGTATACTAATTATAGAAATAAGTTAGTAATAAGTGCTTTGAATATAAAACATTTGCAAAATTATGCTATGAATGTTAAATAAAGAAGTGAAGACAAAGAAATTAATGAAGTGTTATAAACATTAAACAATAGATAACTATAAAAGTATGTAGGGTAAATTATTGGTTGTAATATATGCCCATCTTAAATGAAAGATAAAAATACTATGTGTGATGGAAAGTGCCATACGTAACGGTGTTATAATAGCTGTTTTGTTAAAATAATGATTTTACTTATGACTATTTAGGGCATACAATTAAATATAGACAACAATGCTGATGATGTAATCACATGCTGAGAAACCCTACAATATGATAATCATCCTATCGCACTATCCATTCATAGAAACACCATTCACCTTAGTAACATTAACATTAGTAAAACTATTTGCTGGGTAATATCATATGTTTATAGAACCTTAATAACACAATACACCTTGTAACACCATCTGCTTTTGTAAAACATAACACATTAAGTAAGATAATCCATTTATAGATCCTTATTAACTCCACCATTCTTAGTATCACTATATACCTGTAGTAACACTATCCACATATAAAAAACATTTGCCTATGTAAAACGCAGAAAATTATTTATATAAAAAACAAAACTATAAAATTGATAAAATTAAGATTGCAGATTTAATGTTTTACTCAATGAGAAACAGTGTAATTGTGATCAAACTTGTAAATATTGGTAATTGTAAATATAATGTTACGAAAATTATTATTATTCTAGACATGATGACATATTGACTTATATTCTTCTCTGGTGGTTTGTTCACGAATTATCGACGCACTCATAATACTATCGCGCCCTTTGATGCCACTTCGTGGACCTATGGCACTTAGTCGCAAACTCTCTGTTGAGTAACACTTCTAATGTGATGTTTCATGACATCTAGCAATATTCCCCATAGCAGCCAGTACTTCCATCATCAAGTTTCATGGTGGCAAGACAATTTCCGGTTCTCTTATGCTACTTTGTTTGTCTATAATGTCATTTATCTTTTCAGATAGCAACGCCATTTGGTGCCTGTTACGTTAACAGTTATGTAACATTCAAATGTTGAAATAATTTGCACGTCATGTAATCTTCAGGTATTGATATAACCTGCACATTACGTAGTAGTTTTGTAACCCTTCTAAGGCGTCATCCTTTGATCTTTTATTTGGTGATTCCTCCATTAAGTGGATTTCAACAAGCGCCCGAACTGCAGATCCATATATATAGCCTTATATATAAAGTCCCCAGGGGCACAGCGGTATGTCTGCAGACTTACAATGCTCGCAACCGGGTTTCAATATCCGTAATGGCAGAGTATAGATATTCCATTGTGTAGCTTTGTGCTTAATCACAACCAATCGCAATAAATGTGTCAGAGTTACCTATTAGTTTAAAAGGGTGACAAATAATTTCAAAATATAATTTTAAAAATTCCAAATATATTTTGTAGTTTTAACTCTGCAGTGGTTATTGAATTCTGTTTAACCTATCACAATTGATATGTCAAAAACTTTCAGTACCTGCATTAAAGTTTGGGCAATAAATCCTTAAAACTCTTTTCAAACTTATTAATAGCTGTAAACGCAAAAAAAGAGAAATGTTTATGCGTTACTTGAAGTAATGGTTCAAGTGATATACAACAATATTTTACCATATTATTAGAGTACAATCCACACAGACTGGTTTTTAGTTGAGAAGTCTTATACTTTCAAGGACTTAAGGCTAGACTATTATGCTTTCACTGCATATGTTTATTTATGATGGATATAGATAGTTTGCTTCGATTAGAAGTTGATGTTAATACATTTCACTATCGTAGCAAGCGGTTAAGAATATATATATATATATATGTATACATATATATACACACACACACGCGCACGCACACACAAGGTACAAATTTACCTGGAATCTTTCTTTAAATATATATCGCCATTTTTTAAGAACTTTAAATATAAGATTTATAAACTTGAGAATTTATAGATTATGTTTAGCGTTACTACATTTCTAGTGTTACAGTAATATTTGGAACAACAGTTGCACTGATACTATATATTGTTAGAATAGCTTTTCGAATAAGTTTCAATGCTGTCGTTAAGTTTATTTTGTTCTAAGTATATACTGTATGTTATTATATATAAATATGCATAGATATTTTCATAACTGAATGTCCCGGCATGGCCAGGTGGGTTAAGGCGTTCGACTCGTCTCACCCGTCACACCAAACATGCTCGCTTTTTCAGGCGTGGGGGCGTTAGAATGTGACGTAAGTAAAAGAGTAGCCCTAGAGTTGGCGGTGAATGATGATGACTAGCTGCCTTCCCTATAGTCGTACACTGTTAAATTAGGGACATGTAGCGCAGATAGCCCTTGTGTAGCTTTGCACGAAATTCAAAAACAAACAAAGAAACAAATATAGCTGAATTAAAAAAATAGCTCAGTTATGTAAAAGCAACGAGAAATAAACAAATATCACTATGTTACAACTATATTAGTATATGGATGGTATATAATATATGTATACATGTATAGCATACTTGAAATTAGGTTTTTCGTTAAAAATTAAGTGCTAGGAAATGGAAAAATTATTTTCACAATATTTTTCGCATTGTTTGTTTAATGGTTGTAAATATCATTAAAAATATATGTGACATAAAAATCTCGATTTATTTTAAGTGGCGACTCTTTGAAACGAAAGTTTTCTTTTCTCACCTCCAAATTCCGAACCGTTCTGTTTAGCTGAACTAATAAGCCGTTTTCTCTACTTCGATGAAGAAAAGTAACTCTCGTTTGCAAAGAAATGTTCATTTTAACTTTTCAAGGACAAAGCTAACATAATAGCAAAAGAAAAAGTCAGTAACCACATTTACTTTTATTCCCCCATTGAATTCATAATGAAGTCGGTGGGAAGGAAAGAAAACACGAAATAACTATTAAGAATTCTTATATACAAAGTGTCCCAAAAGTGCCCATACTTTGTGTTTCCGTGATATATATTAAAGCATTATTGTAGTTCCAGTTAAGGTCCCTTGCACAAACACTTTCAGCCTTCTGTTGATTCTTTAAAATTCATATTATTTGCTGTTAATTTGCTATAATTCACTGCTACTTTTAGTTTAAAACAAAAATTTTATATCATGCTTCGGTGAAGTGACGTTTATGGCCATTACGTAGTCTGTTAACATAAATTCAAAATAATAAAAATATGTTAATATAAATGTTTAAGAGTAGTTTTCTTTAGTATTAAGCTAAATTGGAAAAAAAAATATGTGTAGTATTTAGTTATTTTCTTAATGAAATCGTATACTTAGAAATTTTATTTTGTAAATATTTGTACAAAAGGAAATCCTGCCTATTCATCAGTATTTCTGACTTTTCTCCATTATCATGTTTTATGAAGCCTTTAGTTACTGTATTTTGCTACATCACGTAATGAACCTAGAAGAAGATATAAGCTCCAGCAACGGTAAGAAAGGTAGAAACAATTAACTTAACATATAACAGCATGTCGTAAAGGATATATTGTGATTTATTTTTTATTCTTTCATTAGCATTACCTCAAAAATCACTGATCTGTTTTGTAAATATATTATGGAAACTGAGTGCTGTCGGAAATGCAACGACTCCTGTGATATTTAGTTTTTTAATAAGAACAACTTGTAGTGATTTTACAGAATTTAATTCTCACTAGCAAATTTATTCGTACTTTGTTCTTTAAGTTCAGTTGATTATGGAACGGTTGAGTATTTGAATCGAAAGCGTGTGGAGCAGAAAAGTGAAATATTATTATTTGCTGAATCAAATCGTGAAGATAACTTGAAGAACTACTACACTGTTGAATATTGTTTAAAGATAACTTAAAGAACTACTAAACTGTTTAATACTGTTTAAAGATAAATTGAAGAACTACTACACTGTTTAATATTGTTTAAAGATAACTTAAAAAACCTGCACTGTTTAATATTGTTTAAAGATAACTTGAAGAACTACTACACTGTTTAATATTGTTTAAAGATAACTTGAAGAACTACTACACTGTTTAATACTGTTCAAAGATAGCTTGAAGAACTACTAAACTGTTTAGTATTACTTAAAGATAAATTGAAGGACTACTACACTGTTTAATATTGTTTAAAGATAACATGAAAAACTACTACATTGTTGAATATTGTTTTAAGATAACTTGAAGAACTACTACATTGTTGAATATTGTTTTAAGATAACTTGAAGAACTACTACACTGTCGAGTATTGTTAAAGTTGCCATTTTCAAAATAAAAAAACTTTTGTTTATTCAAAGCGATAAAGCATTTCTTTTATTTTTCGAACTGAGAGTAAACCATACTTTCATTAGAACCCATATCATCCATGATTAATTAAGATACATGTGTAAACCTAATGTTTATATATGGATTTTTAACTTAAGCACGATAGCAGAAAATGTTAAGTACGCGATTGTAGTCATTAAAAAAATTAAGCTGAAAGATTTGAAAATTTGATTATACATGCATTATAATGTTTACATTATACCTTATATTAACTGGCGTAGCAATTGGATTCGCAATACCGTTTTCATATTTGTGTAAGTAAATCTGGTAATAACTTTTCAATCTCTCGACACAGAGATATTATATATATATATATATTTATATATATATGTCTTAAACTTTTATTTTTCTCTTTTAAAATAAATTTAAAAGGAAAATTATGAGAGAATCAAAATTTTTAATCATAAGTCAATTAATAAAGCTTAAGAATGTTTATATATGTAAATTTATTTAAAATCTATCATGGTGAACACATCGAAGCACACAAATGATTCAGTACGTGAGTAACAGTATTTTAGCTAATACTAAATTCACTTTATTTCAAGAAAATAAAAACATTTATGACTAACACCTAATCATTATGTTTTTATAGCCTCCTTGAATTCATGATAAACGTTAAGACAGAGAGTTTTATCATCTTTGACTGAGAGGTAGTTTTTATACATTGACGGTCTGCACTAGTAGATTTTTACATTTACACTCTTACTCAAACACTTTAATTAATTTAACATTTCTTATATATGAATACATGCAGCTATAATATCGAAAAGTGGGTGTTTGTGAAAAGTTGAATCATATAAATGAGAATATCTGTTACAGGTATATTTACTATTAGTGAAAATGAATATAGTGTGACAATAACAGAAGAAAGTTTCGTGCTGCTACTAAAAGACACCAATATTCTAGTTTAATAGACCAATATACTCATTTGCTTGACCTCCAAAGTTTTAAAAGAAGTTGACATTGACAGTTATTTTGAAAACATTAATCCAATAATCCTTACCTGCCATCAATAAGCCTATTTACCATATCTCGTGTCACGTGGAACCAAGTGTGTTTTCCGTATTAATCCAATATTCTCTTCCTATAAGTTTTAGTTAACATTTAACTAGCGTTTCAGCTTTTACGTGGGAACGTTTTCTCTATATCATTTGAATGTAAACCTCCCTGGAAATCTACAAATAACCCAAAAACTGTGTTAGGAAGTTATGCCAGGTTATTATTTATATTTATCTCAACCATTTGCATCTAAAGCATGTATTCACTATTTTCCTCGTCTACTTTAATAGCAGTGCTATTCACTACGCCAGATAAGTCACTTAATTATGCATTAAATTGTTTGATTTTTTACATCGATTTCTCATCCATTATTTACCTAACTCTAATCTCAGGATCACGTAAGTACAAAACCTTCCTCTATTGTTTGAGAGGTACAGACCTGTGAAAAGTGAAGAGCTACTAGTATCTCATGTTGTTGACCATCACAATAATCTATCTAAGAATTATCTTGCCACATCTTTGTTTTTGTTCATTAGTCGATAAAGCACACGTATTATCCATACGTGTATAAATATATATACACGTTTTTTACTTGTGTAAAGTAAATTGACAAGAACAAAATATTTTGACACTTTGGTTGTACATATATATATATATATACACATTGCTTGCCAGTGCAAACAAAAGATAATAAAATAAAATGATTTACTATTTGATCCCACAAGGTTTGTTTCATGTCTCAGTTTATGAGCAAGTAAGCTCTCTTTTTCCTGTAGCTCCGTTTTGTCTTTGCCCTTGCTGAGATCTTAAGCAACAAGAACATTACATTCTCTTAAGGCATGTTCAAGTATGCTTAATTTAATGAAGATCTAAGGTCAGCTTATTCGTTAATTCGTGTTAATAGTTTTGTTTTATTAGAACAAATGTAATATTGTTGACAGCAAGGACAAGTAAACGTATAAACTACAAATAATGATTGTCAAATTGGAATATGGTTATTAAATTTAACGAGAAAACGTAGGCAACAATAAGGTTTAGAAACACATCTTAAATGTATCTGCGAATGTACTGTTGAAAGAATACGTTCCAAATAATTATTCATGATTGAAAATGATTTACTTGTGTAAAGTAAATTGACAAGAACAAAATATTTTGACACTTTGGTTGTATAAGGTATACTACACTTCGTCTATCTAAATAACCATTAAAATCTTGATGTATCATTTTATATGTATTAGATATTTCACATACTTGGTTGTAAAATGTTTTTACTAAAGTTTGCTTTGAAATATTTAAAATGAAACTTGTAAAGTTAAAGTACAAGCCTGTAAGTGCTTTCTTGTGATGTACTTTACGTTAAAATTCACTATTATTATTATTACTAATTCAAGTATCCAAAAAAAAGGTTTATGTTCTCACTAATATTCCACAGTGCCCTTTACGTTATTTTTCCTACTCTTTAAATTATGAAGAAAGTAGGAAGTTTGGTAAGAGGTTTTTAAAATGGTGAACATCCCATCAACATATCTCCGATAACGGATATGTTTAAACTATTGTTGACAATTTTATAAGGATTATCTTTCATGAAAACACAGAAGTCAATAGACTAAAGACGACGCCAACTTAGATCCAATAGCAACACCGTTATCCCGATCACATAGCTTCCAAAAATTCGTTAACTCCAGAAACACTGATTCTGGAATATTCACATTGTTGAAATTGTGGTTATAAGGCAGACTATTACTTAATTGCATGGCTTATTCTAATGATACGTCTTGATATTGAGGTTCTACGTTAAAACTGGTACATGATGTGTTTATCACTACTCTAAAATTGCAACTGTTTTATTTCTTGGGAAATTCGGTAAGCGTATTTTAAAACGTATTTGTTAGTGATAAAAGTTTTTAATAATTCAGCTAAGGAACTGTTTAAGGCATGATTGTAAACTTCAAAGTTAGAAACTATTGGTATCAAAGAACATATTTCTTCATGCATTTTAAGCAAAGCACAAGAAACGCCTGAACGACTTTTTGATGGCCTAACGTTCAAATATTATTTTTTTAGGTTCAATGGGTATCTTTGCAATTTTGATTTTCATTTACTCTTAGGAATTTAATATAACTTGATAGAATCACTTACAATATCTTCAAATAATCATCTTAGTTTAAAATTACAATACTATTTCTATTGTCTGATTTGAAAATAGTCCCCCGCTGGGACAGCGGTAATTCTATGGGTTTACAACGCTAAAATTAGAGATTCGATTTCGATTCCCCTCGGTGGATACGGAAGATAGCCAAATATGGCTTTGCTATAAAAAACATAACACACGTATCACACTCTAATTTGAAAATAACATAATATAGCGTAATTTTTGCTTAAATTTCTTAAAGATATAAATTCTTCTGGATTTAAATTTAGAAAATACTTATATTCGCTATTTTAAATGTTAAAAGTTTTCAAAGCTGTACTCTAATCCGAGTTCTCTTTCTATTAAAAAACTGACCATAAAGGTTCCAGTTGTTGTTTATTAAAATTGCCTTAAGATTTCAATCATGAACTTTAATGAACAGATCCTTCTTACTTGTTCATAAGCTGTGACCTAAGATAAACAATATTGGAACAAGTTATAAACAAATATTAGCTGTATTAAAATATCTTACCACTTTACGAAGAGTGCTACAGCTATACCCCAATACAACTTCTCGGCTTACCAAATGATTGTTTCACAAATTATAACTGAAACAACTGAAATACTCTACCGTTCTGTACAGTATAACATGAATTACTGCGTCACCGAAATAAACATGGATTACGAATGATAAAACCCTTTTCTATTCTCTATACTTACAATATAGAACAGAACCAATCCTAAATACAAAACTTTGAATATTTACCCATCAGTTGAAACAACTGTTTACTCATTTCATCTTGCATTATCCGTTTATTTTAAGCCATTAATCAACTCATCACAACTACCAAACAATTCCAATTCCAACTGTATACTACGATGTCCCTTAAAAAGGAATGCAACCCGTTAAGTCAGTTTTAAACAGGATTTGTAAACAATGTCAATTTTGTATATCAGTAGGACTATATCAGTATAACAATAGAAAGGCTTCAATAGCTCAGTGCGAAAGGTTGGAAATTATTCTTGATTTATAGTTGTTTTATAAAAAATCAAATATATTCCACTGACGTCGGATAGTCAAAGAGCATAAACCAGTTTTTGTATTTACATTTAGATGGATTGAAAGTTTAATAAGTCTTACCTAACCTAATCATTAGACTTTACATCACAACATCTTTCCATTTGTTTTACGAGGCCTGGTATGGCCAGATGGGTTAAGGCGTTCGACTCCTAATCTGAGGGCCGCGGGTTCGAATCCCCGTCGCACCGAACATGCGTAAAAGAGTATCTCAAGAGTTGGTGGTGGGTGGTGATGACTAGCTGCCATCTCTTTAGTCTTACACTGCTAAATTAGGGACGGATAGCGCAGATAGCCTTCGTGTAGCTCAGCGCGAAATTCAAAAACAAACAAAAATGTTTTACGAAACGTTTCCGCCTTTGTCTATTTTAATGGTTAAGAACACTAGATACTTAAAACATTGAGAAAGGGAGAAGCTGAAATTTGAGTATTAATAAAAATGATTATGCATTTTGTGGTCGTGATTATTAATAATATAATTGTTGCTTTACATTTAACATCCTTATAAATTACATTACTGATCAAAGATAAGGCTGTATTAACAACAGAGACAAAAAACAGCACATTTACAGAAATCAAATTATTTTACAGTTATTTCTGATTAAAAACCTCAAACTGCTTATACAATGATCACTCTGTTAAATCTCAATTATTTTTTCGATACATTCACATCCTAGAGGTTAATTAAATAAATAAACTGATGTTTAGTTTAAAACCCAATTAAACACCTCTTTCCTCTAACAAAAAATTAATTAATTATTTTTCAGTGTAGAAAAGATTAATATTATAATGTTTAAACAATCTCATTAAACAGAACTTTCTTCAAAGCTTGTTTTCAATTTCTAATGTGTATTAAGAATTTATCTCGAACGTAAAACTACTCTAAACTTACATTGTCTGAGTAGTTTTATTGGCTCTCATTTGCCATTTGTTAACAGACGTTTTTAGGTAGGAAAATGCCCCCTCTAAAATTCGGGGTTCGATTCCCCTTGGTGAACTCAGCAGATAGTCCAATGTGACTTTGATATACAACTAGTAAGTTCCATTCTAGTTTTCTTTCTCTTCAAAATTTTCGTCTCCTAGAATTCTATGTATCGCAACTCGCATCTCTTCTCTAAAGGGTGTCACCTCCTCCAAAGTCTAAAAAGAAAATCAAACGAAAATACCAGTCGGCAGTAATAGTGGAAGTTTTCGAAAATAATCCAAAAACGACTCAATGAATTAGACTGAATTTGAGTCTGCAAATTACTTGAATGGTGTATACAGATTTCAGAAAGAATATCAACAGTGAAAGAACAGTGTTTATCAGTTTTTTGTAGTCACTTAATAAAGCCCATTCTGAAGTTGAGTTACGCGTGTTAAAACAGCATCCCATACCTTGGATATTTTAATACAAACTCACAGAATACGAGATTAAAATAGGAATTGTTTTCTATCAGATGTAATATATAATATATTTGATATTTAAATTTAGCTTAAAAGTTAAAATGGTGTAATAAAATTTATAATTTTAACTGTTTATGTCAGACACAATGATCATAGATGATAAACTGGAATTCAGAATGTCAAACGAGACGAATCTTAAATAATACAAAATCATTTTTTATAATATATTTATAAATTCTAGTTTCTCATCAACTTGAAACGCCTTGAAAACGTTTCCTTTATTTAGGTCATTCAAATGTCGAATAAAAAAGTGTGAAAATAGTTCCTAACCTTTAGCTGTCTCCTATAGACAACTATTCGTTGCTCTATGTATTATCCAAAGGATAACCCAGAAATTATAATGAAACAGCATAAAAATATATCTGTTGGTTATTTCTAACTGTTGCATCACATCTCTGGAGACACCATCCTAGCAAAAGATGAGGTAAGGTGGGATTGATGGAAAAACTCTCACTCGTTACGCTGTAAAAGAAACAAGGTACAAACGTTGCCAATTATATACCATTATTGACTCCAAGATGATAAGGTTAGGAATATAGAAAATAAATTTCTTGTTTTTACGGAGAATGTTGCACCTTTATTATATTTTTCTAATTAAACCTCAACAATTAATAAATACATTCACAATTCTATTGTATTTTAGTCATTTACCATACTCTGAAATCATGAAAAGTTGAAAAATAAGGTAACCAAATGAAATATTAAATTGAAAGCCATCTAGTGGCCGAAAACGCAGAAACAAGCTGGTTCGGCATGGTCAAGTTGTTAGGGTGCTCGACTCATAATCCGAGGATCCCGGGTTTGAATCTCAGTTTCACCAAACATGCTCACTCTTTCTGCCGTAGGAGTGTTATGAGTGATGGCTAATCGCACTACCTGTTAGTAAAAGAGAACGCCATGAGTTGGCCATTGGTGGTTATGACTATCTGTCGCCTCACTAGTCTTACAATGCTAAATTAGGGATGGCTAGTGCAGATAGCCCTAGTGCAGCTTTGCGCAAAATTAAAAAAAACAAACAAAACAGAAACAACTAAAAAATTACAAATCTAAAACAAGTAAAAGTCATCTACTTGTGATGATTGATGCTCTTAAGCATTGAAGTTTAATGACTTTTATAAACATATACAGAGGGTAAGTTATAAAAACGATTTTGAATGTGCAATTTAGAAAGTCAATATAACTGATACAAAATGGAGTGGCACGTATCTGAATTACCTTTTCACATTATTTGGTGTTGTATAAGTTTGATTTCGCGCAGAGCTACACGAGAGCGATCTGCGTTATCCGTTCCTAATTTAGTGGTGACAAGCAGGAAGAAAGGCAGCTAACCAAACCACCCACCGCCATCTCTTGGGCTACTCTTTTACCTACGAATAGTGAGATTTGTCGTTACGTTTTAACGTCTATCAGCGGAAGGACGAACATGCTTGATGACAGCGATTTAAATTCATTTACTTCAGATTACCAGTCGAGTTTCTTAACTGTAAAACCATGACAGCGTAGGTAGTGTGTTTGTATCGAAAACTGATCGCTTTGTGAAAGAGTATATAACACCTCTTTCCGACACAAAAAATTTAATACATTTGGTTCATAAATGTATTTTTAAGAAGAAAATTTATCATTTCTAACACGAGAATAACTTGTTTACTTAATGGAATTGAAAACCAAAGAAATATGGGTGAACTTTGGACATCACAAACACCGAGAAAGAGACTTTCGACAGACTGTCCTCCAGCTATGATAAGCAAAGTGTGGCGTCTGGTAGCAGATGAAAGCTCATGAATACAAGTCTTCCTTCCTACAAACAACAATAAGCAACAAAACTAAGAACGATCTCAACCTGGAAACGAGTAGAACAGAATATGTCACTAAATTAAGGCTTCCAATAATATATTTTGCTCAACTGTTGTAAACATTAAGCAATTGGAGGATGAAACGAAAACACATGCTAATTCACACGAAGCTTGTTGTTGTTGTTGTTGTTTTGAATTAAGCACAAAGCTACACAATGGGCTATCTGTGCTCTGCCCACCACGGGTATCGAAACATGGATTTTAGCGTGTAAGTCCGCAGACATACCGCTGAGCCACTGGGGAGCCACATGAAGCTATATCACAGCTGTTTGCAATGGAAACTACTCTGTAGGGCTTGTGTCATGATGCACAGTCGTGGAACACAATCTGTTGGCACTGTATTGAGGTGGTGAAGTTTCAAAATGGTTTCAGTATAAAGTATTTAACTTATCTCATTACATTTACACATAGGATAGTTTTATAGTGTAAAACAATGAATATTAAAGAAAAACTAAATCACCTGAAACTACCTGATTCTAAGCTCAAATGATATCTGTGGTATTCCAAAGAATAATTTTGTGGTGTAAATGGCTCAGATGCAGATCAGAGAATAATTAATCTATTAGTGTATATATATGTACAGTGCAATTGAAACTTATGCGGTGAATATATGCTAACAATAGTTCTGGATAATTATTTAGTTGAAATAATACATATTCGATTTATTTGTACCTATTTCACAACCAGTTTGAGTGATGGACTTCTAAGATAGCTCTTTTTTTTTATTCGATTTTCCTTTGTAATTGTTTTGTTATGTGGGTGTGAGGTGTATTTGCTTCAGCTCTATTATGAAAATGCGTTCTATGGTGCTTTTCTGTAGGTTGTAGTTCATAGGATAGTATAGAGATTCGGTTATAACAGCTAGATTCAGTCACGCAGCCTGGCGCTCAACTTTTTCGAGCGTTAGTGTACGGCAAAGTCCTGTAGATTAGCTACGTCGTCTTTAAGCTAAAATTCAAGTCCGTGTTATATTCATTTTAGTTTTATTCTAAGTTAGTTTGATGTTACAATTTTTCCTCTCTTTGTACTTTAGGAAAGAGGCTTAATAATATGCTCCACCAACTGTAATTTAGTGTCTAGTCTTCTGATTTTGCGAGGGTAATTGTGTAAACCTGTAACATAATTGTATCAGCTTTAATGAACGGCTCGTCTTATCTAGTTTGAAAACTTGGATAACATTAAACTATCTTCAGCGATAAACGTGTGTAAATATGTGACTTTTCAAAAATTTCGTCACATTTTATATCTACTGAAATTTTAATTTTATATTTTCGCCTTAAGGCATTCGTGATGACGATAAACCTACTTGAAATAAAAATGTATTCTCAAGACGGCTGGCATTGGTATTAAAACTTTAATTAAAATAAAGTATAGAACAAAATTTCGACCTTCTTAAGTTATCTTCAGGTTAACAAAGGGAGAGTTTGCAACTGAGCGTTGTCGGATGCGAGCTTAGGGACAAAAGTGTAAACGGGTACGGGATTGTAGGGGGTGTTACAGTTAGATGTCAGATTATTAATTAGTATTGGTATAAAGGTGTTCTTTTGTATTGGTTTAATTTTGGTTTTAGTTGTTGTATGTCGTGTCGCCAGCTGGTTACTATAGGATTACTTATACGTACACACCGTATTAGGAGACCACGAACTATAACCATTATTCACAATGAAACCGCCAAATTGTTATTCATACATTTGGGTAGCATTTTTTAACAAGACTATTAATCGCTTAATGCTATTTTTCAATAACTGTGCCTTATGATTTCGGTTCAATATGTTTCTTTTATTATCTAAATTTTAGTGATTGACATTTCTGGTTGTGACATCAATAAAAGTTTTGAAGAATATAATATTAAAATTTATCTTAAATAGCCTCACGTATACTTTCGCAAAGTAGACTGATGATACCTCATTTCTCATTACAACTAACAATCGTTTTCCTATACGTCTATACGTATGGATTATTTGCCCTTCAGTTGATTTATGAACCAAAAGCTATATAATAACGAATCAAACTTTTACTGTATAATAGTAATATCATCTTTGTTGTTTTATTACAGGGTGTTTTTTCAAACAGTTTTATTCGGTTAAATGACGAATAAAAGTCCACATGATTTAACCAAATTACAAAATATATTAATGATGATTAATATTCACCAAAAACAAAACACTCATTTAGTTCAATGCAGTACAGTTGTCTGTAAAATCTGAGACAGAAAGGATTGTTTGTTTGTTTTAGAACAAAGCTACATTAGTCTATGTGTTGTGTTTACTGCAGAAAATCTAGCCCCGAGATGTGGCATTTTAAGTTCAAAAACTCACAGTCCTCAAGACGGGGGATCAAGTTAAATTAGCGCCTACTGTGATAAATTAAAAAAAACCACAATTGCTTATTCGGAATCTTCAATGTTGTTCAAAAATAGGCAGAAATTCACACAAATAAGAGAAATACATGTTAGTGAACAAGTTATAGATAACATTAGAGGCATTTTACAAAGATATTTTTTATCTTTTCTTTGTTCTTCTGTTCCTTTTGAGACATGTTGAATAAGATGTAAAAATTAAAAGAGGATCAAGGTATGTCAGGAGGAGATGAAAATCCAGGATCCTCTCGCGGTTTGATATAATTTCTTTATATCTCTTTCCTTTATAAGCTACTTTCTTGTAATGTTTCGAATTTCATGAAAAGCTACAGGAGAGCTATCTGCGTTAGCTGTTTTTAATTTAGCAGTGTAAAACTAGAGGGAAGGCAACTAATCATCATCCATCATCCCCGCCATCTCTTTAGCTTCTCTTTAATCAACGAATTGGTAAAATTATAGCTCCCCAACACGGCTGAGAGAGCGAGCATATTCGGTGAGACAGGGATTCGAACCCGCGAATTTCAGATTGAGAGTTGAGCATTAATCACGTAGTTTTGCCCGGCCGTTTCTTGTAATGATAAGAAGGAATAATGTAATTATTTCTTTCATTGAGAATGCATAAGTATTTCTAAATAAGATTTTATTATATAATATTACTAGCTTTTTTTTTTCTTTGTTTTATTACACATGCACAGAATTGTATATCCAAGAGTCTACGTTCGCCATTCATTGCTGCATAAATATGCTTTTCACTTCTAGGCCGTAGGTGCGTTACAAAAGTAGTAGTCAAAACCTCACTAATTTTTTAAAGTAGTCAGTTTGCAGTTAATGAATATGTACAGAAAGTCCTTGTATAGGTTTGGACTAAACTTTTAAACACAACGTACAACAAATACTTTTAATAGTCATAGAATAATTTATTACGATTAAAATGATAAAAATATTATTAACGTTATTATTTATTAAATAGAATCATAGATATCTTCTCAAATTTTGTATTTCACATATTTTTCAGTTTTAATATAAAATTATGCATGTTGAAAGGAACCATATTGTTATTGCTTTTGTGGTACCAGTTAACTTTTAATTAGTCAAATAATTTTCATATTTAACACAGTTACTTTTTAAGTTTTCCATTCACGTCTAAGTATATATTGTTTGCTACTAATTTCAGCCATAATATATTACCATTTAATTATTTGTTTTTAAATGAATATATTTTATCTTAATGTCAGATTAATATAATTTTCACACAAAGTCTTCATTATTGTGTGATTATATTTTATTTTTTATTTTCTTTGATTAAATCAATATAATCTTACATATTATGGTGTGATACGCCTAAAGAATGAATGGAACCAAATAACACTAACAAAGGAGATGAAAATCACGTTTGACTGGGGATGTTGTCATTGCAGTCCTCTTAGTTTTTAATGGATTTTTAGTCAAAGGTACATAAAAACAAGATTTTAATATTTGTTTTTTGTTTATCATTGATACCAAAAACCATTTGCTAAAGGTGGAATGAATGAGATATATTATTGGCATGTGTAAAGATAGAGAAACTTCCATTTATAGCAATTGTAGTTAAGGAAAAGTTACATAATGGGCTATCTGTGCTCTTACTACAACAAGCAGTGAAACCTGGTTTCTAACGTTATAAGTCCGCAGACATGCCACTGTGCCACTAAAGTAAACAGTTATTTGTTTGTTTGTTTTAAAGCAAAGTCATATTGGGCTAATTTCTGGGTTCACAGTGGCAAGAAAGATATCAAACAGTATGGCATGAAAAATAATTCATTCACAATATCATTGAATTTACAATACAGACGTGAAATGATCAGATTTTGTTTAATTTCGATTTTTTTAATGTATCATAAAAATCATCCAAACAGCGAATTAAATGGACTTTTAGTTTCCTATATCATAATGAATGGATTTCTTTTTTGATAATTAAATTAGAAATGTTAAATCATTACTTATTTAAATGTATGATTAGCTAATCATAAAAGATATAAAACCAAAAATCTGATGATCTAAAAATTAGCGAAGTGATTTATATGTGTTTTGTTAGTGTAAAACACCAAAAATGAATATACATAAAATGTCGAGGAAAAATTTGTATGACCTTACACTCAAATGTATTAACGATAGAAATACAACAATGTACAAATACGTTGTTTCAATGGATTGGATAACAAAAGCGTTCATACGCAAGAAACATATATAAAGGTAGCAAAAAGAACTTGAATTCCTAAAATATAAAGAACTCTTTAGGAATTCAATTCCTTTCTATTTATTAATACTTTACGTATCTGTTTACTAATATTTTACCTATATGTTTAATAATTCTTTAGGTATCTGTTTAAAACAATGAAAAACGATATTGCAATAAAATAATAATGGAAAGAAAATATCTTACACGGTGTGTTAAATTGTGCCATCTATCATACAATGTTTTATTTTAGTATGAATACTTTCTTGTTTCGCTCGTAGATATTCAGTACCTGAGATAAAATAGAGAAGAAAAACATGAGCTGATATAACATTGATTTATTAGCGGATACAGTCAGAACTGACTCAACACCTTTCCATCCTAAACATGCGAGCATTATAATCTGGCCTCATAGATGCAAATGACATGAAGTAACTTACACTCAACTATTATTAAACCATCGACAGCACAGAAGCCTCAGTTAGACGCGAATAAGAAATGACTTTTGAAATAAAAAAAGGAAAGGCAACGTCCTTGAATCGTTTGATATGCATAAGCGTATATATTTACTTAATATTAACAATATGCATATTGTTTGCTTTGTCCAAGACTACCTAAGACGTTTATTACGGGGTAACATTTTCAGTACAGAAAATATGTTAAATTACATTGATCCATTTCGGCTACAACAAGAACTCCGGTTAGAGATATCGAACGTTATCTCTTCTTTCCGACGCAATAAAATTACATGTCTGTGAATCGTAGAGAATAACACACAGATTGTGTACCTCTTTGACTTAGTTATAAAGTTTGTGCCGCGCATAAAACTAGTTTATGTTTTATAATGGGGGTGGTAATAATATATGTAGTAGTTGTACCAACCTCAGGGCAGGTATGATCACAGTCAAAAACATTTCTGAGCTCTGTAGTAAGAGTGCTCTAAAGGTACTTGAATGATAACTTGATGGCTATACACATAAGCAGAAGGTTAAACATAAGAATTATTGTCTCATGTAATCCTTTAGATCATCTAGGAGCATTGCTAATTTTCAAAGAACAAGGACTTTTATCAGTATTCTATGAAACAATTTAAATTGTTAATATAAGAAGAGGAGACTGTTTTTACAATGATTTATCTTCTGAATACCACTCATATTATTTCCATTTTTTCGGTTACTTCATATTTAGAGTTGTAGTGGATCATAAGTGAATAATAAATGATAAATATAAAAGTACTTACATCCAACCATTTTGATAATGTGTACCACCTGTTGAATGCCATCGAGTAATGGTTAAACCTTACCCGCATATTGATATTAATCTTATAAATAAAATATTTTTGAAGAAAAGTAAAACATTATATATTTTGTGTCAATAAGTAAGTGATAGTTTGCCTTAAAACATACTTATTCTTATAACAAACTGAGGACTTTACGTGTACGAATTATCTTAAGACAATTTCTTAACAGGAAAATAGCTTTAGTTAAATTTTACAGTAATGTATGTGAAATATAAGTTACATTTGGATATGCAGGTGATTTTGTTTTTATGGGAGTATATAAATATTCAGCCTCAATATTTTATTTGGCGAGCAAGTGGCATGAATATGTATCAAACAGATATTTCTGTATACAGACACATATGTATATTGTGTTTACCAATATCTCACTAAAAAGTTTCAATGAAATCTTTCTAATAGCTTAGAGTATACATTAACTATTACAAATAATTTTATAAGCAGTTTTATGGTTTTCAGGTTGTAGAGCTTTATAGACAAACATGTTTGGATATTACGAACAATGGATTATTGGCCAACATAAAAGTAAGACTTTTGAACAAAGACATATGGTATCATTATCATTCATTACTGAATATTAATGCTTAATGTCGTCTATTATTATTAGACGATACACTAACGCTTAGCTCTACTCTTATACTGATCACATATATAAACCATTACTAACCTCGTTCTTTGTTCCTTTGACTTCCCATCCTTCGAAGAGTGGGTGTGTGGCTTTTTTCAGTGGTTGTTGTAGGGGACTTATCCAATTGTATCAATACCCAAGATATATACGTATGTATATCTCTTTGTTCTTTGAGAATTAACAGCTGTGACTGATACATCAAACAATAAATGTATAACTGTGAGGCGTATCACTTTAATCTATTCAACATAATATTGTGGTTTCCTTCTACAGCTTGTTTGTACTTAGTAACCGTATAAAACTCCAAACTTACTTTAACAGTGATTCATAAAATATAACAATTATTTATAACATAAAGCATTATTTTGTGTTTACCAGCATAGTTAGTCTTTTTATAACAAGTGATTTCAAGAGCTATTACATATACTATTATATATTTTATATAATGTAACCACCCACCGTCTAGTTGTTTTCAAAAGTTAGCACCTAATAATTAAAATAAACAAGATTCATGTATAACTTGTGAAAACGTAAGCTTAAAAGCTTTAAGACTTTTCAGTCTTATGTGAGTACTTTGTGAGTTTCTTAGTACTGTATATATAAAAGTAAAACAAATTGGCATCTTTTAGTAAACTTTGAGTAGTAGTTCATAAAGCGATTAATCATGCAATGAAAAACTAACGTCTAAAGAAATATTTGGTTATTAGTTTCAGTTCTAATCTCAACAACAACAATGAAAAATGTGTACAGTTTAGTGCGTTGTCTTTTTTAGAAATAAAGCAAGAATCTAAACAGCTAACATTTTTCTGTAAATTTTACATCAAAACTGTAACTTGTATTTTCAGTAGGCTAAAGGTAAATATTTTCTAAAGTTAAAATTGTTTTCACACTAAAGAAGACATTTTACACATTTCTTTTTGCCTCTATTTTAAAATGTGATATTTAACTTTATTATGTAATATTTGTATTTAACATATTTATGCAGAATTACTGTTCCACTTTTTTACCTGAACCAGAAAACTGTATATTATCACAACAGGGCCAAATACTGAGTTGTGGTTCACAGTTCTTGTCTCGTTGTTACAAAAACGTGCTCAGCACTCTCTATCAGAATAACGGTTAAATCCTTTATTCGGTCATATAAGAGAGGTCCAAGAGTTAAGGTCAGAAATGGCTAAGTGGTTAAGGCACTCGGCTCGTAATCTGAGGATTGCGAGTTTAAATCCCAGTTATATCAAACACAATCGCCATTTCAGCCGTAGGAGCATTATTAGTGACAGTCAATTCCACTAATCGTTGGTAAAAGAGCAACCCACGAGTTCGTGGTGGGTAGTAATAACTAGATGCTTTTCCTCTAGTCTTACACTAATAAATTAGGGACGGCTAGCACAGATATCCGTCATGTAGCCTTGCGCGAAATTTTAAAAACAAACAGACAAACCAAGAATTAGTGATGCATGTTGTTGATTACCTGTTTCCCTTTAGTTTACCAGTTCAAAATTATGGACACCTATGTAAAGAAAATCCTTGTGTAGCTTTGCACAGATTTAAAACAATAAATAATAATAATAATTATGAACATTTCAAGAATTTTATAAAATTGATGGGCGTAAAAAATGATTAAATGGTTCAAGTTACGTCAAAATGATTTTTATCGCAACCTAAAGATTTAACTTATTTTCTCTCATAATTATTTTAATGCAATTATATATATTTGCTTAATTTATAACAATGTAGCTACAGTTTTGATTCTCAATTATATTATTACACGAACAGGTTGTATTCTAGGATTAGCCTCAGCATAATTTTCTTGATTAATGTACCCTCCGAAATTGAACAAATCAGAAGTTTAACAATTCGAAGTTTGAGAGAATGTTCTTATTATTATTTAATGATTTTAAAATTAGTTGGACCTTTTCATTTCTCATTGTTTATTGATTAATTTTCCGTGTTACCTTTTACTATACTGATAGAGGGCGCTGTGGCTTACGATATCATTTATACACAATGAGGAGATATTCAAGGTACATATATATTGCATTGGTGTAGAATAACGCAACTAAATCTATTTCTGTAACTTTTACACCTAAACGCTATTTGCGTAACGTGGCTTCACTTTATCTTGTATACAACCTGGTTCAACATGCATTATATCATTTACATGTCCTT
Organism: Carcinoscorpius rotundicauda; assembly: GCA_011833715.1. Lineage (NCBI taxonomy): Eukaryota > Metazoa > Arthropoda > Merostomata > Xiphosura > Limulidae > Carcinoscorpius > Carcinoscorpius rotundicauda. The sequence goes on from CM022395.1 coordinate 79,449,089, forward strand.
TCAACATTTTATCCAAATACCGGTAAGTAGATTAGTTATTCAAATATAACGCAGAGCCGAAAACTTATCCGCAACAAATTGTATATAATTACCTGAATTAGGTATATCTAAAAATGAAAAAGCCATTACAACCACAATCAAAGAAAGATTATGTGTCTGTTATGTTCTTTAATCTACCCTAACTGCTTGTTTATTCCTTTAAGAACGTCCAACACACCCACGCAAAAACCTGTCCAACAGGGTGTGGCATTCAGGAACCGTTTTCGAGCTCTACTTTGTGGAGCGGCTAGTGCTAGTCGCGGCCCCTTCATCTACGCCAAGTTAGGCACTAAGCTATACCCAAATCTCATCTTAATGTCAGTAATGCTGTAAGCAAACGTGACTTCAAGTCCTTCCCCTTCCGGACACCCTGGCACCAATAGTACTGTAGGTGGCTGCTGAGGGGTAATCTTAACCCTGACGTCCTCTTCTTTGTCGCACTTCTTCTCCGAGCAAGAGTTGTTCTTGGTGCTTATAATAATCGTGCGGAAGGGTCATCAGGTTTCTAATTAGAAAGAACTAGAAAACTTCGTTGTCTTAGGTTTCGGTTTTCTTTTTGGTCCGAATAAGAGATTGTCCACTACTTTGGCGGTTCTAACAAGATGATAGTAACATTTCTCTAGGGAAGCAGATGGAAAGAATAATAAAAAAGTACTTTGTAATCAATATGGTATTTGATAAAACTAGTTGATTTATAGCTTATATTTTTAGTGGAATATATGGGAACTTTGTTTCTGTGTTAAAAGTAAAAACAAAAAAAAATTCATTAAAATTTCTACTTTAACCTAATAAAAGTATTTGCAGTTCCAAATGCGTGATTTGTATACTCTTTGTAGCCTTTATTTTATAATTTAAAATTGATTTAAATAAAACGTTTAAAATATTAAATAATGTAGTTAATTACAAACACTGTACATGTTTACAAAATATAAAAAAGTCGTATAAAGAGATTTTCTTTTTGAATATTTAACAATTGTTAAAATGAGTTACCCAAAAAATTATTAGCAGTATAAGAGAAAAATAAAACAGGTATTGTATGTGTAGCTCTTGACATTGTCAAATCCGACTGTTTATACGTTTTTTTTTTAATTCTATACAGTAGGTAGCATTTTAAATTAATATTTTGTATATTTTTGTAGCTTCTTTGGAAAAGAATATTATTCTACTGATGATCAGTAAAAATGATCAGCTTGTATAAATGAATATTTAGAGAATTCTATGTATATGATTCAGCACCATAATGTGATACAGGTAGTTTAATCTGGAAAGTTATTTATAATTGCAGGTTCAGCAGTTAATAAACTTACGTGAAACTTAAGAAAATAATACATACTAAATGACTTACCTTTCGTTAGCACAATTTCATTTTTAGTGCTGATGAAAATAAGCGATTTTTAGTTTTATATGAAAAGCCAAATTATGTGTACAATTTTTTTGCTGTTCGGTTACTTGTCCTAATACCCCCTTTTCTTGGAGAAAAAAGTTTTCTCTGACAAATATTTAACGTAATTTAGTAAAACATTTAATTTCAGTATAATCTCTTTTAAAAACAATTTTGCACATAAAGAGTGTAAATGAATTTGTTTAAATATCTATTCTTATTTAAAAAAGGTGGAACATGTGCCAAAATAGAGAACAAGATAGAGAATAACAACACATGTGTTTTCAGAGAGGCTGGTTATGACAGGGCAGATGTCACAACTGTCAAAAAATAAACAATATATAGATAAAATAAAATCTGAGATTGACATATGGAATACCAATATATACCTAGAAATTCTGAACTTTTAAGTACTATACTTTATGATCTTGAATATTTGTTTAAATATTAAAGAAACAAAATTGCCATTGTGTAAAGAAGTTACATTAGTGTGATTACTGTCGTTAGCGGAATTATCATTTGGTATGCAATTAAGAGTAAAACCAAATTCTTATGAATTGCTTAGCGCTCTAAGTTGGTTTTGTACGGAATAATTTTTATGTATTATGGTAAAAATTTTTTTAAAGGTTTGTATATAAATTTTCTCAGCTAGTTAGATAATAACATAGGGTTGGTAAGTGATTAGAAGAAAATTAATGAATTGTTCGTTTAAGAATATTGGTTTTATTTTAAGATTTTTCAAAAGTTTTTTGTATTTTATAAATATTACTCCTTAATTAAAACAGAATAAGGTTAAAGCTTTTCAATTCTATATTTTCTTGCTTATATTAATTTTTGTAAATTTGAAAGAGAAAATATCTACTGTATGAACTAAAATATTTTAACCCTACAGTAAAGTCGTAACTTCCTTTATCTAGCCCCTTTTTCCTTTCCTTGCTCACAGACTCTTAAACCGAAATCATAAGATACCACGAATCACACTGCCCCGCCCTGCCAACTAGCTGGCTTTCTGGCACACGCGCTCTCTTACCCCTGACCTCATCATTCACAGGTAACACTTTTTAGAAGTGAATACAGAACGTGCTCATGCTCACCATAACACAACAATGTAATTTATACGTTATACAACGTTACAAAAGTAATTATTTCAGAAGGTCTTATGGGCTTTTCACCAATAGATTTTACTCCGATTCAGAAATAAAGATATATTTTTCTGAAAAAAACAAATATTTGTAGGCGACTAAAAGGAAAATATGAAGTTCAAAAATCGAAGTTAAACTTACAAGAAAAAGTAAAAGTAATGTTCTCCTGATTGGAATCGTTGCCACTAACAACAACTAATCAATTGTAAACACTTCTTTTATGGAGAAAAAATACGTATAATATTTTATTGTGGTTAACTTATTTTTTTATAATTCTCACAAATATATTATGCAGAAAAATGTTTGTTTTTTTTACTTTGCTTTCCATATTGCTTCTAAACAGTGTGGAAAAGTAATATGTTATTCATAGTTACAATCTTTAAATGACATTATTGTTTATAATGATGAATATTTGCCAATCCTATTCTTAAAGTCGTCATGATAACAAAGTATCTGGCTAAGATTTACAGACACGCTAAGATATAACAAGAGATGTTTGTTCGTTTTTTTAATTTCGCACAAAACAACACGAAGACCATTTGCGCCAGCCTTCCCTAATTTAGCAGTGCAAGACTAGATGAAAGGCAGTTATCACTACCAACCGACAACTCTTGGGTTACTCTTTTACCACCAAATAGTGGGATTGACCGTCACATTATAACGCCCTCGCGGCTGAAAGAGTGAGCGTGGTTGGTGTGATCTGGATTCGAACCCGCGACTCTCAGATTAAGAATCGAGTGCCTTAACACACCTGGTCATGCCGGCCCTATAAGACAGATTGTCTAGTAAGTACATCACAGAAAACCAGGTAAAGCAGCAAATACATGAAATTCGAAGAAAAATTTCTTCTTTCCTTCATTGGAAAAACAGAAATGTGGAAAAAACCCCATAGGGACAAAGTTTAAAACATAGTTATAAGAATGCGGTATTTTTGGTGCAATCAGGTCTTTTGCTTTCATATTGCATTTCTTGATAATTTTTTCTTGTAGGGATATGTGTTTATATTCATGACTTAAGAATCACAGAAATAAATGACTTTCAAATAAATTCATCAGGAAAAAAAAGCTTATAATTTTTTATTTGTTTAACAAGCAAGACATATTACATCTCTTCAATAAACAGATTATTTTAACCACCAAACAAAGTAATACAGTTGCTGTCCCACGGACGTAAAAAGCTAAACACGGACAAACCATCCTAAACATAAAAAAATAATATGTTTCTATTCGTTACAACGATCGTAGGTAAACAATAATAACACTGGTTTACAAAGAAATTGAGGCAAGCACAAAAATAGCTGTTTTAACCTAATTTGGGGTTGCTGAATTCAGATTTGAAATCCGTTTTTACTCATCACCTCTAGTTTTTAGATATGCATGCTGTACATAAAGGCGTATATGCATTCAGGGTTAATTTCTAATATTGTGTGACTAATGTCTTCTTTTTTAGTTATTATGCAATAAATGCAAATAAATCAGATGAAAAAATGCCTCCAAGGGAAGATTCTGCCAAGTCAATCTCTTCCGAAGATATTGACTCTTCTTATTCAGGAACAAGTGGCAACGAGCCACACTGGATCACGCAAGAAGACCTGAATGACCTTGCTCATGATTTGTATCTGTCAAAACAGCAGTCAGAGCTCTTGGCTTCTCGGCTTAAACAGTGGAACCTAGTCCAGGAAGATGTAAGGATCACCAGTTTTAGGAATCGGAACAAAGACCTTGCTTCATTTTTCGACATGGAAAACAAGTTGTGCTACTGCACAAATGTACCTGGCTTGTTCACTTTCCTTGGTTTGCCACATAATTCTTCAGACTGGCGTCTTTTCATAGACTCTTCCAAGCGAAGTCTCAAGGCTGTGCTTCTGCACAACGGGAATAAATATCCCAGCATTCCCACTGCACACTCTGTCCATCTAAAGGAGTCCTATGACAATATGGAGCTTCTTTTAGAAGCTGTTAAGTACAACCAGTACCAGTGGAGTCTGTGTGGGGACCTCAAGGCCATTGGTCTTCTTATGGGTATGCAAGCGGGCTTCACAAAGTACTGTTGCTTTCTCTGTCTCTGGGATAGTCGAGCTGTATCCCAGCATTACAAGCAGAAAGACTGGGGGTCTAGAAGCACTTTCGTTCCTGGCGAACACAGAGTCAAGGAGAATCCTCTGGTTGACATGAAGAAGGTGCTTTTTCCTCCTTTTCACATCAAGCTTGGTTTGATGAAGAATTTCGTGAAGGCCATGGACAAAAATGGTGCTGCCTTCCAACACTTGTCTACTGTGTTCCCAGGTCTCAGTGCTGCTAAGCTCAAAGAGGGCATCTTTGTCGGACCTCAAATCCGAGCATGGGAAGCATTTAAGTCAGTCTGTAGTGGCTTCCTTGGTAACACATGCGTACCAAATTACCAAGTCTGTATTGAGAAGTTGCTAAAGACTTATGAGGATATGGGATGCCGAATGTCACTCAAAATTCATTTTCTCCATTCCCACCTCAACTTCTTCCCTCCAAACCTTGGAGCAGTGAGTGATGAGCACGGAGAAAGATTCCACAAAGACATTACGAAGATGGAGAGCAACTACCAAGGCAAGTAAAACCCCAGCATGATGGAAGACTTCTGCTGGATGCTCTTGCGTGACATCCCGGAAGCAAAATACACCAGATCATCTAAGAAAACACACTTCTAACTGTCTGCGGTACTATGAATTGTGTACATTGTGTCATCCAAGTATATTTATTCCGTCATTGTTCTTTATATATCCTGTTTTATCTGTAATAAGCTGCTGCAACTGTTGAAATAAGCACTATATACTTTGTATATACTAAAATACGACTATTTAAAAGCCAATAAACTAGAGGTGATAGAGCAAAACTGTTTATAAATTTGAATTCAGCACACTCAAATCAGTAAAACAACACCTATTCACATTCTTGCATGAGACAAAAAATATTTTTTGTAAACCAGTGTAATGTGATAAATTCAACTGAAAGGAGTATTACAAGGAAACCTGTCTAGTCCGTTATTATATAAAAGTTTTTCACATATGACATAAATTCAGTGTAAGTTCAATACACCTAAATGTTCAACCATAAAGTGAAAAATTAAGGCTTGGATATATGAGAAAAAAATCCATACATTTAAGTGTGTGTAATTTCAATATAAACCAAGTAGGCATATTCATAAACATAACTTTATAATTCCCATAATGCATATATTAGCACCCCGGTGGAACAGCGGCATGTCTGTGGACTCACACCGCTAAGGACCGGTTTCCGATAACTGTCGGGAGCAGAGCACAGATAGCCAATTTTAAAACTTCCTGATTAATTACAATCCATCAATGTATATATTCACCAAAAAGTAACACAGCATGACTTATTCACCCTTTTCGTCATGGGGACTTTTAATGTATTCTCATTTCCACTATTTATTGGTAAAAGAGTAGCCCAAGAGCTGGCGGTGGGGGATTATTTCTAGCTGTCTTTCCTTGAGTCTTACACTGTTGAAATATTGACAGCTAGCGCAGATGGCCCTCGTGTAGCTTAGCGCAAAATTAACAGCAAACAAACAAACTATATCAGTGTTGTAGATGTATTGCAGTGAAGGTTTGCAGATTGGTCCATTTATCTGGTATGTTGTAATGTGTGTCAGATGCTATAAGTTTCGAAATATTACATTTTTAAAGATGAACTCCTAAACGTTCTTTGAGACAAACAATTAATATTTCCTCAGATAGCTTAAGTTATTTTTGATGTTTACTAATCACCATTTTGAACCAATTTTACAAAACACTGAAAGATTTTTTTTTTAATTTGCACAAAGCTACTCGAGTGCTATCTGTGCTAGCCGTCCCTAATTTAGCAGTGTAAGACTAGAGGGAAGGTAGCTAGTCATCACCACCCACCGCCAACTCTTGGGCTACTCTTTTACCAACGAATAGTGGGATTGACCGTAACATTATAACGCCCCACGGCTGAAAGGACGAGCATGTTTGGCGCGACGCAGATGCGAACCCACGACCCTCAGATTACGAGTCGTACGCCTTAACGCGCTTGGCCATGCCGGGCCAACACTGAAAGAAACAAAGTATACAGAATGATATGTTTTTTCTATTTTGCACAAAACTACTGAAGGGATATCTTAGCTAGCCTTATCTAGTTTAAAAGTAATAGAACAGTCGAATTCTCTTACTAGTAGGTGTCTCACGAATTAAATGATATAATTTTGATTTAATATAATGATATAACTTTGAAGGTTACTTCGGTCAGGAATTTGAGTAACACGTTTTAGCAAAAGTTCCTCAGCAGAACGTAACTAAACAACTCAGATACTTCGCTTATCAGGCCTTAAAACTCTCCCCCCACCAATAATCACTTCATTCTATGTATAAGGGAAGCAATTTAGTAGTCAGTAATAACAGATATTTACCAAAACGTGGCCAATGAAAAATGCCCTTCATATCGCAATGCAAAACAATAAAGGATCGGAAGTAGAACACTTTCCATACTTTGATGGATCAAGAACGTAAAACTCAGTTGGAAAATTATTCGTGTTGGTCAAATGTAACTACGTTATTGGTCAAAGATGAGATAAACTACAACTCAAAACTCTAAAGAATAATGAAAAATAATTAGTATGTTACTCCATTCTCCAACTGTTGCAAACCCACTTCTAGGGAAATGGGAGCATTGGAGGCTCTTTTGGACTGAGATTGCTAAAGAGAACCCTATTAAGTCTTGACCGGTCACGTTTGGACATTGTCTATTAATCAGTGGAATTTGCTACGTAAGTTAAAATGTCTTACTCAGACTACTTTTTCATTAGCACCAAAATGTCTTATCTTCATCTGTTCATCTGGTATTTAGGGCTAAGAAGTTCACAAGTAATCGGAAGTTCAAAGAATTCGGTTGTCAAAAGCGAACTGGAATGTGTTAGTGACGAAATGAAGGGACTGACTCAGATGTATAACGTAAAACATACGCGTTTTTATTTTACACTTAACATAATGTATCAGAATATCGAATAAACTCTGAGTGTTATCTTAGAAAGTAAACTTGATACATACACTTCTCAATACATAACTGTGTTAAAGCAAGTCATGAAAACTGGAGAAAGATAGCTGAATGTAAAGCTTGCATTTAGTTGAAGTAATTTAAATACTCAAATTAGTCTGACTGAGTTTTAGTAATGAACGTGTCTGTTTTGTTGTTAAGCGCAAAACTACACAATAAGCTATCTCTGCTATACCCACCATTAATAAACGAGACAAGAAACTATAAGGAAAAAGTACTTCATTGGTATAAAAGAAATAACAAAGGCCAAGATAAAGGTTTTGGAAAGGGAACTACAGAAAATCTGATAGAGGCACGCGTGATTGAATGTGCACACCTCTGAAAATAAAAAAAATAAAAATCTTTGTTCTATACAAATAATTGGTGAATGATTGAAGCTGAGGAACGTTAGTAAGCACAGTTTTAGTAATAAATAGAATACTTTATTTGATAAAGCGTTTTTTAATTATCTATAACATATACCGAGATTATCGATCTAACAATCTTATACAGTAACAGTTACGGAGGTTTGAAGCTACAGCTATCTCTTAGGAGTTTGTTAAATAAGCATAGAAGTGATTATGCATCCTTCGAAAATTGTAAAGAAAATTATGTTAAAGCATCCATTTAAAAGTTTAAGGATTAAAAGATATAATTTACTTATTACACTGGCATTCTTTTATATGAAGTTTTATGTATTGGCCAAAGATATTTTTGTTATACTATTTTTAAGAATAAATGCAGACGTTAAATTAGCTTCCAACTTTTAACGAGTTTTGCTTAAATAAAACACATTACATTTAATCCTCGAAAATTACTATGATTTTGTAAAACTTTCTGAAAAGTTAGCTTTGAAACTGTAATATATCTGTGACACAGAAGTTTAAATGTCTTAATTTTATCAGTGATACTATGAAGAAAACAATCTGTGACATCTTGTACATTACTGAACCTTTTATAAAGCCAGTTAAGACTAGGGACAAAAATGAGAGACTTGCTATTATATCTTGCTTGGAAATATTTAAATCAAATAGTGACATAAGACTTATTTAAAGCATCCTAAAGGTCTTTAAATGTAGCTAGTCTTTACTATATACATATTACCATGAAAAGCTGTCAGGTTATTGTAGATTATATATCTTTGAACTTATCATTATTATTATTATCATTCTTTTATTCGTTGTACTTTACGCATTATTTCGTGTCTCTACCAATTTAGAATATCCAAAACACGATTTCTTGTTTAAATTGGACGTGTACAGTTTATTTTATATACGAGCTATACAAGTTCACTCAGAATTTCACGAGCTGTTGAAAAACATTAAGTTAAAAGAAACAACAGCAAGAACTCCAAATTGATTTTATAAATAATAACAGACTTTCGAAAGTGACGAGAACTTTCTGCTTGCGGATTTTCACACAACCCAAAAGTCTGGAAACAACTAAATATGGAGCTGCGACAGTTTCTTTCTTGTCGCGTTTTGAGTGACATGAATGACAAGAAAACTTTTAATGAGGTCTATCCTAGAATTGCATGAAGAACCAGCTTATCAAGTTTCGTGGGGGGGGAGTTTTCAGGTGATTCAATAGTGAGACCACCTACGTAAGGGACAAGTTTTTATGTATCTCACGGCGTTGAACGGTAGCACGGTGAATGCTTGTTACTCCTTCGTCAAATATTTTTAGTCTCAGCACAGACTAAATTCCTTCAAGTCGTTGTTTGGTGGGCCAGATCCGCAGATAGAATTTAATTAGCTTCGTTAGTGAAGGATGAGGGCCAATTAGATATCAAACAGTGGCTGAGGTTAATTACATTTGCAGTTCAGTTAGAGAGCATAACTAGAAATTCTATAAGTTTGCTCCATCTTGATTACGACTAGCTTCAAGTGTCATGCAGACATATAATCTTTCACTTAATTGGCTGATTTAAAAGATAAAAACAAAATATAAAGTAAAGAAAAGACACCAAGTAGCTAGTAAAATATTTACTTTTTTATATAATGTAAATTTAGTAAGTTTACCTCATAATATTTATATTACCTTTACGCATCTCAACTTTATTATAAAAGCACGCCAAAGCCCATTTCGATCAAATAAGTTAGTTGCGTAAAGTTGAAAATGACGAATATGTTTAGGATAACCTATCGACTTGAGAAGAAATGTATGCAAGGAAATTCTTGCTTCTTGTGGATGTGCCAGGAAAATAAAATATAACAGTGAGTTATATGAACATCTGCGTACATACTTTACATTTACAGACTTGTTTTAATTTACAAAGAAATTATATAGAGCATTTAAATTGTACGTTTGAAAAATTTTAGAAAATTTTTAGAAATATAAATAAAATAATTTCTATAACTCAGTGCAGAATGACTTTTACAAATAAGAACTATGTCTAAAATTTGTCAATAGACGTAATAAGCTGTATTTAGGGATGTTAAAAAGTGAATTCGTTTGAAGTGAGTGGAAAATAAGCATCATTAAGTAATTAAAGTACTTGCTCCGTGTTAATCATATACTAGATTGAATTTAAAATACGTCTTAATACGTTTCATGTTTTGAAGAAAGTCATAACAATGCAATGCTATGAATAAAAAGCTTATCAGTTTAGAATCTATCTGAAATGCAAGCCCGCGTGAAAGCAAACAAAATAAGATCGTTCGTATTTTATGGTTCAGTAACCGGTAAGTTAGAGAAAACTTTTTATTTGTTTTAATGGAGCTGGGTGGTTTGCATGAAAGACTCTAGTATAAGCAAGGAAAATAATCTTATGACAACATATAACTCTTACCAGCGAATAGTTGTAGAAAATGTTGGACAGAGACAGTAGAAGCATCAAATCCATCTTTTTCAGATGGTAGAATTCTTTTGTGTCCAGACTATTCAAAACTTACCAACTTGATTGTGATATACAACTGCATCCGTTTGTATTTTTCGTCAGTCTCAGTAACTGAGTTGTGATAACCAATACACAACCTTCCCTCTTCATTCTCTTTATCTATTTAATGTGTCAGGCTGGAACTACACTGTCACTTCGCTAAAGTCCACCATTCTTTAAGCCTATCCATAAATGCACGCCTAGCCGTGACGAAGGCTCTGTTCGTTTCGTATAACTTGTCAGTCAAATGGGGAATGGTTCTTTTTCTTTGCTAGCGTTTGAGGATAAGAGGTCGCCTTTTCCCTGCCACGCAACAAAGAACATTTATGAATAGAGTCCACAAGCAGTAGTTATTGATTCGGTTTTCCGATCTGTTAAAACGTTAAGCAGGGTAAGGAAAAGAGGCTTAGCTATGTTCACAGAAGAGACTTTTACACAGAGAATTGGATTGTGTTCTCTGGGGCGGAAATGTAACCCAAGGGAACGCCCTGATGCCTTCAGCAGTGAACAAATATAAGGTATCTTAAGTGAATAACAAGGGCTTTTTGCTGACCCCTATTCAGTAAATATCTCATAAAGTTAGCCCGTCACTGCAAGCTCAGTCACAGAGTTTGATCATTTAGTTTAACGCTGTAGTTCATTACGAATTTCTCATCCTATCACTACTGTCAAATAAAGCGGGTATTTAAAAAGTGTACATCCATATTACATTATAAGTAATAATTTACTTTCTATACATATTAATAATTAAAATATAAGCTGTTAAATGTTCGAATTCTTGTTCTGTTCCCGGTCGTTGTTCTCATACTCAAATTTATGCACCCACAACTAGACATGTGAATGAACGAATACTCACGTGTCAAGCCGACAGAAAAGCAAATATTAGTGTTAAATAAAAATATTTAAAAAGTTAATTAAAAATTTGTCTTTTTATGTAAATATTTACAATTTTCATTTAAATTTACGAAATATGCTTTCAGACAGCATATTCAATTCTTTGAAAATATAACAACTTTCAATCAATGAAATAAACCTTAAAAAGGTCTAGTGAGCGCTATTGTCACTATCCTCCAGTTCTACCTACAAAAAAATCCACCCCTTTTAAATTATCAATTGTGGAATCTTTTGCGCACGTAATTTTACGTATTTTAGCTTTCTTTGTGATTCTTCTTCCATACTAAAAATAGGGTATAGTGCGTTAGCTAGCGTGCCGACCTGAAGATTCTGGGATCCAGTGTTTGCGTCTCGTTACAATACAAATGCGCTCCACAACTTAGGCGTGAAATAAAAGCAACGGTAAAATACCAGTTTCGTTAAATAAGAAAATTCGAACAGTTGACGGTGGGTACTATTGACTAGTTGCCTTATATCTAGTCTATCAGTTTTAAAATAAAGGGAAGACTAGACGTCTAGCGCAGACAGCTCATGTGTAGATTTGTGTGAATATCCGAAAGAAACAACTGAAACCAATAATTTACCGTTGTTTTGGAGCTATTCCGACATGTTTCTACGAGTACCTGTAGCTTCTTGTCGTAAAACAATAATAATATTTCGCAAACCCACATGAACATACACTTTGTATGTGTTTAATGACTTTTTGAACGGGAAATGCTTATTAAAGGTTTCAGATATGTTAGAGATTAATTACAGATATAAAAGAAAATTTCATGTGTGATGCGCTTCGTTAAAGCATTGTGTTTTTATACACAAAGTGTTTGAGAAATAAACATTCAGTTAATCTGTTCAGGTTCATGAAATTTCATATTCTCCAATGTATTATCACGTTTTTATTATTAAAAATGAATTACTAAAGAAAATATATTGTATCACAAAAGTTCACTTGCCAATAATGGTTAAATTGATTTTTTTTTAGAATTTTTATTCTGTTACTTCTAATTATCTATAAAATCAAAGGAAGCATATGTTTGTGGAGAACGCAAATAATACAGAAAGAAACAGTGACATACACCTAATAATTAAAGTGTTTTTAAATGCTCATTTGAGCACATTTTATTTTTTGCTAAACCTAACCATATTATTTTAAAGTGTTTTGTGAGTCCTAGATTTCAATGCTTTTATGATCATGTAGATAAATATGCAAGTTCTATAACTAGACTGTACTTGTACTAAAAGCCAAATTTATGTGATGTGAAATAAAAATAATGTGATGTCTGTCACGTTTCACTAAAGAGGAAAATCGTGTAATAAAGAACCTTTTGGATTTCTCACCCACAAATCTTGAGAATTAGAACTGAGAAAAATCCATAGCGTACCGGTTTTCGAATATTCTTGTTGCTAAGGTTCTATGCTTTTGTGTATTCCAAAGGCACGACTTGCGATTTGTACCGCAAACTCTAAATCCCTACGGCTATCGATTAACGCTGACTAATTTGCATTCAATTTTCTGAGTGAGAGCCTTCAGGACTTAACGATTTTCATCCACAGTAGTGTCAGAATAGAGGAGGAGTGTATCCAGTGGCTCAATTGATGTGCCGTTGATAGACGAGGGGCCAAAAGGCCAACGCTTATAGAGAGCTCTTTAGTCTCTTTGTGTTGGTGAAAGGCAAGGACGACTAAAAGACCTTGATGAATTCGGATTCACGAAGTTCCTGATTTCCTTGAATAACAATGAATTTAATTAGAGAAGTAAGATGAATAACAGATTTATACGTAAACCAATATAATTATTTGAAGATCTGCCCATATGCCCAATCTAGCTTTAGTCATTTTAAAGGTCCGACTAGATTGGCTGTTACTAAAAGCTTAATTTCGTTTTAGAATGGTTAGTAACTTAATTAGCAATATCCGAATTAAAATTATCGAAGCAACAAAACCTTAAATATGGTATTATTTCTACGTGTTTGATTTTCGTACAAATTCTAATAAAATAAAATATCTATTATAGAGTTAAATAGTGTAAAAGTAGGAATTAGGACTTAGTAATGTTTCTATATCACTGTAACTTGTTTATACATCGATGTATTGAAGAAAGGGGAATGTTACATGTAATGTAAAATTATAATGTCTTTATCATATTACATGCTAAATATTTCGAAAATAGAAATTCCTCCAAATATATTTTATCTAAAGTCCATAGATATTGAATATTTGTCAATAATATTATCAGGTATCTTGTTCAGCTTCCACAATTTTATTTCTTTTGGAGTTATATATCCAAGTATTAGATGCAAATTTTATTTTATAATATACGTTATTAGCTTGTAAACATCTGCCTATATATATAATTTTTTATTTTGTCAACGTGGATAAAACCTGGTCTAGTTAATTCCTTAATAACATATAAGTGATAAGGTTTAACTAAAAGTAACACGATTTGGCCAGGTTTGCTACTGCTGACAGTAGGGGATAACGTGTTTATCTTGTTCTCATTGTTTGAATAAAGCTTCAATTATTTGGCTTTCATTCTTATTGAACTCCGAACGGCTTAAAAGTTTATGTTTGAAAGACTGCTGTTGCACATTTTTGCAGATTTTTTTCAAAGAACTATTTGAGAGTGCTGTACTAACCTACTTCAAGTGTTCGTGTGTTCTTAGAGCAAAGCCGCATCGGGTTATCTGCTGAGCTCACCGACGGGAATCAAACCCCTGACTTTAGCGTTGTGAATGAGTAGACTTACGGCTGTACTGGCGAGGGTGCTCTTCAAGTGTTACTGGAGTAATTTCCAAGTCCTGCATTATACAACTTCATGCTTATATCCAGGCCTGGCATGGCCTAGCGCGTTAAGGCGTGCGCTTCGTAATCTGAGGGTCGCGGGTTCGCGCCCGAGTCGCGCCAAACATGCTCGCCCTCCCAGCCGTGGGGGCGTTATAATGTGACGGTCAATCCCACTTTTCGTTGGTAAAAGAGTAGCCCAAGAGTTGGCGGTGGGTGGTGATGACTAGCTGCCTTCCCTCTAGTCTTACACTGCTAAATTAGGGACGGCTAGCACAGATAACCCTCGAGTAGCTTTGTGCGAAATTCCAAAAAAACAAAAGCTTATATCCTACTTCATGACCTACAAAACAGAATCGTTTGTCATTTGATGAATAGGAGTGTATGGTCTATAAGTACTTACTTTATGTATTTGAGAATTTTTTACTACCACGTGACTAAATTTATACTAATTTTCACGAAAAAAGCTAAGAATATATCATTGGCTAATAGAATACATTCTGGTAAAAAGATTTGTCAGGATTTACAGTCACGTGTAAATCTGTTTGTTTGAATCTAACGGAAAACATTCAGCCACATACTAGATTGAGATGATTTCATATGTATTCATTGTATCGATGTATTTTATGGTGAAAGTTATTTGATTGTTTGTTTGTTTTGGAATTTCACACAAAGCTACTCGAGGGCTATCTGTGCTAGCCGTCCCTAATTTAGCAGTGTAAGACTAGAGGGAAAGCAGCTAGTCATCACCACCCACCGCCAACTCTTGAGCTACTCTTTTACCAACGAATAGTGAGATTGACCGTAACATTATAACGCCCCCACGACTGAAAGGGCGAGCAAGTTTGGCGCGACCGAGATGTGAACCCGCGACCCTCAGACTACGAGTTGCACGCCTTAACACGCTTGGCCATGCCGGGCCCGAAAGTTATTTGAGGAAGAAATCATTCTGACTGTCTCTGATAGTCTAGAAAATATTTATGGCGATAATTTATGTTTGCCTGTCAAAATTAATAAAAACTTAGTATATTTATGTGTGCACAATGGGAACTGGTGTTTTTACAAATATAAAACTCTATGCACGTTTCATTCTGACATTGAAGACACATTAGAATTCTAATACGAAAAGCATGCACCTATTTAGTTTCTTTTCACTCTTTTTGTGCCAATAATTATATGTCACTCTTATTGTTCCTTCAAACAAAATATTTCAAATTGCTATTAATCTTATAGAATACCTTTTTTAATATACAAGCCTTCATAAAACTTATGCTTACCTGAATATTTGGATTAAATTATTTTGTGTTTTTAAGTTTATGCTGAAAGAGCACTGCTGTTTAACATGCTTACTTTGTTATGTAGCAAAAAGAAACTTATTGCTACCTTATTTAATGATATGATTTATGAAAAGCCTCTTTGTTTTTTGAAACAACCTTCCAGAGTATCTAAAAGCGAAAGCCTTTTATTCAGGGGTACATGAAATTTGCATTACTATTAATTCAAGAATTTTCATTAATAAAATAAATGACAGCTAGTAGCCAACATTAGCCAGGAAAACAGATAAGTACTACATATTAAGAAACATTCAAACCAGCTGCACTTCGATTAAAAGACACGACTATTCTGAGATACAGTGTGCCCACTCGCTCCACACCTAAATTCTTTTAAATGATATCTACTTTTACTATAGGGTGGAGTTATCTATACTTGTAGATAAAATTAATTTCCACCTCACTTTTAACTAACCAACATTCATGGTAAGGGAACTAATACTTCAAATAGCCCTTACAAAAGAGAACAATCGAGCAGTGACGAACTATGCGCAGTAGGCAAATTTCTTGTCATTAAATTACTTGAAATTATACGTTTTGCCACAAGCCAAAAACTTATACACCCACACTTTGAATTATATTTGACTGTGATACAAACGCATGTGCCATGTGATTTAGGTCGTATATACGCTGTTGCCGCCCTGTTATCTTACGAAGAGTTAAACCAAGCAACTCATTAAATTAATATACATTCTACTGATGTATTCATTGTTTGAATTCTAAACACCAGGGGAGGCCTCTGTTTCGTACGTATGTGTGAACCATCATTATCTTTCATTACAGACGCCTAAGTTGACTGTTATGTTAGCAAGTTTACACTCTGTAAAACTTTTGACGTGTTATGACAGTTGTGTAAATAATAAATGTTAGTTAGTGTTTAAGAAATATAAGGGATATAATCATAACATTTTCACTGGTTATTTTTGTGAAAAAAATGAGGAAAGTTTCGTGCGATATATGTACAGAAAATTTTACTTGCACCTCAATATTTTATTAAAACATAAATATCATAAGAATAAAAGAACGATTATCAAAAACAAGGTAGGAATAATTAAACTTAGTGTAGAAGATACACAATATGAAATATTTCGAAAAGGGGATCATGTTCACTGTAGTGCTTGCACATAATATACAATGTACAAAACAAGTTTATCCTCGAATTTATCTAAGATTTAAGGTAATTTGCTTAAATATACTGTTCGAATATACTATATTTAAACATGAAATAGCATATTCTTAGTACAACATAGAATATATTGAGATTCAGTTTACATCTAATCATACAATAGATTTTGTCCGTACTTTGTGTCTAATATGATTAATATACTTTTCAATTCCTCAAAAGTAATTTTCAGTTATAAAACACAAATGAAAGACAAGAAATAACACTTCGGTAATTAGAGTTAATATTTATTTGCCAAAGAAACTATACTACTAACATAAAAATACAGAGTAAGTTAATTTAAATTCTCCACTTTACCTTTAAGCAGGCCCGAGGATTAATAATGATAACAGTAAACTATGAGTCTACTTCCTTGAATGCACAGCTGTGCTTGTGCATTGACTGAAAAATTCAATTATTCTGAGATTTGGGACCACTAAGGATTAGTCCTAGTCAGAGATATAGTTATGTGGGGAAGTTGAAGGAGACTATAGCGTCAGTCCTGCCAAACGAAGCACCATTGCTATATGTTTACTCCGATCAGATTCTGCTGAGGTCCCAATGTGACCATTTCTATTCATGCATCAAAACAGGCTTAAACAACTCCTCCTTTGTCCTGAAGGATTGGCAGATCGTTCACTTTATAGATTCTCTGCTCATCTTTTTCGCCATTATTGCGACAGAAAGCGTTGTAGTCTTTATCAACATCAACGCCTTCAAGTAATTGATTAACAAGTCATTTTGCGGCTATTTGAAGCGTTAACAAGGAGTTCGCCTGGTTGCTTTATATGAATCCTTCAGTGTATGCGCGGAACTTAAAGGGAGGGTTTTTAATTCCCATATTTCAAAAATAAGATCACGCTAAACGGTTGGCTAGCCGGGTTGAATGGCTCAGACGTATGGATAGTGAACGAATATATTTCCACGCGAGCATTCTATCAGAAGCTCAAATGTCAAAACAAAGAGTTGACAAAGTCTTCAGACCTGCCAATCATTTGGGAGGAACACAAATGAAAGTGATTACGTTCATTTTATTCAGAGTTAAAGGTTTAATGTTGTCACTTTATAGACATTGTAGACGGTGTAGAATCAAAACTAAAAATAACACTGCCAATTCATCATGATCAATACAAGTGAAAAACATCGGTGATCTTGTGTAATGACTGGTTAGATCGTTGATAAGGCTTTGTTGAAAACAGCTTCTAAAAAGACTAGATTTTTGTGACATTTATATAGTAAGGTGTTAATACCTTGAGTAATCAGTTCCTATATTTTTCGAAAACATAAGCTAAAAATTCCACCATTCTATAAATGTATATATATATATATTGTCTAGTAAAAACCAAACCTAAACTGAAACCTAAAATCGTTGCACGAATTAAAAGGATCTCCAGATTACAGGTGAGAATGTGGGATTAAAATGTACCCTAGGTTTTCAAGGTGAATAAGAATGTAGGACTCACATTGTGGAGGGAATACACTGTTTATCAGTCTTAACTTCCGTTCACAGCCTCACATGAAGTTCATGAAAATAAACTATGATAATAAATAGTCAAAATTAAGTAATAATAATAAAATAACCGAAGGAAATAGAAATTAAGAGAGCGAGAGCTGAAGTCCACAATGTCCTACATCTATAACACCCATCACTGCCTGCAGACAGGTGTGAGAAGGAGACTGCTCTTCCAAGTAAAGAATAAGAAAAAGAAAAACACGAAATAAGATCTTACTGCTTGGTGGTAAGTAAGATAAATTTACCTCATGTAGTTAGCATTCTAGTCCCCATTATGGTAGTAAAGCACTAATTAGTAGCACACTAGAAATCTTATACTAGTATATTTCAACATTAAAAACATAATATTGTAATTTTATTACAAATTCTAATATCTGAATCATTGAGAAGTTAAAATATGTATATTGTACATAACCATTAAGAGAAGACAAACCATATATTGGTAAATAAAAATACTCATATTAATATAATTATCAATTATTTCACTTGTCTGTTGAGTGTTAATCTTATAGACAGTAATGGAGCGTTGTTGTACATTAATATGCATAATTTATATATAACTTGTAAAAGATTTACGTTAATATTTTATCATAATCATACTTTTTGCTTATACAACATCCGTGTGTTTATTTACATATGTTTTTGTTGACATTTTGTGTGTTTTCATAGTAGTAGAGAGCGTAGTGTATGGTTATTTAATGTATTTTAAATTGGATTTTAAAATTTATAAGCTTTGCAATGAGTGATAAAACGGCTTAATAACCTTGAAGGTTTATGTAAAAACAAGTGCGGGTCTGTTGGTACTGTACTTTTACGCATCAGTATCTTTATAATTAAGGATATACTAGATAAAGCCTGACAAAAAACTTTAATTATTCATCTTTATTGAATTAACAGGTGTAATAATGATGCCTTTTGAACAGTTGTTGGTTACATTAGTTTGCCTCTCACGTTTTCAGCAACAAATGTATACTAAATTGGATAAGTTAAAATGTTTAGTTTGAAGAACACAGAATTAATAATCTCAATAGAAATATTCTTTCATCTTATTGCTTTTATTTTGTTATAAGGATCGTATTTTTTACGAAATAAAAGATAGTTTTTTAATCTTAATTTAAACGATTTGAGTTTTAATTTAAACATTTGATTTTATGTAACATAAACTGACACGGGACTTGCAGAGCATTATTTGTTTTATAAATTTCGCGCAAAACTGCACGAGGACTATCTACACTAGCCGTCCCTAATTTAGCTGTGTAAGACTAAAGGGAATGCAGCTAGTCATCATCACCCACCGCCAACGCTTGAGCTACTCTTTTACCAACGAAGAGTGGTATTAACCGTCACATTATAACGCTCACACGACTGAAAGGGCGATCATGTTTGGTGCGACGGTGATTCGAACATGCGGCTCTCAGATTGCAATTCGAGTGCCTTAACAACCTGGCCATGCCGTGCCGTTGTAGAGATTAATTTGTTTGTTTTTGAACTAAGCACAAAGCTACACAATGAGCTATCTGTGCTCTGCCCACCACAGGTATCGAAACGTGGGTTTTTAGTGTGTAAGCCCACAGATATACCACTGTGCCACTGAAGAGGCTCTTGCAGAGAAGGATGTGAAAAATTGATAGTTATTTGGGTTTTAGTGTTAAATATATTCCTTTTTTTTGTCGCTAAACAAACCCACGTTTGTTAAGGAGTAGCTTTACTTTCGTTATTATTATTGTTCACTAGAATTTTATTTGCTCAAATATATTCTGTTAGCGATAAAGGATGAAAGTTTTTGATGTGTTGGTTTATGTCTTGTTATTTGGAATTTGTACCGTTAAATTGAAAGTAATAAGTGTATATATATATACATAACTTTGCACTTGAGATTTTTAAGCAATATCTGAAATAATGCCTTAACTAACACCTATATAACAGACTTTCGCTTTTAATTTTACTGGATGAAAACAAAATTCTATAATGTATTCGTTTAATAGAAAAAGCTAACTGTGACTTGCTAGTTTTATTTGTAAGATGTGTTAAATACCACAAGTTTGTTGTTTTACACAGCACTTTGATAAATATATATACGCAATGATAAAGATACTTTTTATAATCCCACTCCAGTTCGTTCTACCTCTTCTCTAGTTGGATCATACAAAGATTAAATCAGCGTTAGCCAGTATAACCGACTGGTAGCTGCGGACAAAAACACCTCACCTTAACACCGCGCCTTCGTTTATGTACGTGATTTGATTGAATCACACCTATTTCTTGCACGTGATGGACGATATGCAGCTACTGAAAAATTACTTCCATACATTTATTTCAAAACTAATTTACCAGTTCTAAGATTACACAAGACTGATTATTTATAAGCTTAGCGACCTGGCATCCAGGTGGATAAAGGTGTGCGATTCGTAATCTGAGGGCCGCGAGTTCGCATCCCCGTTGCACCAAACATGCTTACCCTTTCAGCCGTGGGGGCGTTATAATATTACGGTCAATTCCACTATTTGTTGGTAAGAGTAGCCCAAGAGTTGAAGGGGTGATGACTAACTACTTTCCCTCTAGTCTCATAGTGCTAAATTAGGGACGGCTAGCGCAGATAGCCCTAGTGTAGCTTTGCGCGAAATTTAAAAAAATTATAAGCTTAGCAGCTTATGAATAAAACAAAGCATGTATAACGAATACAAACTGATATTTAAAAAGTTAAAGATTGTTATTTCTTTATATTTTTCCGTGAATAATAAAATGAAATCTGTGTGATAATTTTAAGTCTTATGACTCTCCATGCAGTCAAAATATGATAGTGTGAAAAAAATAAACAGATGCGACTTTATAAAGATTTACTAGTTTAATGTTGCGGACTTTTTTAACTTTATCTGAAATTTCAGACTGCAACTTAAGTATGATGGGCAAAATAAATGTGTAAAATAAATGAGAAATAGTGTCTAATAAAACAAAATTTAAAATTAAGTAACCAGAACAGATGCTTACCATCTTTTCTTTTTCTTTTCTATTTTCGTCATAAGTAAAATTTTGATATTTTTGTTTGAATCTTAGCCTTTCATGCCAATTCCATCTGAAGGTAAATTCGAGAACCAAACTAAGGAAGCTTAGTTACAGTACATTTCTTGGTTAAGGTCACAATATAGTGAGAGATTGCCATCGTTTTCCTTTGTGATAAATGAAGTAACTGAGAATCAATACTGTGTCACATTAGCCAGACGTTTCAGACCATATGACTTTCATATATGGACCGGTTATTGTTAACAGAGTGACGCTGGATAACCAGGTTTTGTGTATGCTGTCACTTTCAGAAGTAGTGAATGAAGAAAAACGATCACGTGATGCCATCCTCACTTTCGTGATGGTCATGACTCTTAGTGTATGTGGGGAAAAAAATCCACACCAGACAGACACATGCTGTTACATTAGCAGGTTCGGGGAAGTTTTAAACAGCTTATGGTTCAGATTGTTACGAGATTAGCAGATAATTTGCACAATTTAAGCAACTAAAAGAAAACGTCAAACCTTTGGTACCTTTACTAACTACATTACTATTAGACAAGGATCGTCTAGCACATGTTGCATCGTTTATCATTTTGTAATAAAACAGAATAGGATCACATAATGTATATGAGTGCCGTTTCCTGTCTCCTGCCGTCTATCATTTTATGAAGAGATACGCTATTGTCTGTGTGTGAAAATGGATTATTTCTGCTTCAACTAGCAAAAAACACTTATTGCTTTTCAAAATAATAAGAAAAGAAGAATCTGTTTCAAAATATTAATGTATATTAAGTGAAAATAATACTCAACACATGTTTCTTGTGTACAAATTCACACAATATATATAGATTAATAAATATTTTCCTTTTTCAATTACGGTAATAAGGCATTACTGCCTTTTGGTTCATTTACTGTGTCGAGAGGATAAGGAAGTTCTGAAAGTGCTATTTAATCCTTTCTTTAACTCCACTGTACATGAGGCAATTTTAACTGTAAACGACCTTCTGTTAAGTTAATAACATGGTTAACCAAAGAAACATGGGGAATACTCTTTAATTATAGGACTATTCTCTTACTTGCAGAATCAAAATATACCATAGATTACATGTGTTTTTGACAGTTTTATACCAAGTGTAATAAATAACATTTCCTGATTTTAGATCATTGAAGTTTCATGGGCATCTTTTCTTTACTCACATTATATAACAATCACTTCCCAAAACAAATATACGAACGTCTCCTACGTTACATTGTAATAACAGCTTTATACTGCACGTATGTAACTTGAAAAAGTGTTTTTACCGACCTGTCTGTCTGTTTGTTCGGTTGCTAATCAAGCTACCCTTTTAGCACGTGCGAAAACATCAGTACAATACCGTAGCAGTTTTTAAAAGATTAAAAATTTCCTGTTAACCGAAGAGTAACAAATTACGAACGAGGTCACATGTTTTAGGAATTACACTTATTCCTGTAGTTCTTGTTAACCTTAAGCCTAACACAATTTCTGTGTCGCGTTTCTTGCGTGACGTCAGCATCAGAAGTACGGCGACACCGCTATCGTTGCGATTCCAACAGACCCTATTCTGGCTAGGTTGTTTGACGAAGCATGAATTGGTGTATGGATATATAAAACGTGTTTAATTGCTTATGATTTCCTTTGAGCCTGTATAATTGCTAAAAAAGAACGGATGTGATCAATTATGCATGTGCTCGTAGCATGTCGATATTCGCCAAAATATACGCACGCACGCACGTAGTTTCATCAGAAACAAAATTTGGAGCTGATTATACCTATTCTGCAAACGTTTATAGCTATGAAAAATAATGTGTTCATTGTGTTGAACATGTACTTTTATATACACTTATAGCTGCCCTGGGATCTTAAAGCTCATTGACGAAAACCACGCACATAAAATGTTGTTTGCCAATTGTCTAATTAGAGAAACAAGTTAAGCGTATAATGTTGCTGTTAACTTTTGTAAATAATCAAGTATAAAACAAATAAAACGTGTAGACTGTATGTTCTGGATATTATATTGTGGTAAATTTCGTCGCTGATATCACGAACTTAATAACGTGGAAAAGTATTTCAAAATAAGAAAGTATCAAAGGAAATAACAAAAAAACAACACAGGATTGCTAGATAATCACATTTTGGTTTCTCTTTCTTTTATTTCAAGCATTATTTCTATAAAGAAAACGTAAGAAATCCAAACAGCTTAACATAATCAACGCAACGTTTCAGCTTGTACAGACCACGCTTCTTTACATCACTTTTAAATGAACCTCTTGACAACACTTCAAATGAGAATATTTTATCATTTTTGTCTTGCGTTTTAATCATATAGCTGGAATATGTTTGTTAAAATATATATCAAATTACACTGCAATTTGGAAATGGTGAGCCGGATTCGATTCCATGTAATTCCAGAAAATATTACCCTCACATAAAGCAGGTATTGCTTTATAAGGGTGACAGTAAATCCATTAGTGCAGATGGTGGGTAAAAGAACGCTTCTTAGTGACTGCCTTTCCTCAAAAATAAACATCTTAGTGAACTGTGTTAATTTACATTTAAGAATGAGGTTATATGTTTCAGGTATCATATGACATTGTAGCTATTACAAATCTTAAACCTAAAACTTTGGGACTATACAATAAAATATTCATCTGATTGATACTTATTTTGATATTCTATATGAAAATGATCTAAGAATAACCCTGATCAATTTCTGGTGATCAAACCACGCATATTTTTAACTCACGAATTTTATTTCCCAAAATTCCAGAAAAGATTTATCATGAAATAGATTTGCAATATTACATGGTATGTTACATCATATAAATAAAAATAATTTGATAAACATTATTTGACTAATCGTACTCTGTGAAAGATTCTTTATTTCAGAATTTTTTCACAAAATAAACATCATTAACAAATTTTGAATGAATAGCTTGGATGTTAAGTACCTACCAATCCCTAATTCTTAGGTTACCTTTATCTGACTAGATAGTGGAATTTGACCGTCAAACGTGTAAGACACCTATGGCCCTAGTGTACAGGACATTTTTGTGTGTGTGACAAGGAGCACGAACAGCGCATCACAAACCCCCGGATTCACAGTGTAAGAATACTAAGTACTGGGCCATACCCAAACCAATCAGTGAAAGTGAAAGAATATCTTTTCAGTATTCCGATACGGAAATAATCATACATTTGATTGTTTTGAGCCAAAACTATCATTGTTATTTAAGAAACGATTTTATTGATTAGTTTGTGATGAGGGAATATATGAATATTTTTTATGTGAAGCAACTCGATAAATGTAAAAAAAATATATGTATATTAAGAAAACATATCTTAAAGCTACAGATTTGTTAATAATTTTGAAGGTATATTAGAAGTTGGAGAAATAAACGGCTGAACCTTATGCTTAATGGGTAAGAGTATTGATTTTCAAGACACCAATTTCAGTGGAGATTTTACAAAATGTCAAAGTTTTATTACTACGAATACAAAATCAGGGTATTGCAAAGTATGTAAAAATTTGAAAACACATCATACATATTAATAAATAAATTACGTTTTTTGTTATGCAAATTCTATATATATATTATTTTTATATTTAAAACTGTGAAATAAATTAAAAATTACAATACACAATGCATTAAATATTTGTATCAAAGTAAATTTAAATAAAGTGAATAAATGTTTAACTGAATAACCTTATTCTTAACTGTATTATTATTATTGAATCTATTAAGTTTATCCAACTTTAATACATTTGTTAATTTTTAAGATGTTTACTTGTAAAAGAAGTTTGACTTCCTATAGAACTACTTTGCCTGTTTCAATGATGTCGAAAAACCCACTTGTTGAGAATTTTATATGCAAAAGCAACTCATTTGGGTTGAGAAAATATTTTACATAGAAGAGCGAACAACGTTTCGACCTTCTATGTAAAATATTTTCTCAACCCAAACGAGCCGTTTTTGCATATAAAACTTTGCATGTTTGTTATGCCGGGTGAAAATGTTTCTTAATAATATAATGAACAAGTAATTTAACTTTTAAGTTTTCCAAAATAGGAACTGATCTGTCATCAAGTAAAAACCCTTTCGAAATCTCATAGTTTTATTATCTTATATATATATGTGTGTGTAAGAAATTGTGAATGCTGGAAAGCAAAATGACGTACAAATATGATGATTTAGCAAGGAATCTAAAAATATCCCACACATAGAATTTTACACTGTAGGTTAGTGCACTCTCTAAACGACTTCAGATAGTGCAAATGGGACACAAGGGTAACATTGTAACTTTTCGATTGAAAAAAAAACGTGATAGGAACAGTTGCATGTTCGATTTTATTTATTGCTATACTCTATCACTTTAGGTAAAAATAATAGTTTTAAATATGCCATTAAAAACGTTCATTAGTTCTTAGCACATCGACGAATGTTTGCTATTTTCATGTATTTTTAGGAGGAAAAAAATGGTTATGTAATTTTTGTATTACGACTAGAAAGTCTTAATATCGGCAAGATTTAAAGTTCATGGTATCGTGGAACGTGAGCAAGAGATTTGACACCAAGATTTATATATTATATTCAGAAGCTTGAATTATTGGAACCAATCGAAACAGTTTTATTTCATAAACATTTATTATGTTACGTATTATAACATATTTCGGACGAGTCTCCTATTTATTATGTTACGTATTACAATTAAAACAGCGTGAAATTTTAATTTTAATTGAGAAATTAATTGAATGTTGATATATATAGCAAATTTACGATATTTTCCAACAAAACCGATACACAAAATTTTCTTTTTTAACATAAATATATTTTAATGTAACAATAACAATACCATTTATAATAACGGTTATTACAAATAATAATTATATACAAGCGTCTTACAAACTTACAAACCATGCCAAGTTTTCACTATGGTGTGAAACTGAGTATTTTATCGACTGTTCACAATGAGCAAGTTAATTATAATTTGACACATAGGTACACATCACTTGATGTGAAGCCAGTTACCTTCTCCACACATGAGTTTTTCCAGACGAAAATATCTAATGTCCTTGAAGAAATACTAAAATTAGATGCTAATTCAGTGAAGTTAAATTATTTGTAATGTTCAAAACCTATAAATATTCCTGGACAAATATATGTAGTTTTCTGAATAATAAGCATTTATTACAGTTATAGCTTCTGAGGTTTATAGAAAACTAGTGTAGCAAAACAACAATATTATGAAAACTGTCTCTTGGCATGTCGATTTATAAAATTTAAGCGAGGTTCTGGAAAGATCAGTTGTGAAGAAAATTTTACTTATGCAAAACACAAATTGTAGATTGTTGATTATTACTCTCGTGAATCTTCTACAAATCTAGAGAATAGGCAGAAATTTCGCAGCATTTAATACTATACACCCTTATGCAAATTAATTGAAACAAGACGGAAAATTACGATTTTTTTCAATTTATTATGTTTTATTTCTGATAATCTAAAAATTACTCACAAATTAATACATTAATATGACCGCCTTTATTTTTCAGAATATCATTAATCCGCTTCGGCATTGAGTCTACAAGTTCACTGCAATCTTTACCAATTTTTGGATCGCGGTACCACACCTCAATTAGCTTATCTTTTGTAGTACAGTATTTTTCCCGAATTTTTTCTTTACAAATCGCCCAAAGATTTTCAATAGGATTTAAGTCCGGAGAGTTTCCAGGCCAGTCCAGCACCTTTATTTGCGTTGTAATCATAACATTTTTCACAAGTTGCGATGTATGGCACGGAGCCAGATCTTACTGAAAAATGCCAAATTCATCTGGAAATATCTTTTTCAATTCTGGAACGACTCATCTCTGCAAAACATTGATGTGCTGTGGTCGTCGCATATACCTTCTACGACATGTAAGCCTCCGACGCCATAGTAGGTGAAAAAGCCCCAAAACATCTTCTCAAGGGATGTTTTACGAACTGATTCATGTAAGATTCTCAAAGTTTCTCACCTGGAGATCTGCGAACATGCAGACCTCTTTGACCCTGTACGAAGAAATGAGTTTCGTCACTGAATAATACCTTTTTCCATTGTTCTTGCGTCCAGTTCTTGTATTTTAGACCCCATTGATACCATTTTTTCTTCATTGAATTGATAAGAAGTTGTTTTTTGACTGGTCTCCTTGCCCTTCTAATGCAATTTCGAATGACGTAATATTCCTCAAAATTTCGTCATATATACCAAGAATAGATCGACCGTACTGCAAAACACAGCTTATGACGCTGTCTGTGTGAAAAAATGACTACTATAGGAAATCAGCGGGTCCAGCGAGCCTACACCGGCCGCCATGCTGAAAATATTGTAAAATGACCATTTGTTTTGAAATAATTTGCACAATGATGTAAGTTAGATCCATATCTAAATATATATTAAAGTGAAACAAACATGTAATTAAAATAAATATCTAAGAGTAAATTTATTACAATTGTTTGTTTAGAGTTAGATATATAAGTTTGTCTCTGAGCCTTTTCAAAATATACATATATACAATTATATATTTTGTACTACGAGTACTCAGTTGCAATACAAATATGCTCGGCTAAGACTTAGCAAGAAATCTATCCTACATAACGTAAAAAAAATTGAGGCATTTACTATGGATGATGAACTGATGGCTGCATAGGTAGACGTCGAGTTCTAGCCAGTGGGTTGGTTGAATTAGTTCTCAATTATTTGTTTATTAACATCAGTAGGGTTACGCCCTGGCCTAAACCTAACCAAACAAATAACTCAATACGGTAATTTTCCAGTTCCACAACTGAACGAGTCATTACTTTGTTCCAATAGCCAATACATTTCGATAAATAAATGATTTATACCTTATCATAAAACTGTGTCGTACGTTTAATTGCTATTTTAGTATTATATTATTACTGTTACTATTAAAAAAGAATGTCGATGCCATTTTGGTTAAATATAATGGTATAAAAATCCACTTCAACATTGTTTAAAACGTAATATACAGATCTAAGATTTCTATGCGTGTGATGACTATAAATGTAAGATACGAATTAATAAAAATAAAAACAACCAACAACCTCAATATCAACTGACAAACATTTTCTAAATATATGGTATCAATTATATTACATACCAAAATGCTCGTACAAAATAAACAAAATATTTAAACATAAGACAACAATTCTTGTGTTACGACGTGATTATAAGGCTAACTGAATTTTTAATTTTAGGGCGGCGTTTTATATACCTTCTAAATGAATTCTTAAAGTTCAGTAACGGTAAAAGTTAAAGAAACAACATGTAATAAACATAAAATCTTGGTTTGTATATATTTATCAGAAATAAATATTTACTATTGAGCTTTGTCAGACTGAATATACATTTGCAATAGTCATCGCATACCATGGGTGTGAAAGGTTTTATATATATGATACTTTCTCTGATGGAAAAGGCTTTTACATTGAAACCAACTTAATTCATCCTATGATGTTAGAAAACAGGTATAGTATACTCCTGAAATCTTTCACGTGGTTTAGAGAACATCGTAATTGTATGTAATAATGATGTAAAGTTACAGGAATCTCATCGAAAATACAAAAATGAATACAACTCTTTAAAATCTCTAGTGATAGTCCACAAATAATGTTGTTTTTTAATACTATATCAGATTCTAAGAAGTATTTCTCAGTTTTTCTTTACATTTGGACCATTTCGTTGTGATGGGAACTTTGGGACATTTTAAAATTGTTTGTTTTCAAGTTAGCGCAAAACTACACGAGGGCTATCTGCAATAGCCGTCGATAATTTAACAGTGAAAGACTAGAAAGAAGGCAGCTAGCTAGTCATGCACGCCCACCTATACCTTTTGCACCAAGAAATTGTTGTACTGACCACTAAATAATAATTCACCAACGGTTGATATGTTTGGTAGGATGGAGGTTCGAGCCCCCAACCTGCAAAATGTAAGTCGAGAACTTAACCACCTAAACATGCCAGGTCGACAGCTTAAAAAGCTAATTAAAAATAATGGTGTAACTTATCTAATTACAGAGTTTTTTTATTTTTCACAAAGCTACTCGAGGGCTATTTGTGAACTACAGAAGTATTGACAGAGCATACACGTGGATGGCTCCAACACAGTACTGTGTGACAATAGCAATAATACCTTACTATACTTTTCGTCGTTGGTAATATAATCTTTGTGATAAGATACAGCTGTTAAAAATAGTCCAGTCCATAGCAATATCCCCACTTGGTTGGTCATAACAAGATGGCGAGTGTGCTCTACTCGCAATCTGAGGGTCGCGGGCTCGAATCCTCGTTATACCAAACATTCTCTCTCAATCATGGGGTCGTTATAATGTGGCATTCAATCCCACTGTTCTTTGGTCAGAGAGTAGCCCAAGCGTTGGCAGTGGGTGGTGATGATTAGCTGCTTTCCCTCTGGCCTTAAACTGATAAATTAAGAATGGTTAACACAGATATTCCTCGTGTAGCTTTGAGCAAAATTAAAAAAACAACAATCAAACCTATCAAAGTTATAGTCATGTATGTACGAAGACTATGAAAATCAGAAACATTGAAAATAAAGTAATGAATACAACACAAACAATAACACTATTTACTGACCACTAAATTGCTTCCTTATATATAATATGAAGAGACTTTTTGGGGTGGGGGATTTGAGGACTGATATGATTTGTGAAGTCAATTTTGCTGAGGAATATTTAATAAAACGTATTACTTAAATTTTTGACCAAAAGAAGAAATATTTTAGGATAAGTTATCAACTTTAAATAACCTTCAAAGTTGTTATCTTTATACAATATAAAACAATACTATTTCAGAAACAGAAGACACAGAAGAAAAACACGATTTAAATTAATTGTAGGTTTTCTGGGGGTGGAAAAGGGCAAATCGTATAACAGAAAACAAAAGGGGCGGAATATAAAAAGGTTTGAGAAACACTGACACAAATAACTGTATGTCTCACATTAAAGAGGTTTCAATGAAAGTCATGGTCACTCTAAAAAATAAAGTACCACATACCTTTAAATTGGATGTGGTAACAAAAAGTGGGACAGATGTAAGGAACTCAACTGGTCTGAAAGTCACGAGTATCAAATCACCGTGCTATCAAACATGTTCCTCCTTTCAGACGTGGGACGTCATTTGGTTCGGTCAATTCCACTATTCGTTGGTAAAAGAGAAGTCCACGAGTTAACTGTGAATGGTGATAACTAGCTGCCTTCCCTCCAGTCTTACACTGCTAAATTAAAGATAGTTAGTCCAGGTCGCCCTCGTGTAGCTTTGTGCGAAATTCCTAACCAAATCCCACGTAGTTGTAAACTTTTTCGCAAACTACAACATTACCAATTCCGTTAGGCTCGACATAGCCAGGTTGTTAAGGCGTTCGACCCGTAATCCTCGAATCCCCGTCACACCAAACATGCTTGCCCTTTCAGCCATGGGAACATTATAATGTTACTGTCAATCCCACTATTCGTTGTTCAAAAGAATAACCGAAGAGTTGGCGGTGGGTGGTGATGACTAGCTGCCTTCCCTCTAGTCTTACACTGCTAAATTAGGAACGGCTAGCGCAGATAGCCCTCGAGTAGCTTTGCGAAATTCAAAAACAAAAACAAACTAATTCCTTTAAAAGGTAAAGAAATGCGAACTCATTGAACAACAACAAAAATACATAAAATATATATATTTATATTGCAGGAAAATTTATTAAATTTCGTGCAAAGTTGGCTATACTTCTTAACTGTAATTAATTTTGCATTCTCCTGAACTCTATTGTCTGGCTCGCTGTATTATTTTTATTTTTTTATGTTGAGTTTTCTTAAAAACTGAGAAAAAGACATTATAATGACCGTCTTTCTTTAAACTCGTGTCAGCAATTCCAGATACAATAATTTAAATAAGTTTTGGCTCAAAACTGCGCAATGGAATAGCTGATATCTTCCAACTGTTGTGAAGCAAACTTCCAGGATTTACCCTTGTAAGTTCGTGAACTTATTGCTAATCTACCTGGGGACATTTTGTTTTATAAAAACTGCTCCTTAAATGTTTTTTACAAAATGAGTATATTTAATACTATTTTAATGTGTCACACGTATTTGTGTGACACATGTTTTTAATATTCAACTGTAAAATAATCTTTGTTTTCTGCAATATTATAATGGAATAATTTTTAATTAATTTTTGTTCTTTGTAATACAAAATCAGGATTTAAAAAAACTTTCTTCTCGCAAAAAATACCACATTGATCTCAAGTGTTTTTATCAATACAATCTCCAAACTAAGACAGCTATAAACTGAGGAAGTTTTCAAAGGAGAACTTTTATTAACTACCTTCTCAAGGCATCAGTTGTAAAGCGAGTGTTGACAATTTATTAAAAGTAAAGTCAGTATATATACCGTATTTTTCTGTGTAGGGACACTTTTTAATCATTATTGAGGAACAAGTCAGGATACAAAGATTATTAATTGCAGTGTTTTGTGACTTCAGAACATCTCAGACTCAAGGCAAATAAATCTAAAATTGATAGAGATGTATTTAAAACAAGCCAAATCAAACATTTTATTTTGAGGCGCATACTTTGTCCTTTCTTTGGTTTTAAGATAAGAATACATGAATGGTGTTGGTATTTTAATAATTTAGAACGTCGCAGTTAAGATTTTTCGTGTATATCGCATGATATCTCTGTACACGTGAGTTAAATGTAGAGGACTTGTGTGTTGTTTGTGTTTTGAATTTCGTGCAAAGGTACAAGAAAATGTCTGCGTTAGTTGTGCAAGACTAGAGGGAAGGCAGTTAGTCATCACCACCCATCACTAACTCTGCGGCTACTCTTTTACTAACGATTAGTTAAACTCACTAACCATTTATAACGCCCCCACGGTTAAAATGGCAAGTGTGTTTGGTATGATGGGGGGTCGAACCCGCAAATCTGAAATTACGAGACGAGTGCTCTAACCACTTGTCCAAGCTGGGTTGAATGTCGAAAACTTTTGACTCGTCATGTAAAAATGTTTGATAATTTTTGTAACGTTTTCCTTCCTGAGTTGGTTGAAATTCATGCTGGAAGATATAAAAATCAATTATATCTACTGCAACGAACAGTTGGCACATTTCTAAAAAAATATCTTTTTCAAGCTAAACATTATCATTACTTTCACTTTTACCTGATTTTTCTTGCAGAACGTTTACGTGTTATATTCTTTTCTCGAACTATTTCGTTTAACGCATGCCTCATAACAATTCGCGTAATAATACCTGTAAGTAATAAAAAGATTGAGTGATTTATAATAGTTTTGTTTGTTTTGTTTTGACTTTCTCGCAAAGCTATAGGAGGGGTGTCCGCCCCTAATTGGGCTACTTTTTACTAACAAATAGTGAAATCGACCGTCACGTTATAACGCCCCAACGTCTGGAAGAGCAAGCGTGTTTGGTACCATGGGATGATTTATAATAGAACAAAAATAAAACAACATATGTTTTTTTGTGCTATCGTTAATATTTTCTAAATAACTAATTTCGTCTTATTTTTATTAAGTTTATAGGTTTGGTTGATATTTCAACCATGTGAGATCTGATAATTCATATTATCTAATTAACTGACGGAAGTTTCACCTCTAACATTATTATTAGAAATTAATACCATTGACATTTCGGCTATTTTTATCTACTAAGTATTATTATTATTATATCCTAAATGCTATTTTTCACAAGTATTTTTAAATACATTTAAAATGACTTAACCCTGATTATATTTGTCGTATCAATTTATGTTCAAGATTCAAAAACTTTTATCATTTAACACATATAAACAAACGAGTATGCAATGCAATTTTAACTATATTCTTATATTAGTTTTATAAAGAAAATTTTGTGGTTTAATGAGTCTTCAATGTTCTGTATTTCATTTCTTTTGTATGCTTAGTCTTTACTGCTTGTTTGTTTTTGAATTTCGCGCAAAGCTACACGAGGGCTATCTGCGCTAGCCGTCGCTAGATTAGTAGTGTAAGACTAGAGAGAAGGCAGCTAGTCATCGCCACCTATCGCCAACTCTTGGATTATTCTTTTACCAACGAATAGTGGGATAAATCGTGATTTTATAACGCCCTCACGGCTGAAAGAGCGAGCATGTTTGGTGCCACAGGAATTTGAACCCGCAACTCTCAGATTACAAGTCCAACATCTTAACCTAACTGGTTAAGTCTTTATTTACTTGCACATTTTCTACTTTCATCACTGTAGATTTGGCACAATAAACTCATTCCATGTCCTTTCTTAATATAATTTTTAAATGATTGGCAACAAGTAAAATAAATTCAAGTACTTCTGCTTTCTTTGCTTTTGTCTTGACAAATCATTTTCAACACTCATTTAAACCCACTGAATTCTTTGTTTTAGGAAAAAAACTCTCGAAATCATTTGCCTTAATTACGGTTAATCTGTTTCTAATTCAAACATGTTTTTAATGTCCCTATTACAACTCTATGTGTCAGCCTTTCTTCGCTGTTGAATAAAAAGTTTGAATAATTTGAGTTTAATCTTGTACAAAAAAAACACGAAAGCATTGGAACTGAGTTCATTACGTGAGGGCTTTTCAAATTATTATCGTTCTACGTTAGTGATAACTTTGATTTAAAATACAACAATAAAGTGACAGCACATCTTATTCTAATCATTTCCATCTCTAAAATAACTAAGAAGCTTTACGTGATTCACTACACAGTTTTGTTTTGTTTTTCCAAATCGGGATTTTTCTGTTATTTATAAAAATACTAAATAAGCCGTTGATTCTATCAAAAGCTGAAATAATCCCAACTGCAATGTAACCGTGATAATTATTCAAAATATTGTAGACTGACAAGTGAATTGTTGGAATATTTCAAAGTACATTCATTGTACTATACTATATGCGTATATTACCCTGCAGCTTGTTTAAAATAGTAATTCAAAATCATTTATTTACTTTTAGTAACCGCTATAAGGCTGGGTTAAGAGAGAAGGATTCTCCATCAGGTTTGTGTGGCCTGTTGTATTGAATTTATTTAAATAGTTTTTTTCATGTGTAAAATTGCAAAAAACGTTTTCTCAAGTTTAAAAAATATTTTATACAAAAACATTATTTACATGATTGTTTTCATTCCACAATAATATCAACTTGTATTTATGCTCATTAATTAGCTTGGAATAAACTGTTCATGGCCCTAAAATTCTACAGTAGTTATGTATACAAATTAACACTAACTTTCTACGGCTGAAATTTAGACTATTCTTCCAATAAAAGTAATTCTCAACCTAAAATCTAAGTAGTTAACTCAATTTTTTTTCCTGATTAGGATATGTTTTTTATTAATCTTATTTTTAGCCCCCGATAGTTTGTTTCTTTATTCATCATATACAACCATTTCATATTTGTTTGTTTTAAACACATAAAAATAACTAGATGAAACGAAAGTTTGTTATAAAAGTCTGAATTAAATACGATTGTTCTTAGGTGTTAAAACCAGGAGATATCTTCATGACATCTCATTTCTAACGTATATTTGAAATAGCATTGTTGAAAACCATCTTGATAAGAAAGAATAATTGCTCGGAATATTTGCAAAGTGCTTAGAACTAAAGTAGGCCTACTATTTTCTACGATCTCTTATTCTCCCCTCTAGGCTTTGACAGGAGTAAGATAAGGCAAGAAACGTTGACCACATTTCCTCTCTGAAGATGGATCCCGCCCGAGGGACACAAGAGCGGTGCCGAATTTGTCTGACTGTGACTACATGCTCTTCTTAAACTCCCGGATCTTGTATATCAAGCGACAAGAACTTTCGTAAGAAAAACGGTCCATTTCTGATAGATAAACACCACGAATTGGCCGTGACGACCAGGCCAATTTAGTTCTCGTGTCGCCTTTATGTCTGTACAGTCGTCTGGACAATGTTTATCTGTTACAAGTTTGCAGTTCTCGTGTTGCTGCCTCCGCACAAATTAAAACTTAGAGTTTTTAACTGATTGTGACTTGAAGAAAGTGATTTTACGAATGCCTGGTCAGTATCGAAACTAGTTATTCCTGTGTATTTGAGAGTATTCAAAAGCATAGAAGGGTGTCTTTCTTAATTTACTATACTACCTGCAGGACAACTTATTAAATACAGTACAATGAGCTTTAAGATTTCTTCGTGTACCGGCTTTGTATATTTTCTCAAATAAAACATTTTATTTCAGCATTAATCTACAATCAAAGTAGAATTCTTCGAAGCACTGAAGTGAATAACGAACTAGTGTTTTATCTTCATCTGTTTCTATTATGTATGGATGAATGGTAACATTATTCTCTCATCAATGAACTCTTTCAAAAGTTCTCAGAGGCTGCCTGTTTTGTCTTCATATATTTTCCCATAGTCCTAGATGCTAAAATCGTTTTGCTTTAACATATTTTAAAATAACTATCGAGTGTTATTAAGTTACAAACATTTAAAGTACAGCATCATATAAATCCCAAATAATTTGTGTAAACGTAATTAATAACCTCAGTATGTAAAGACTTTGAAGGTTTAATTTGTACACATTTGTTTCTAAATACGTAGAGACACGAATCTACGTGCTGTTGTACACAACCCAAAGCCTGTGAAAAAAAGTCTAGCAGTACTTATTTACCTTTCACAAGTCTAGCAGTACTTATTTACCTTTCACAATAATACAAATTGTGTCATTTATGGTACAACACTGAAAATTTGCTACGATTTTCGTGTGTATTTGAGCTAAACATTATGCAGTGTAAACAAGGAAATCTCTTTAGATATGCTTACGTTGGTGTATGGGACGCACTGCAGGTTATCCTTCACAACTATCTATTACTAATTACTAAAATTACTTTTTTTCTGTTAAGCATACCTATAATAACACTCAAAAGTAAACTTGTGACGTAGTTTTTATTTTTCAAGAAATTGTCTTAGAAATAAGAATGTGTATAATTTAACTGGACCAGAATAACTAGGGACTCTGTAAGCTTGCTTATATTTCCTCGTGCTGTAAAACGAGAAGGTATCTTGCAATATAATATCTAGAACAATGAAATTACGTGTATAGCTTTTATCGTGACTTTCACACACAATATAAAGTTATAAGAGAAATAATAAAGTGTTTCAGGTAGTTTCTTTTGGCTTGAGTGTATCAGTAGTGTATTATTATAACAAAAACCCAATTTTCGTCTGACGTGTACAGTTTATCGGATCGTACAGGTATATCAAAAATACAATCGTCTGGAGATAAGAGGGTTAATCAGAATAAGCCCACTAAACGCTAACTATGAAGATCTGGACAGGCTATAACGCTAGCTCCTCGGGCTTGAAATATCCCCGAGAGTACAACATAATTCATCACCAAGGGTCCACTGATTTCATTTGACACGGTCTTACAGATTTAACAATATACGGGAAGAAAGGAGAGGGTGCTTCCTGCCGTCTTGGCCTGATCGAGCCGTCATTTTACGAGAACCTGACCGTAGCTCTTAAACCTTATCGTTGCCTCATGGGAAAGCTTACTTACTGGTAAAGAAGAAGTATAATAAAGAAGAACTCTCAGCTGATTATTTGTCATCTTTGTTGTTTCTCTAATGATGCTTTGATCTTCAGAAAAATATATATGTCTTTGATATTACTTTTAAGGAAATAATCACTCTGTTGTGTGTTCTTATGGCAAACCAATATCAGACTCTTTGCTGTATCCACCAAGGGGAATCTAACCCCTAATTTTTGCGTTCTAAATCCGAAGATTTACCACTGTTCCACATGGGTACAATAGTGTACTTACCCAACCCTAATTTTCTGCAGAAAATCAGTGCTAATATATCGTGGCTTCTTGTTAACTGAACATTATAAAACAGTAGTTTTGATAGCTGAATAAAGCTTTATGTTATGTGATATTATTTAATTGTTTATTAGTTTGATACCATAAACATAATCTAAAGAAATTCCAAATAAAGTCACGCTTCCTTTTAAAATTACGAATTTACTTTTATATGTTCTCGTTATTAATAGCTGTAACAATTTTAATAATTATTACCATACCAGTACTTTACATTTATTCGTTGATGGCTAAGTAAAAATAATTAAATGAAAATAAACACGTAAAGAAGCTTAGATTTTATGTAATCCTGAACATTTTGAAAGATTAAAGTTCCCAAATTTGTCGATATACAGCATGATTTGTATATTAAAACTAAAATTTGTGTTTGCTCTTGAAATATAGATTGATTTAAAAAAATTACGGTACAGAATAGTTATAAATGTTGATAGAACATCTATAAGAAAAATGTTATAAAAGAAAGGAAAAGTTTAAGTTAATGTTTTTCCGTCTCTGGCAGGAGGAGCTAGGGAATATACGATTATGGAATTGTATATGCATATACACTCACATATGTGTGTGTGTGTGTGAATTTTAAAAAAATTCAGTTTCTTTGTCTTTCCAGTCTCTTTGTATATACTGATATCGTGATACTGCCAAGAAAACAATGTCCTTACTGGCAAGTGTTATCAGGTTAACCCTTTAACACCGCTCGTAAAGCATTAACCGACTGTGTGAGAGGCCTCGGCTTTCATGTTGAGTCGAGGAAATTATCGCAACATCTCCACTTTCATTTCAATTGAAAGGGTGGTGTGCCGTGAATTATGTGTTCGTGTGGAGCTAAACGAAGTGAGCATTTATCTTATCAGTGACTATTAATCTACAAGTATAGTGTGTTGTCTTAAAACTGTATGATTCTTCATTCATAGGAGATAAATTAGATTAAGCCAAACTTATACAAAAATATTAAAGTAAACACGTGACCAAACTTGGCAACTTATGGAATGATATAAATTGAATCTTGGTATGAGTTTGCTATATGCTATTACGCAACAAGAAATGTAACTGGATATATTTCTTTAAACATATTTCTTGATTATTTAATATATCTACTTAACTACATTTTTTACTCAGTTTAAATAAAGTGAAGGCATACCTCTAACTTCTCTTCCCGTTTTGTTATTTATGGCAATGCTCTATAGTTGAAATTCTATTAGGGAAAAGCATTATGAGAGGCTATCTTTTCTCTGTCCTGCAGTGGTGAATCTAACTTTGAACCTTAGCATTGCAAGTCCACCAAAGACAAAAGCTACTACTTTATTCTCTAAATATCTATATATAGTTATATACAAAAAAGGTAAAATGTGTCTTCTTTGAGGTCAAAATACGAGGTACTTAAGAATAAATATTAATTTTAAAAAAATGTATATTTTTAGTGTAAAAGTTATATTAATAAAGATTCATCATTATAAGTTTGAAAATCAATGTTGTTTTATTACAAAGATAAAAATTTGATATATTTGATCGTTGAGATGTTGTGATACTTCTAGAGGTATTGTGTGGAAGACTAGAAGAAATAAATCACAAATAGAAACGAAAAATCGTGCTTTAGTATAAAAACAATGACGCCTAAACAAACTGGAGTTTTCCAAAAGTTTGTAATTCCTCCATATCTTTCCATTTTCGTAACCGTTGCTTTTATAATCATGTAGAAATTGACAATAGTTTCGGTCACTTTCGCCTAACTTTTCTAATCAACTTCTAAAACATGTAATGTGGAAGTTAAATTTATCTTGGAATTTGTCACTGTAAAGTAGTTGAAAGGGAGGCAATTTTATAGACTAAACGTCAACGGAATGGTAAACAATTTTCTAATGCAAGAGAACGAGCCACTTTTTAACGCAAGTCGGCTTTGCATGGCTTCAAAAACAGCTGTATAAAGGAACGCGCGACACTAAATCTGAGAGATTAAGGAACTCGTACAGGAGAACGGAAAGAAATATGGCGAAAAAGAGTGGAAAAAGTGTTATCCAATCATCTTGAAAAGTTGTTCTCAGGATACTTGATTTTGCTCTTTTTAATGAAAAGTCCGACTTATCATTTCCATAGTTTGACATTTTATGCTCTAAGGTTTGGGACGTTCTAAGCATCCGTCGCTATAGAAATAATGTTTGTCCACTCCCGACTGACGGCAATATTCCCTTCGATTTAATGAGCTGCATCCGCGAAAAGATAGCTATAACAACCTAAAATAAAAAATAAAAAATCAGTGTGCAGAGCAGCATAACAAAGGTAAGAAAGACCTCGTGTTTGTTAGAGGGAAAGTTGGTATATAAAGTTAAGGATATTTATCACATTGAAATGTCATTGGCGAATTTAAATGAATAATGTAATTAAACTGACTGATGAGTAGTTAAACTTCAAGAAAGAAAACAAGAAAAATACAGAATATTACCAGCACAAATATAAATAAATAAACTGTAAACCTTGAATGTGTTAGTAGCTAGACTTTGAAATAATCACTGATGTTCAGTTTAACACTTAATTCTGAAACGAAATACCTAGAAGTAGCTTAACATGTATCATTATGGTTCACAGAAGTTTCTAAAACACTCGGTTTCCTAGACTTACTTGTACCGAGCTGGTACAGCGGTACGTCTACGATCTTACAACGTTAAAATCAGGGGTTCGATTCCCCTCGGTTAACTCAGAAGATGGCCTGGTGTGGCTTTGTTATAATAAAAACACATACACACACACACACACACTTCTTCATACAAAACAATCTACAACGACTTGGAAACTAGTTTTAATGCTTCCGTATGTTATTTTCAATTATATAGAGACTGTATAGGAGACGTTAGATTGGTTAATATACATGGTTTTGTATATTTTACTCTCTAATATCTGTTGTTTAAAATAAAATACAGTTCCTCTACTTAAAACATCTTTAACTCTTGAAATTTAAAAAAAATAATTCATTGTATACAGGAGGATAGAAGGAATTCTTGAAACATACAAATTATTTATCGCTTGATTCGCACACATTTTTCATCTCCTCAACTTTTTTTCTGTAAAACTTTGAGGAAACACTAACAAGTTAAACTTCCTTCTGTTTTTAAATTCTTTACA
The DNA here is from genome assembly GCA_011833715.1 of Carcinoscorpius rotundicauda. Classification (NCBI taxonomy): domain Eukaryota; kingdom Metazoa; phylum Arthropoda; class Merostomata; order Xiphosura; family Limulidae; genus Carcinoscorpius; species Carcinoscorpius rotundicauda. The sequence goes on from CM022395.1 coordinate 79,489,292, forward strand.
TGTCAATGTCTTCATTGTTCTCCCCAATAAATTAATGACTTTTGCTCAAATACAAAATGCCAAAACGGAAGCTTTAAGGCATTTGCTATTTTTTTGCTGCGCAACGTAGCTTGTATACATATTCATACGAGAACTGTGAGAAACAAAACAAATTTAGATCGAAAAGCTTATGTAAACACATATGATTTTATCAACGTTCATTCAGATCTGTGTATTATGTGATATTTTACATATAGAAAAATGTTGTATGTAACTTAGTTGCCGTCACGCTGGAGAGAATATTAGTTTCTGAATGTGTGTTTGTGTGTGTTTTTCGTATAGCAAAGACACAACGGGCTATCTGCTCAGCCCACCGAGGGGAATCGAACGGCTGATTTTAGCCTTGTAAATCCGGAGACATACCGCTGTACTAGCGGTGGGCGTTTTCTGAATGTAAATAAACATCTCTAAAGTTAGGCTTAACAATAAAACAGCAGAACTGGGTGCTATTTCAAAATAACAAAATATAGAAGATGATTGTCATACAAATAACTTTTATGAATGTTTTACAATACTTAAAAGTAATAAAGAAAGTTAGATTAAGCTACGTACTATTAATATTTTTGCTTTCGGATAACAATAATGTAATAAATAGGTACTGTTAATTTTAAAGCTCATGTCTTATCAGATTTGGGACCCCTCATGGCCAAGGGGTTAGGGTCCTTGACATGCAATCTGAGGGTCGCGGGTTCGAATCCCTATCACACCAAATATTCTCGCCCTTTGAGCCGTGGGAGCGTTATAATGCGACGATCAATACCAATAGTATTCGTTGGTAAAAGAGTATCTCAAGAGTTAGCGAAGGATGATGATAACTAGCTGCCTCCACTCTAGTCGTGCACTATTAAATTATGGACTGTTGGCACAGGTAACTTTCGTGTAGTTTATCGCGAAATTAAAAGAACATCAACAAATAAATAACCAAATTCATCATATTTAAAAACTTTAACGTTATAGTTATGTATGTGTGAAAACTATGAAAATCAGAACTACTGAAAATAAAGTAATGAAAACAACACAAACAATAACACCATTTACACGTTATATCCGGGAAAATTATAAGATTTAAACTGGGATTTGACGAGTACGCAGAACAGGACCTGGAAATTGTTAGAAGTAAAATTGTTTATCAAATTTGACCTCAGTTTACATGCCTCGCCTGTTAAAAGAACAGATGCGTTGCTTAAAACCCACAGTGTATCACATCTATGCCATTTATTACTGTCTGCATCAGCTGCGTAAAGGTGTATGTTTAGAACAAAAGGGAAAAGAAAAATACATAAAATCAGTAACTTTTTGAAAGTGATCATTAGGATGATTATAAAACAAGTTTTATAATGATAATAATAACCCACAAATAATGGTTAAAGAATTAGTCAAGCTATAAGCAACTCAAGCATCTAAATAAACATATATGTTTAGTTCAAATGATAGTATTACACTAACAGTATTTCATAATTTTTTTAAGGAAAACTCACAATGATATTACTCAATGCTGGGTTCAGGCAATGAAAGGTGACATAGCTGTAATAAAATAGAAGTTTGAGCAAAACATATTATTATTTTTATTTTTATAAGTTATATTTTCTACGCTTCTTAAACCCAAATATATATTATGTCTTCCCTGCACGACAATTTGTGTTTCGGTGAAAGTTTTTGTGTTCTTTTTGCTTCGTTTCTGTAGACATTATCTTTATAGCGCACCAAATTATAAGCATTCGGAAATTCTGTTTAACCACTTCACTTCCCGATGATTTAAATTCGTAAAATTGCTTTGGTTTTGGTACTATATGCATATGCGAGTGTGTATGCACTCCTTTTTTTTATATGCTCACGTAAAGAACACTATAGAGTTTAGCATTTTCGACATTCTTTAAAGCTTCATCTATAAACAAGGAATTTTCATTTTTAAGTCACATTTAGAAAATTTCACAGTGTACTATGCTTAATAACAATGAGATGTGGAAATCATGCATTTTCCAAGGAATTGAGCGACGTTTTTGAAGGTCGATAAAACCAATAAACATTACAGTGACGGTAAAATATGTTATTTTGCAACATAAGCAAATTATACAAAGAAATAAAATTATTTTTAAAAAATTGTGCAATAAGATTTATCATATAAGCATTAACATTCAGTCATTGATATCGAAATTATAATTATAAATAGAAGTAGCAACTGCCTCTTTAATTACTTTTATTTTACGTATGCCTATAATTGAACCTAAAATAATGAAATGAGCACATGTTGAGAATACTGACCTGCTTTTAGCCTAACTGTGTGTAAAAAAAGTGTTAATAAAAGCCATAAAGATGCTCAATAGACATTTTTTCTTTCTTCAACGGCATATCTCAGTTTTCCTGTTGACCTATCTTCACCTACCTGCAATAGTTTGTTGAGACAAATTATAATACAAATTGTTAATTAGATTTCGGTGCACTATTAACGACAGACGGACAAACAAGTTACAACAAACGAAAAGGAGTCTTACGGCTCTTTCTGTGAAGTATTCGTATCAAAAGACCTTCTGTTTAGTACACAGTAACGAGACAATTTTCTAACTTGCATGACTATAGTCTGACATAATGAACAGTTTAACATTAAGTACTTAGTCAGTGGTATGACGCCGACTGCGTGAGAAAGAAACGAAAAACACCTGGGAAGCGACAATTTCTGAGAGAATTACACAGTTAAGTAGTAGCGCGTTCATTTATACTACTTCGTTGTCTGTTGTTTCAGGTATTTTCATGAGATGAGAATTCATAAAATGTCACGAAAACTCCTGCTGTTGTCTAGCTCTTTATTAAAAATCTCTTGAAGTTCATATTTAATTTATAGTTCGTAACAACAACAACAATAACCCTAAGTTTATTATGTTTAGAATGGAGGTGATTAAACAGTTGTATCAGCAGACAGATGATAGCAGCTACCAGAACTGGTTTATCTAATTTAAAAAAATTAATTTTTTCAACCTTTTTATAACTTTAACAACGAAGATTCTGTACGAAGTGAACTTTGCTAGGGTTGTTATATAACGATTTTATACAAAGTGAAATTTACTATCGCTGTTATAGTTAAATATTGCAAAACGAAGATTGCACAGAAAACTGAACTTTGCTACCATTCTTGAAGGCATATATTGTGCAACGAAGTTTTTATACAACGTGAACTTTGCTGACATTGTTATGGATGTATATTGATTGCACCAAGAAGGTTTTATACTTATTGAGCTATGGAAACGTTGATACAGATGTTACACAACGAAGATTCTCTACGTTATGACCTTTGCTAACGTTGCCACATGTTTATGATATCCAGTTAAGTGCCCATGCCAATATTAAGATATCATACTGAAACTTAATGTTTTTACTATGTAAACGATGTATAAATCAACCTTTATAAACACAAATCGTGCATTAATATCTCACTAGTAACATCACGTTCTATGTACAAGCAATAAACGTAACATTTTTATATATATAGGATTTGTTTGTTTGTTTTGGAATTTCGCACAAAGCTACTCGAGGGCTATCTGTGCTAGCCGTCCCTAATTTAGCAGTGTAAGACTAGAGGGAAGGCAGCTAGTCATCATCACCCACCGCCAACTCTTGGGCTACTCTTTTACCAACGAATAGTGGGATTGACCGTAACATTATACACCCCCACGGCTGGGAGGGCGAGCATGTTTAACGCGACGCGGGCGCGAACCCGCGACCTTCGGATTACGAGTCGCACGCCTTACGCGCTTGGCCATGCCGGGCCATGTATATAGGAAGATAGAACCGGATGAAGGACAAAATTATTAAAATGATACTGATAAATAAAAAAATTAAGAAAGTACTAGAAAGACACACATAATAAAGTCTTCTGTAATTTTTATTTTATATTTTGGATTTTTTGTTACATCACTAACATGGAATAAACTTCAGTATTGATTATGATAATTAGGCATTCATCGTTTTCCAGTTTTTCAATTACATAAAATATTTAAGTATTACAGAAAAAAATATTAAATTCTATGAAAAACGTGTGTGTTATAAAATAAAGGCTGTTAAATTATAAGGATGTGATATCAATGTTACTGATATAGACTCATATGGAATTTCATTTGTGGTGAATGTATTCAAACTATTCCTGAACAGCAGCAGTTTATAACGTTTCATGAATGTGCAATAGACGTCCCAGTGAACCCAACGTGGTCCATTTTGAAAGTAAGGTGTATTCCTGACAGTCATTTTCAGATTAAGTGTAATCAATTATGTCCAATGGAATAACCATACTTAATTATGAAATTAACAGGCTACTTACTACATTACTAAACGTGTAGTCTGAAAATTTTGTTTTATTTTGCAAGTGCATATTGAAAGCAAAAACAAGCATATAACATGCCAATACTCCAAAACTAGCAAGTTAAGTGTTAACTGAAGAATAACACCCGCTTCAAGTATTGGAAACTATGATAAAACACGAAACATCGTACTGAAGTAAAAATATCATAAAACGTGATACGGAATATCTATGAAAACGTTCACATACATTCTGCAAAGAATTGTTATACGATTTACTTTTTCCTGCAACTTTTTAATTTTTCACATTAAACAGTTATAAAGTATTTTAAAGTTTAATACATTTGATGAGTCTGGAACATGAAATCATTAGACTTCTTTCCCGTGATGAAACAAATATATTCTTAAATCTTATATTGCTTTGGAAATTCGTGTGTGAGAAAAATGTGCGATTAAAACATTATTATCGAAGTCTTTACGAAATTTGTTGTAGTTTTAAACAATGTAAACTTATTTAATAAGCTAATTACGCTCGCTTAGAAGCATTTAGTTGCATATAAAATGGTTAATGGAAGAGCAATCATCCATTTCACCTCGAAAGTGGGTAATGTTATACCTCCACCTGAGGACTGACATCATGATGCGCTAAAAAAAGAAAAGGTTTCGACAAGAAGACATCTGTTATCTACCGACAAGGTGACTAAGCACCAGTTTATGAGGCATAAATATAATACAACATTACTTAACCAGTTCACGCTTGTATCCTTATTAATCTATGTAACACCCAGACCAACTGAATTGCTGATGAGATGATGGTAACAGTAGAATTTTAAACACTGCATCTAATAAATAGTAAAATTAACACACAAGTAATGCAAAGTATTAGGCCTTGTAAAACCACAGGATTTATATATTCAGTAATTTCCTGTGCAAATTGAGAAACATGTAAAAAGCATATTATCATTAAAATAAAAGGCGATGAAATGGCTAGTAATGATTGTTAAATATTTTCATACCTTATTTATGCACCTAAACATGATTAATATATGAATAAAATGATAGAAATATTATTTTCAGTCGAACTACTCTGATAATCAGTTATAAATTTATAAGTTTCCTCATTACTCTTTAACCTGAAGATTAAGCATGAGACCGATGATACTGATTTTAAAGCTGCCGTCTTGTGGCTTTTCTTTTTGCTTTGGAACAATTGTATATTTATTTATGACCAAGTCTGAACACAGAGCCAAATTTATTTTGAAATTCTTATTTTTAATATTATTTTAGAATCCATTAAGTCTTACACAACTTTAATGATGAAGTCATTCTACAAAACAGAAACTAAGCTACATTTTACTACGTTCCTCTTTTATAAATGAAAGAACATACGAACGTACTCTCTAACTCATACTTGTTTTACGTTTGCATCTACTGTTCCTTTCTTTAATTACTCTTAGTCATTCGTGATTAGCCTGTTCTCGAGGGCTATGCCCATCAAGCGAACCGGGAGAGGTAATTATCAGCAGTCCCTATCTCCACGTTTCGTTGGGTCAATCTTCCATGACATCTTTTTCTCCCTCACCTCTCTTCGTATGAACTAAAGCTACTAGGCAAGAAACCAAACTGGCGTTGGTATATAAATTTCCTGTCCAATAACTGGCCAGCCATTCTCAACTTTAATAAAAATATGAGTTAGAAACAGAACTATTTTATGGTTGTGGAGCTACGGTATCAGTAGGAGATCACATACTCCTATAATGTACGTATATAGGTTCGCTCTTAATGATGGCTAGCTGGTTTAAGCTACTGCAAGAGATGCTGGTTCCGACGCTAAGCATACATTTCAGTATTTGGTATAGCTGGCGATAAGAAAGAGGGGAGCTCCAATGGAAAATGTGCCCTAACGACAGCCAATGTTTTCACGTTGATCAGATGAAGTTGGCTTAAATAAAGTTAATAATTTTGTTTTGCTCTTTTTTTGCTTTGTCATTTTCTAATAAAATAAACACATGCTATATATTATACTTCTTGCTTTTATAAATAAACAGTAATTCCTAAGCAGAAACGGCTCGGCATGGCCAGGTGGTTAAGGCGTTTAACTAGTAATCTGAGAGTTGCGGGTTCGAATTCCCGTTACACCAAACATGCCTATCCTTTAGCCGTGGAAGCGTTATAATGTGACGGTCAATTTCACTATTCGTTGATAAAAGAGTAGCCCATGAGTTGGCAAGTGGTGGTGATGGCTAGCTGCCTTCCCTGAAATGTTATACTGCTGAATTAGGGACGGCTAGCACTAATAGTTCTCATGTAGCTTTGCGCGAAATTAAAAAACAAACGAACAGATTTTTGACAGAACGAAAACCTTATTTGTTTATCAAAACAAATTTATAATACAAATATTCCATTAACGCAGTTCAAAACCCTTTATAAAGATTATATGTTATATTGCTCAACATTTCTACAGTGTTGACAGAACACGTTGTCGAAAATATCATATCTTTACTAATGAATAAATTTAACTAGAAGCTCTTGACTCCAGAGGGAAAATAAATATGAAATAGTATAAAACAAAACTGATAGTACCATGACTGTTGACAAGTGCATTCAATTCTAATCTATCATGCCAGTCTCTCAAGAACATGACTTATCGACTTATTGGGAGAAGATTCATTCTCCAACAATAATGACCTCAAACCCGCAGCATATGTGCTCAAACGACATCTTAACAGTAAAGAAACCGAGGTGGCACACATAATATGTGAGGATATAGGAGTTAAAGTAAAAACTGAGATGATCAAAAGGTGACCTTACAACAACATTTACTTTTACTCAATCTACTCTCTTTTTATCTGTAGTATATTAGTGTCTTTTCTTTGGTAAAGCATGATGGTTGCTCTCACTGTAAGCTGTGTTAATTTGTATTTAGTGTGAGTTTTTTAGCGTTTATTTTTAATAAACATCAATATGGGATTTTATTTTCTGAACTAACTTTATTGACCTCACGTTTCTATAAAGAATAAGACGACAGAAGGTCCTCGGGCTTTTGAAGTTTGTTGCAGTGTAATAACAGTACCAAGTTTTAACTTCAGCTTTTATAGCTTCTTAAGAGCACTTTTTTATAATTGATTTTTTAATGCTATTTACAGTTTTTCTGCTGTGACAACTCGAACCCTAGATCTTAGCATTGAAGATCTTTAAAGTTGCCTCTGGCTCATCGTGAGTCAATAACATATTGAAATTATTATACTAATATGAATGCAATACTAATTATGTTAAACGAAAATTATGGAATGAAAAAATTGAAGATTAAGACGATTCGGCCATCTATTCCTTTGCCTTTCTGAAAATATGCATTGTGTTTCTCAAAAGTTTCAGACTATTAAGCCCCATGTTAGCTATTAAAACGAAAACTTGAGAGTGAAATTAAATAGGAACGTGTAATAATATATAATGACAAAAGAAATTAAATTTATGAAACAAGTAACCCCCGTACCACCACACATGCTCGTCATTTCAGCCACGGGGGCGTTATAATAGATTATCATTATTCGATGGTAAAAAAAGTATCCCAAGAGGTAGCAATTGGTGGTGATGACTAGCTACCTTCCCTCTAGTCTTTTACTGCTAAAGTGGGGACAGCTAATGCAAATAGATCTCCTGTTGGTTTGGTGTGAAATACAAAAACAAACAAAAGTACCAATCCACCTGACATAATTGATTTGTTAAGGCATTTAATGTGGAATTATGAGAGAAGTAATACAATTTTACGAGCGAAGTCATATTTACTTTTCTTACAACGGTAAAGAAAAATACTGATTTAAATAAATATGTTAAACATCTGCGTTCAAATGCATTCAAAATATCACATTCTATATAATGTTTGAGCCTAGGACCGTCATCAGTTGTAATGCACAGATTTACCAATATTTCAGAATTTGTAACTTAAAAGAGCATTTTCATACATTATGTCATTTCTCTTGGGTATATTTAACTTTAATCTTTAATTTTATCACTATTATTTAAATTTGATTTATTGTCATGTTTAGAAAAATAATTTTTGATCTAAACAGCTAACAACTACGTCTTTTACGGAGTTTAATTCCCTAAGTAACTTTCTATGTTCGAAGTTAATTTTCTCTCTCTTATATGTAAATAATCTAAATATTGATTTAAAAAAAATAATTAATAAATATTTTGCAAGTTTAACTAATATGTAACGTAAACAAGCATATATTATCGACTTTTAGAATTAACACGATTAGATGTTTCCTGATTTTCAGACGTGTTTATAAATTCGTTTTATTTACGACTTTAACAGCTGGATTTTACAACCAGCGTCGTTATAATCAAGCACAAAACTTTGCATTGACGAAACACAGCTTTACATGAATCATCCAGCAATTTTAGAACCAAACTCAACCACTAAGTTAGGGTGAAAAAAAAAAGTCTTTTGTTCCGGTAGTCTTTGTGCTCTTCTGTGTGTGACGTTAATATTTCCTTACTTGATTTCTAAACGTGGTTGTAGTGGATTTAATGTGTTTTTTTCATATTTCAACTAACTATTAACAAGGATTTTAATTTTACGTCATATCTCTATATCATGGTGAAAGGATACGCTTTACTCTATGGGCAGTAAAATTATTACCTTTCAGTGACACAAAACCTGGTCGTATACGTGGTGAGAATGCTACGAGTCTTGCACAGTTGTATATTTATTACTTGGTTAAACAAGCATTTGATGAATATTATGAAAAATGCCAAAAACAAGCGTTTTTAAGCATACTGTACGTGCATGCGCATCAAAAAAACTTTTAAGAAAACCAAAGAAACTTACACAGAAGAATTACAAAATATGTAACTGATGTTTACATATTTTTTATTGTTGTTGATCTATTCAGAAGTGCTTTTGAAGAAGTTCAAGTGATATTCAGCTACATTAACTTATAAAACTTCTACAATACGCGAAAAAAAAGGATTTAAATAAAACTATCAAGACTTTTGAAACTTTATTGTTTCTTGAAATTTATTTTAGTTAACTTAATTTTATATTTGTTGTTTTGAATTAAGCACAAAGCTACACAATGGGCTATCTGTGCTCTGCCCACAACGGGAATCAAAACCCGGTTTTTAGCTTTGCAATTTCGCAAACATCCCGCTGAGCCACTGGGGAGTTGTATCTAACGTAACGATTCACGTATTGTCAGTCTGTCGATGAATCAGTAGCAACATCGAGAACTTGTAATGCTAAATTCCAAGTTTGATCACTCCGAAGAGCACAGAACTTAGCACTAAAGATGAAACAATAACCTTTTCCCAGGTTTAAAAACTTAGTTTTAGAATTTTGTTTATTATTTATAATGCTTGTTTAGATCTGTTATCTGATACGGATATTAATCGTTATATTACAAATCTGTTTCCAAATTAAAAAACAGTAATAACAAATTGCATATCACAAATTTACCAATTATTTAATAAGGTAGATTTTTAGCTTTTCCATTATTATCATATTATAAAGATATGCTCTTTTCGCGATTACAATAAGTTATAACATAGTTATGGATCTTGAAGATTTTTCTTTCTAAAACACCAGACTAAAATGCATGAGAAACGCAAAAGCATGAAACAATGGTTGCTCTTTATGAATTTGTCACTTAAAATATTTGGTTGGATATATTTTAGCATCGAAGTATACTTATATCAATATCCATGATATCAGGGATGGTTTTTGTTGTTTTTTTTGTAGAAATAAGTTACTTATCAGAAGAAATTGTATCCATGGGAGGTTAGTTGTCTTTGGCATTTGGCAGGCGAGTTTATTTACTTCCCTAAGCAAGCCTATTGCAGCGAGATGCAATACCGAAGTTAAAATATAACCCTTTTATAATTATTTCTATAAGATTCAATTTGGTAAATTAACATTGTGGGGATAATTTTGAGTGATTCTGAAAAATGAAGACGTGAAGCAGTTTTGAAATCATGAAGACATAGCAAAGGACAAATACATCTCACTGGTATTTTGCGTTCAAAAATACTTAACTAGGAAGTGCTGTAAAAGTGTTATCAGACAAATTCACGATTTAAACAGGTTCAATCTGTACAAATAATTGAATAACTTTATTGGTAATCATATATTTTTTATTTTACTGTCATAAAACGTATTTTAATTAGTATTGTTCTTTTTAAATATCTATTTGTTCTTAGTTACTGAAATAAATCAATGATAATCTGTAGTTGAATATACGGAATTCCAGTAGCCTAAATATTTAAAGTTTGAAATCTTATAAGTATATCATGAAATACTATATATATATTATGATTACTGCTGGAAATACTGATAACAACGAGATAATTCCATTCATTCTAATTACTGTATGTTTCAGTGTTTTGTTTACTTATTTATGACATTTTATAATCAGTTTGGTATCTAGAATTAGCTTCATTAATTAATACGTAAGTTAGTTTTTAGTTCTAATTTATTTATTAACTTACGTTTAACCGGAATTAAATCTCAAAAGTATCTGGCAGTAATAGTATGAAACACAAATATAATAAAGACATTTCAAGTCTAATCTGTAGTTCTTTACCTTACAAAGAAAAGACAAAACAAGTATATATACATATATTAACTTTCACTCTATCCTGTATAGTATGTGTTACGTATTATAATATATCTTGGGCGATACATAAATTTATGTTATATATCCCGATTTCAACTAGCTAGGAATTTTAAGTTTAACATAGAAGTTAATTGAATTCCGATATGTATCAAATTTATGATATTTGTCAACAAGATTGATACACAATTTTCTTCCTTAATACAAGTATATCTCAGTAAACAAAAAATACAATATATAATGAAGGTTATTACAAGTAGTTATTACAAATAATTATTTATGCACAAAGAGTTTAAGAACTCACAAATGATATCCAGTCTTATATCTGGTTTAGAATGTAGTTTTCTATCAACAGTCCAGGTCTAAAAGGCACAAATTACATTTATGTTGATACCCTTCATTTGACTCTATTATTGTTTAGTTTAACGCGGGTTATCAGCTTATTTTTTTATTGAGGAAGGTATCTAATGTCTCAGTAGATATACTAACGTTGGAAGCTAATAATCTGAAGTTGAACGATTAGTTATGTTCGAAATCTTTTAACGGTCCTTGTCAAATGCCTGTAGTTTTCCGATGAACAAGCGTTTATCACAATTATAGCTTCTGAGATTTGAAGTAAACTAACTATAGCTGATCAACAATACATATCTGCCTCTTAGTTTATGTAGTTTAAAGTGAGATTCTCCAATGTTCAACAATTTTCGAAAACACACTAACGTTTTCCTAGAACAAGTATTATTAATTCTTACTCTAGAGAACCTTCTGCAAATTTAAGGAAAAGGCGGGACTTACACAATGCACATCCAACAATATACATCACATACATCAAGGTAAAACAAATGTAGATATTAAAATAAATGTATAACAGTTAATCTGCTACGCACGTAACTTCAACAAAAAGTAAAGTCTGACATCATGTTTATTCCTTTCCATGCAGGGAGTTATCCAGTAAAGTACACGTTACCCCAAATCAGTAACGTGTTAAATCAGCTGGTATTTACGTATTTGATATATCTGATATTAAAGTGATATCGTTGAAATATGTTTAAAACTGGGAGTGTAACGGAAACTGTCTACCTGAAATTATTCTACAGTCTATGGTTTTCCTCAAGTTACATTGCGGAACGTAAACTCATAATAAACATGAATTATCACCGTATTCACTTAAGAGACGAAGTTGTAAAACATTCTTTGGCAACATCAACTCAGCCACGTTGAATGTCAAGAAGGTATCTTTATAATCTATGTACCCGTTAGATTGTGACTTACAAAGTATTTCAGTGAAAACAGCAACTATGCCTGGTTTATGCATTATTAAACCGGCTTTAACTATTATATTCAATTTTTAAACTTACAAAAATGTGATTAATTTGTATTAACAATCAAAATAAAAAATAAAATTACAATCACGCTATTGAACCAAATTATAAACTACTGATCACTTTGTATTCAATCGTTTAAAATTCTTTAATCGCTTGAATGTAAATAACCATATTTTTGATAGCACATGTGACTCCTTAAGGATGTCAGCAATTGAAAAATATTTCATGAAATTATCCATTTTCATTGATTACAAAGCATCTAAAATTTATGAGAAGAGAATGACGAAGAGCTAATTAATCCAAATAGGGTTATTAAACCACAAAACAAAACGAAAAAAAACCAACAACAAAAGTGATAAGTAGCATAAAGTGTTAATCAGATTTTACATGTTAAATTAACGATTTCTATATGCTAATACTTTGATATGTCATTTATATCTCCAGTCCACTTACATGTTTGATTTACAGCCTCTTCTATATTTGGTTAACAAAAAGAGCATATGAAAATAACGAGTGTAAGTAACCACTGTATTTACAAACTTCAAATAGAGCATGCGCTAGAAACTTACTACGACTCTACAATATTATGAGTTCGAGCAGTCTTTTTTTTTTCTTGCCATAGGTATTGTATTTGTCCTTTCTGGCCAATATATTTTTACTGAAACATGTGTAATGCACTTCAGTTTATCAACTCAAGGTTACAGCCTATGAGTTCTTTGAGATTCAAGTTCCTTTTTTTATTGTAAAGAGTCATTAATGTTCGATTTGATATATTTGATACCACCAAAAGTATTGGAACAATATATTTTGTTGAAAATGGATGGGGTGTCTTGTTTCACCGCTCGGAATTGAATTAAAGAAAAACATTTTACTTTTGACGTACATCACAATCTAGGTCTTATTGCTAACACTTACCACCTATTAGTACCACCATGTTTCGAGGAATAGACTGATAGTCATTTTAGGAAAAAATCTTCAGGTGTAGTGAATGATCAGAAACTATCTCTCAGGCATAACTTCAAAACATTTTATAGAGGTTCAGTTTGATTGGGATGTTTTTTTCCGGATTTGTTAAGATAGATATTGGAAGTTATGTGTCTCAATGGTATGATGTATTATCACCGAAACGTTCTCTAATACGTCATAATAACACAGAACAGTGTAATTCATTTAACTGTTGTCAGTTCATCATGTCTAATCCAAATTAGATTAACTTTCAGTAATTTACACGTGTGTACAAAACTGTCATATACAAACTTTAATAATTTACTGCAAACCTTCATCTGTCTCCTATAAGCAAAATGTGCGCAACAGGATACATTGCTTCACATTTTACTTATTGTCCTTGGTTTTACCCCAGTTTAAGATAGGAAACGACTGAGATAAGAAAACATGAATTTATAACTGTGATGATTGGTTTCTGGTTCCATCCCAAAATTCTAAAGTGGAAATTCGACACGCGTTGGATAAACTGGAAAGCAGATTTTAGCTCTTAGACAATAGAATAAATCTCAAATTTTCTTGTTTCATTCAAAATCATATTTCATAATCAATATGCACTAAAATATCAGTCGTTTTGGACAGCTGGGCCTATTTTGTAGTTCAGTACCTTCAGAGATCTCCACTTTTTCTAGTATATTGTATACATTAGAAGCGAATTCGTATATAGGTTGAATGAACTGTCTCGTTTAATCATATATCTAACTCTATGATACCCCAGTATTCATCTCCTTTTAAATGTTCGTTCATTCGTGTCATTGAGACATTTTAATTCTAATCTGGCAGACTATGGTTGTGGAAATTGTTGATCTTTATAAGACTACATTAACCGATCTGCATAAATCCTGCGCGTCAGTCCGCTATAAAATTAACTTGTAAAGCTAGTGAGAACCAAGCAGGTCGTTTTACGTGATGCGATGTCCCAGTACACTTGGTGATAAATGGTATGAAGAAAGATGAATATTTTGTCTTGAGCTGATTATAACCACTCTTCAAAGACAGAAACATCATTTATATATATTTTTAAATGCTGACTAGTGCGTGCAAGTGTGAGAATGAGACAGTCTTTACTTATAATTAGCATAAACTCGTTGTTTTCAACAAAGGGAATCTGACAAATGAATAGAATAGCATATAACGTATAGATAAACTGACCAATAAGAACCCGATTTATTTACATTCGTGATACGCATGATATGATGGTTAATATCACATATGTAAAGAATTGATCATCATCCGCTCAGGGAAAATTGACGAAGCAACTTCAGAGTTTAAAGTTGACGAGAAAAAGTTTCTTCTAGTGTACCCTGTTGATATAGTTGGTACAAAAGCACGTATGACAAACTCGGAGTGTGATATTTCTACGTTTTAAACAGATTTAAGATATATATTTGTGTGTGTGCATATATTGTGAAAGTTATTGATTGGTGGTGTGAAAGAACAAAAACTTTATTTTGTTTCATTGACATTAGCAACTGTAAATAAAACTGCAAATGATTTTGTAAAAAAATTGAAATTAAAAATAGCCCTAAAACATTGTGAAAGTTTTAACTAAGCCTAACCTCAAAACTTAATTAAAATTAATTTGAAGTTTTGGAATATATACATCGTTACACGATTTTCAATTATAAAATGCCATGTTAACTTGAATTGATCCAATTACAGAAATTTGGGTGCAACCTTTATTTTCAAAAACATCCAAACCGAGTTAGTGTCAATTAATGAAAACAGGACCTCTGTCAATAATAGAACAGAGGTTTTTGGTATGCATTATGTACCCAAATAGAGTTACAATAAGACAAGCGTTATATTAAACGACTCAGTAGAAAACACAAGATCACTGGTATCTTATTTAACTGTTGAAATTATGCTAAGAATCCTCATTCACATTACGTCATTATACTTAAAGGGGCGTTATGTGTCATTTATCTGACTCTAGTTCTATCTTTATCCAGGCTTTAATGACTCTACTTCTATACGTGTGTGTAATTTTTATGTTGCTCATCAACGAAAATTGTGTTAACTAAAAACGAAGTGATTATTATTTCATCAAAATACAATTATGAAACCTGATGGAAATGAAAGTCCCTCGCTATCATTTAAGATTACTGATACGATTCTTCTATTGCAGCTCGCTTGTCACGTCATCAACAAGATGGTTAATGCCGACCTCTCGAAGGGTCGCCTAGCCTAATGAATACCTTAACAATGGGAGCGTAGACTTGACTAAACATCCCCAGAAGGTCACACAAACCTACTCATCTGTTCTCACACATCAGTCAATGACACACCTTGTTCGTAATTTGCAAATTGAGAAGCAAACATAAGACAGGCAGTCGTCAAAAAGGCGGGGTCGCTGAAACGAAGACAAATGAATGGTTAGAGTGGAAACAGACATAGATGAATTATCACAGTTCTAAGGACCAACAATTGCTGGATCTCTTCTAGAACACACGGATTAGGTTGTCCTATTAATGGCGACACCCTGGCTTAATTTTTAAGAATTGCACTTGAATTTCTACTTTTTTCTTTCCTTTAACCAAGCGATAGCAAACTAACATAAATAATGTTCTTCGGATTTTCGTGCAGGGAATATTACATAGGTCGTGACATACTTCGTCTTTTCTTTGCATTTCTCATAATCTATTTTGATTTTCTGGTCTTTCTTATGTCACGAATGTGCCACCCAGTGCGACCACAGGAGAAATAAGTCTCATGTGGCCCATTCAACTCACAGAAAAATTGCTCTAACAAATTTGAAGCATTTCAATATCGTTGTAGGTTATACAACAGTTCCATATTCAGAATGTGTTTTAATACATTTCGCAGTGTCTAGAGAAGCAAAAAAAAAAAAAAACAAGCACGAAAATGCATACGCTAGATTAGGATTAAACATTATCTATTATACAAGTGTTTAAAATAAGATTGCAATTTACATTTTAGATTCCCTGTAGCATCGAAAAATATGTGAAATAAAATATCAAAAACAAGATAAGATTATCCTTTCTTTCAAGATGTTTTTTAGGTCGGATCCACGTTATATTTTTAAAGTTATCACTTCATGAAGTAATGCTGTGTCTGATAGCAAAATAACAAAGCTAGCTTTACAATAGTAAAATTCTTAATCCTGTTTCGTTTGTTTTATATTAGATCTACAATGTGCACACCCTTATATTGATTAGTAACTCACATAAATGTGAGAGGTCTTTTACACATAGTTTGTGAAACTAACTTGCTCAGTAACAAAAAGCTTAAAAAATATGATAGTTTTTTAATACTAGACTTTTAGTTATAAACTCCACAAATTTGTATTTGGAGACAAGGATCAAAGAGTTATACTAAATTATTTGTAACTGTCTCCATCGTTTCGCTCATTTTATAAATTGTTGTTTGATGTAGGACGCCATTTTTATCACATATTTAAAATAGTATGTTAATATGCCACATTCAGATAAATATCAAGTACGTTAGTGTCAATTAGTACAAGATAATTTGTTGAAAATAACTCATAAATAACGTTAAACCATATTTGATCATTAAACAACTTATATTACTAAGAGGATGAAGTTTTGAACTTCATGTTACGTGGATGAAAATAAAATCTCGTAAAAGTTCGCTACTCTTTTTTGTATTTCTTTAGTACACTAAATGAAACTATTTAGTGGCAAATCTATTATATCTACTAGCAGGGTTCAGGCCTTGATTTCATTCGTTTCCCCTTTATTAACATTTTATGTAGTGTTTTACTGTACTGTTCGCGAAGAGTTACTTACCAACCATAACTTCCCACCTTTTTCCACAAGGTCGCAGATTCTTTTAATTTATAAGTGTAAAATATACCGAGCACGTTTACAGAAGGTCAAAATTTATTTGGAAAGAGTGTCACCAGCTGTCTAGTGTGTCCACATTGCAGCATAATACCAACAGACATATTGTTTCAACAGGATACTTTCCTTAACCATGCTCATTCATTAAACTATGCGATAAAACAAGATACCGTCGTGCTAGGCGTTAAAATAATATATTAACCTACACTAAGAGAAGAATGTAAAATAAATCTTCAGGAACAAGAGTTATGACGACAGACGAAAAGGAAATGGAAAAGTAGAACCACAATATCGTTTCTTTTTCACGACAATGGATGACATTTACATTCGCAGGGTTTTATTAATGGTCATTTCTAGCCTAGCTGAAACTATAACTGAAAAAATCTTGGGCTTTGTTTTCGCAAAATGGCGTTGGTTTGGCGTTTACAAAATTACATTTTCAGCTTTTACATGTCAAAGGCGTAGCTGTGATACAATAATATTTGATCTGGAAGCTCTCCCTCAAAATTGTTTTCTTAATAAGAAGTAGCGTGTATTTTTTTCAAAAATCAGCTCGTGTCAGTCTGCCAAAATAATAATGCGATTTTTCTATGAACGTTGCAGTGATTAAATGAAATTTGAAAGTAAACTCATATATCTTTGCCATTATTTATTCTTTATGTGAAAATGTAATCTCTTTTTAGTCAATCTCACGAAATTATGATTATGTTACAGAAAGCTTACAGAATATGTAAAGGTAACAATACTTATATTAATTGCAGATGAGGTGTTTACTATGTATGAAAGTGTTTCTCCTAAAGAATGTAGGCATTGTGTTAATTACGCCAGCAGCCTCTAAACACAGCATTGTGAACTGAAGATAGATGTTTTTTCCGTTGTATTATAAGCTATGTCTTGTAAAGAATTCCAGTTAGCTAAAATAATTACAAAAAACGTTGGACAGGGTAAAATATAATTTAAACTGTTATCCATGAATTTCTTCCGATATTTAACAATCATGTAATGATATTTAGGATATGTGCTATTTGAAATATATATATATATATATATATATTAAAATTATTACTATCGAAATGTTGAAAATTAGTTAAACTACATGGTTAGTCTTTATGTTTCCGGCAGATCAAATTATGTCCTGACAGACATACTGTCAGATTACAGTTAAAATGTACTTGAAATACGTGGTTAAAAAAATAAAAAAACAAAGCTCGCTGAATACTAATTTCAAAGAAAATTTTCATTTTTTTTAAAACTATTATGCTGGTAATATAATGTTTTTATTCTTTTCTGAATCACCCCCAGTGGCTCAACGGTATGTCTGCGGACCTACACGTTAAAATCCGGGTTTCAATACCCGTAGTGGGCAGAGCACAGATAGCCCATTGTGTAGCTTTGTGCTTAATTCAAAGCAACAACATCTTTTCTGAAAAAAAAATTAAAATGTTTACAAAAATTGGCTGATGATAAAAATTAATTCTGATAAACCGAAATTTTAAAAGATTTTTTTTTCAAAGAAAACATCTTTTCTGTAACAACGCACGAATTAGTTTTATTCTATAGTACGTACGTGACTGACTAAAAACGTGAAGTTCTTACACATTGAGTGTGAATGAAAAGGTATATATGGAACTTATAGACCACTGATTTGTTTCATAAAAAAGAGACTAGAAAACCTTCTCAAATTTTGTGACTTCGTGAGAGATATAATATTTGAAATGTTTTTTCGAGATAATTCAGAATTTTGGTTTCAACGTTTTTTTATTTTTCAAACCCGAAAAAAAATGATACAATATTTGAAATTTAAGGAGTTCATTGAGAAGATGAGAAAAATACAAAAAGAAAGTGTAAAATAATTTTAAAAATTTTGTGAAATGTACTGCTCATTTTTTTCCATTTGCTTAAATATTTTTGGTCTTGTTAAAAGTGAAGATTGTACTCACATTTTGGTTTATTAAGAATTTAAACAATTTAAATGCGTTTTAACTGTCAAGTAATGTAGTTTTGACAGCATCAGTACTTTTGTTTTTGGGAAATTTTACGATACACAATAAAATATAACTACAAATATATCCGAAGAAATTTCAAATTAAGCACTGCTACCTTATAACGTTAACACGTTAAGTATGTTATGTAGTGTTCTTAAAACATCATAATGAAAACAATTAAGTTTCTCTGAAAGAAAAAAATGATGAATATAAGTTACTTTAAATTTTTATTTCATTAAAACTGTCGTTTGTCGGTTATTTTAGAGTTTGGGATAATACCGAAAGTATATAGGTAAAAAAAAAAAAGAGTTCATTAGATAAATGTTCAATATCTAATTTTTGAAGACATATATGTGCGTATAATGTATTTTAAACAACGATCTATATGTTTAGAATCTATTTCAGCAGGTTGTGTTTTTTCCTGTTATTGTTTTATCCATAAGATGTTTACTGGAAATCTACTAGGTTATGTGTATATCTTTCAGAATACAAGATATTAGCATCATTATAATTCGTACTGTACGTGTGAAGAATTCGAGAATTAAAAAAATATTCTTAGCCCACCAAATACATAAAAGGTCGAAAAAGTTACGCATATTAGAAACTTTACACTCACACATATATATATGTCTTCCTACTGGTACTGTTGGATGACTAAAGAAGGAATATAGAAGTTAATCGGCTGGGAAAATTGCTTTGTAAATCGGAAGTCGACAGTAATGGAAGCTTGTGATCCCTATCATCTCAGAAGCCATTTTTCAACTGAAGTATGGGAAAGAAGGGTAGATTCGTCGCACGCTGCTGGATTTCAGCCACTCAACGATCCATTATTTTATAATGTCATGTTGAGAATCAAAACGGGTTCGGTAAAGAGATTTCTGTTAGCCTTTCTCTGTATAATGCATAAAATACTCTCTTTTTTTCAAGGACGTGTACGTGACGGTTTTATAAAGTTACAATATATTTTATCAAGAAATTAACATAGAAAGTACTAACATTCAGAGATTTTATTATTCTTTGCAGATATTGCGGTAAGAGATTTAATATCGATATGAATATATTGTTTAAAAGTTACCCATGCCAGACGTTACCAGATTTTTAAGGACAAACATTTTTACTATCGTTTTATTTCATTCCTGGACACTACTTAATATGCATTTGTCTTACCTGTTCCTTGTTCGTTTAAATGTTCCGGTGAAATATAAGTTGAAAACAAAGCTTCAGTAATTGACAACTGAATTATTCAATCTATTATAATAGAGCTATTGATTAAAATAAATCTTAAATGTTTCAAAGAGAAAGAAAGAGAAACTTTTAGCAACAAAAATTTCTTTTTAGAAGCAGTCATTAAGATTTATTTTTCAAACAATCTCATTCATGAAATAATTTAGTGATTTAACGACAATGATTAAATACTTTTAGAATATTTAATCTTTTAGAACCATCTTTAGGAAAGTCTACTGATAACCTGCTAAATAAATAATTCAATATTCAGTGCTAACATCTATAAGAGAAAGAGAAGTCGAATGTTACCCAAGGAACAGTGTCATCCATTCTGTTAAATCTGACAATCATGATTGCAAA
This sequence comes from Carcinoscorpius rotundicauda, assembly GCA_011833715.1. Taxonomy (NCBI): domain Eukaryota; kingdom Metazoa; phylum Arthropoda; class Merostomata; order Xiphosura; family Limulidae; genus Carcinoscorpius; species Carcinoscorpius rotundicauda. The sequence continues at coordinate 79,509,949 of CM022395.1, forward strand.
CTTTTGCCTAACATATCAGTTATTGCACAAACCTTTAACAAATCTTTACACAGTGGGTCTAGATCTAACTTAGACAAAATTTCCTCAGACATTTTCAATGTAAGTGAACATTGGTTTCCAAGATCCGTTTATCACCAAAGTTATGAAATAATTACAATGAAATTGTGATCACATGAAAGTTTTGTTATCCCTTTTATGTCGGATGTTGATTTCAAGATGTGAAAAATCTTAGCTTATTAGCTTTCATCATTTTCAAATACTGTTTAAGTACATCATTAAAAATACCAGCAAGTATCAACAGTTTCGTTGTATAGTGACTTTTTGAACAGAAGTCTCTCTTTCGTAACCATAGCCTTCACTTTAGGGATTAAGGAGTTGATCTGGTTAAATATGGAATACAACTTTGGTCGGCTGTTTTGTCATAAATGCTTTATTGCGAGAGATTTTCTTTTCGCAAAGAAGGCTTCCTTCTTCGAAATTCTATGTCCTTTGGATTTGCATTTTAAAAAAAATCTAGTTATACGATAACTTTAGCCAAAATTTAGTCATTGTGAGATTACGCTTTTAAATAAAATGACATTTTTTCTTTAAATCAAACAAATGTGCTAAATGTGGTACCCGTGGCGTCACCGCTTGCATTTGCGACGATGCAACGCTCGCTATATTAGCATACACAATTCAATATTATAAGTGCAAATAACCCCTTTTCACAGTTGTTTGAGCGTTTGTGGTTAAGCAAAAAACTATACAATGGTCTTTCTGTGCTCTGCCCATTACGGGTATCGAAACCCGGTTTCTAACGTTCTCAGTCCGGAGACATTATTCCTTTTTATATACTCAAGTATCACCTAACTTTACGTTTTTAAAATAATATTATGGTTTTGTCTTCTTTTTTCTTATCTTATCTCCGAATAAATAACAACTGTTTTTTATTGTCCTTGCGCATAGCTTTACGACAAAACAAATCTGTTTACTATTCCAAATAAATACCCCATTTTAATTGTAAAAATTAAAAAAAAATTGTTAAGATTCCAGTTAGTTTATGAGTAGCACTGTCAGTTACTAAAATAACTTACATACAATTTCGACTTTCACTTTAATGATAAGTACTCACATCTCTCTCCTTAAATTGAATGTAAAAAAGAATATTAAATACAATAAAACAACCACAATGAAAGGTAACGCTTTGCCTTTGTACTTTCACTCGAACAGCTCTCTGCTCTTGCAATGTCAGTATTTGAGTTGTCCTGAGATTCAACAAATGGCATGCAAGGGAAAACATAAAATAGACATTTATGTCACAAAGGGCGTGGAAAAACAGTGACGAATTTAACTACGTTTTGTCAGGAAAAAAAACAGGAACTTTTTAAGATAAATCTTCTGTTTAAATTACCTCTAACAATTTTTGAATACGAAAGACGGTTAAGAAAGCACAATAAATCTGCAAACGTAGAAAATAGGTATTGTTATTTAAACTGCGAAAACGAAAATGGAATGAAAAGTAGAGATAAGGTGTTTGATCTTCATAATTCTTGAAACGTGTGTTGTTAAATAAACACTAGCATTCATAGTTTGATAATAATATTCAGTATAAAGTATAGTTTGCTGCTAGTGTAGAATGTAATTGATTTACCAGTATGTGGGTTTATGAATATTTAATTCAAATTTATATTGTGAAAATAAAACCTACGGTAGTATACACTGAAATTTCATAAAGTTAAACATGCTGGCATGAGGTTTATGAAAATGAAATAGAAGGCAAACAAATAATAAAACCAAATGTGATATTTATAAGAAAAATAAACTATTTTATGGGCATAACGTTTCCTAATATTTTTACTACATCATCAGCAAAATTTTAAAGTAATGTAAAGATGTTCTGGCAATGTAGAAAACATTATAATTCCAATTTAATACATTATACATATATAAGCTGCATGGAATAAATTACGTTAAATAACACGTAGAAATAAAATAAAAGTATCTATTAAAAGTGATGTAGAATTATTTTTATTTTAAATTTTGGCGAGTACACTAGTACTTTATTTCTAATTTCGTTATTTTAAGTATAAATGTATTTTCTTTTGCTTTTAATTTTATAACAGTCTTAATGTGTGAAATATGTACTCCAAATTTCTTCATGCGTTACAAATAGATGTTTGACTGCTCATTTCTTTTTAATATGTTCTATACTTAAACAAGTCAACTTTGGTTTTGTGGTTCCACTTTCTTCCTCACATCAAATAAAATATTTACCTGTTGTGTCTCTTTCGTCAAGAAAATATTCACAAAATTTACAAAGGTTCGTACTTCAAAATAACTCGAAAATTTTTTGTCTTTCAAATAGTTATTTCATGCTGAATTCATAGTAACATTTGTTGATTAATATTCAATAATATTTTTCGGAAAATTGTACTCTAAAAATCAGAAATTTAAATAATCAGAATTATTTCAATATTACTTATATTAATATATAAATCACTGGGCTTTCTAGCATTACTTAGTTGTGTGCCTAACTGTAGTAATACAGAAAAGTCAGTACGTTATTTTTAAAGTAGTCCAAATCTAGTTATTGTTAAAATAAATAGGTTTAATACTACTGTTTATAGCCTTGTGTCAACAAGATGTCATATGTATAATAGCCTAAAAGAGAGTTTAAAAATACGGTTTTTTCTTGTTTAACTAGATCGTACGAACACTGAATTTGTATGACGAAATAATTTTCACACGTGTTTGATGATACGGTACAATTGGATGCTTTAGATATAAACACCCTCTCCTGTACACCTCTTTAATTTTTTTCTTAAATCTGAATCTTAAACAGGTTTTGTTCAATATACTAATACACAAAAAATTGCACATTGTAAAAGTAACCACAACAAATAAAGATGCAATATCAGTAACTGCGGTATAAGACGGTATATGTAAGTAGGTAAGATTAAAAGAGTCAAAAGGTATTCTTTATTAAAAGTAATTACACTTGAATAAATCTTGTTTTCATCCAAACCGGGCTAACAAATAGCTTAAACTGAAGATTCTCCAAGAATAATGAATTGAGGAATTTTCCTTCATGATCCAAACATTTTAGTTTTAAAGAGTATTTTACACTTCAGTTGGAATAGAGTAATGCAAGTTGTTAGTTTTACTATTTATTTCTTGAGTAATATTTTTAGAAAGTATTTGACGCAATATCTTTTATTTTGGGAAGGTGCTTTATTTCGTACTTTACATTATGTACAAGTGCGAGCACATATCAAAATGTTTTATAATTTATATACCACAAACTGATTTCTTTTTCAACATTAGTCATAAAACCATCCCTAACTTGTTGCGATGGGAATATGTATGTAAATACACCATCAAAGATATGTTTCTTACTTAACACACGCTATATATAAATATATACAATTGAAGTTAAGTTTCACCTATACCATATTATCTCAAGCCTTATATAAACCATTTCTGTAAATAACCTTACAAAAGGAGTGTTTATGAAAATTTAAAATATCAGTGAAAGACAAAATCAGATCATGCAATAGAATTTTAGAAACCACCTGAAACCAGTTATCGAATAAAACATATCTGTAAAAACAAACAAACAAACAACACAGTGTTATTAAGAAATATATTAAAACCTGCTTTAGACCACCTCGTACACAACAGTAGAATTATATATGACAACAATTATTTCAACAATTATGACGTTTAGCAGCTTTGGCTACTTATGTTGTATTGATTAGCGAAACTCAGTAGCTCGAAAAACAGAAAATATCATAACACACAAGAAATAATTTGAAATTTCCACAAGAGATTCATTAGAAGTTATTGGTATAAGTAGCAAAACTTAAGTTATTCAGTTATTTTGATCATTAATTTTGTTACAATCCGTGTGAACTCACATAAGAATTATGAATAGCCAAGATGATCATTTAGAAATACGATAGATATTTATTACATTTCATTTTAAAAATAGTTTCTTCAAAAGAGACTGAAATATCTTGTCAAATATATATTTTTACAGTAGAATATTTTCTGTAATTAGAAACATTGTCTTTCATTTTTTGTCAGTTTATTCGTTTATAAGCTTTGATTATTTTTGTTTTTATACTTATAGATCTTGATTGGAGTATTGTTTACCTTTATAGATCCTAAACAATTACCTGATGAAGTTTTCAGAAAACACAAAATATTGAAATGCTCATTGTTTACAGATAATCCAGTAAAATAGGCATAATCAGGAAGAAAAATAGCTTATGTTAACGGATATTTAAAAAAAAATTAAGATCAGTTTCTTAAATATTGATATCAACGAGGATCTCGTCCTATCTGCAAAAAAAAATGTATCTCGTTATATCTACACTACAACTGCCATGAGAAGCATTATTCACTGGAAAAGATATAAAGATATTAATTTAAGAGTATCTTCTGCATTTCAGCGAATATTATTTTAATAATATTAAAACGTGTAAGGAAATTTGCAAGACCTTAAGCCTTTATACATATCATAATAAAAATTTCGTGTCGTGACTGTATGATACTTTATCAGATATCAGTGTGAGCCTCAACATACATTTTAATTGCTTTATGCTAACTTATTGGTCATAATTATGTTGTTAATCACGGAACGTATGTTATATTTTTCACGCAATTCTGGAGCAGAAACCTGATCTGACGCAGTAACAAAGGCAACAACAAAGGGGAAGAGGAAAACTTTACTTAAAGACACTAGAGTAACGGAACTTTCATGACAATTCGCTGACATATTGTGACTAACTTAGAATTACGTTATATTTTCCAAGTAAATGTTATAATGTATACGCCATACTATAATGAATATGCTAATATGGATTTTCGTGTTATGTGTTATACAGCTTGTTTGTATGTTAATTGTGAATATGGTGTTAGCATGATTAATTAAATTCTTAAGTTCTAACTTGATATTTTGAGAATTATATTGGGTTACAGACTGTAGTTTGAAATTTTGAATTATACAATTATATATATATATATATATATATATATATTTAATAAACCGTAATATATTGTTCAAGACTTTAATTTTATCATTGGTATCATTAATTAAGAACGACACCAAATGTATTACAAGTGATAGAATTATGTTTATATCCAGAATATTTCGTTCCAAATTACAGTCGCATTTAATATTTACTAATTCAATACGTTTTATGTCCGATGTGTATTTCCACAACATTGATTTCTTATTTACAATGAATTCCTGATAAGACTTACATGGTGTTTATATATTTTATGTTCAAGAATAACCCTATTTCTGTTTTTGTGAAATTAGAAAGTAAATTAAAGCAAACTTTAAACCATGCCCATTATATGTTAGTATTTTACTCAAACAATACCTTTCAGATTTTGTTTAAATGAATCATTTCCAAAATCATGAAGCTCTATATAAAAAAAATAAACCGTACATGTTTCACATTGGCCAGCATAAGATATTCAGGTTGATGTTTCACATTGGCCAGCATAAGATATTCAGGTTGATGTTTCACATTGGCCAGCATAAGATATTCAGGTTGTCAATACTTAGTTTTTTTATACTTTGGTGGCCTATAGTTCGCCTCTAAACTTTCACCTGTGGCTAATATGATAGATATAAATATGTTATTCTAGCCTTGGTATTTTCCAAGTAGTAACCGATCTAATCCAAATACTCTTGCTTGATGATATCAACGTTAGCACGTATGTGTGTTTGTGTACATAGTTAAGTCACAAAATCATATGTTTATTGTTTAAAGAGCAGTGTTTAAGGAGAATCTGACTCTATACTATAACCTATTATGGTTATACAAAACTAACCAGTCAACCAGTAAGAAATGAAATAAGAATTGTTACGTATATTCCTGCACAAAATGTATATTACTGAAAAAGTCACCCCTTTTTTCATGTTCGCGATTGAGGTTATTTACACGTCAGTCTCCATAAATGAGGTATGTGTGCCCTCTATTAACGCCAAACCTCGGAGTTCTTAATGCTACTCTAGTTGCCATGCCACAAGTTGCTATTCCATATAGTTTTCAAATAGCATCATTTTAAGTTCAGTGTCACAATCAGCGAGAATGTCTCCGAAATACAAGATAGTCACATGAAAATGATTAAAAAAATGAAATTCGATTTGTACCCACCATCTGATACAGAAAGCAAGAAACAATCTGATGAAGCTCAATATTTACATTTTGCTGGCGTTTCCCACCTTCATGATAACATAATGCTTCTGTCTGGACCTGAACCAGCATGGCTAGCAGAAATCAAAGATCTGCCAGAAACGGCCGCCAAAACAGCCGCTGAACTAGACGTTTGCGGGACGGACGAGATTAAGCGAGACCCTGGTAAAGGGAGATTGAAAATCGACGGCAGTGCACTTGATCCTGCTTTCTGCATGTTCAACTCATTAGCCGGAAAGGCGACTGCTGCAGAACGGAGAAGACTCAGTGATGCCGATGTAGGCGAAGTCTCCAAGAGCCCTGTAGCCGAGACTAGAGAGGTGTTCTGTGAAGTTGCGGGGTTTAGAGGAGCAATTGACGGACCACTGCATATCGAATTTAAGGGAAATGCATTTTTCTCAAAAGCGCTTGCGTACCATGTGGACTTGGTGTACGGGGCCAAGTAATCAAGACGTGTTGTTCTTTGGAGGGAATTTACTTTACTGGACACTAAGGAGCAAGGAGAGCTAGATGTTGCCGTATCCACTATGGACCAGATTTTCGGTTTACTACCATTCGTTGAGGCTTCAATGGTGGGACTATGAGTGTCAGAAGACCGACTTACCGGAAGAGATTGTCCCAAGGAATCCGATGAACAAGAAGTTTGAGGATCAGAGGTGGATTGGGGAGAGCTCACTGCATTCCCAACTTCTTGGGTGTTAATGTCGCTGACATTTAGTTTTTTATTAAAGGAAATTTGATTATCTTCAACATCCAAATGGTCAACATTTTCTGGATCTGTATCGTAAAAGAGAAAATATTAATTATTGTGTGTTTTCACACCGCTGATATAAAATGAACAAAAACACGGAAGAATAAATACGTTTACGTTAAAATAAAACCTTACAAAGAAGCTGTTTTCAACTGTTTTAGCTCTACTTTTTTATAGTTATGAAATTTTCATAATTATTTACTATGAATGTAATAAAAAGTTAACATTGTGTTGTTTTTTTCCTGTAAATAAAACAATGTTTACAGTCTGGAATTCTTGTATTTATTTACGGAGTATTCCACTACTATAACATATACTAGCATGAATTTGCATGAAATATATCTCTCTCTACACACACATATTTATACATACACATAAAAGCACACACAAATACATATATACACATACAAATGCACACACACGCACAGATATATACACATACATATATACACACACACAGAGATATATACACATACATACACACACACATACATATATACACATACAAGCAAACACATATACATATATACACACACATATATATATATATATATTTTGCAATTAAGGATTACAGAATCAACAAAAATACGGCAATAAAAAGTATGTTTCGAGCTCTGACTTTTAGAATCACCATATGAAAATTTGATGTTTGATATACGCAGAAAACATGTTTCTAAACGCTATAATAGAAAATTATTCATAGTGTCGTTCATTTCTAAACATAACCGAGAAGTTTTACTGTAATTAGGCATACAATTACGCGTAAACAGCTGCATGTATTTGTTTGCCAATTATGCAAAAACGATTATTTAATTTTCGCATTGTGCTTACATTGAAGTTTCAACTGTGTAATTTAAAATAATTATAAGGTCGTACGCTGCGCTCTCTCACAGTTAATTCGACAGAGTCACGCTGATTTCAGGCCTCCACCGACTTCAGCATATCTACCCAGACTCAGTTAACGTGGAAACTGATTATCACCTAGTGCCTTTTAACCGCAAATTACTATTTCACGCTTGGTTAGAGCGCTAACCCTGCTATTCACTCATTTCTACACACTTTGAACACACACGGGTGCTTCGTGTTCTCCCAGTGGTTGCGTTATGCCGAGCGGAGCAAGAACCCATTCAAGGGGAAAAAAAGGAGGGGAGGGGGAACAACAACAAAGAAAAGTCGGAAGCAGGGTTTTTTTTGTTTATTTTACGCTATTGGTACGAATGTACAAATATTTGATTAAACTAAAGAGTCTAGAATGTGTTGAGTTTATATTTTTGCCCATAAAAAATGATATATTTTGAGCCAATACTTTGCAAAATTAAACCTGTTTTATACAGTGTACATATGGAGCACCTGAACTAGTTCTGTAGTTTCCAGCTGACAATAGTATGGACATTTTTACTTGATACGAGGGCTAGGAGTGGCCCGGTGGTTAGCGTGCCAAACTAAAGATCTGTGGTATACACCCCGTTACAGAATAAAGAAAGTCGCCTTTCACACTTTGGGGCCAAGGGATCGTTATAAGAATGACGGCCAAATCTCATTGTTTGATTTGAGTAATCCACGAGTTGCTTTCGTACTTCAAAACTAAGTACGGTTACCACAACTCGCTGTCGAGTAGCTTTGCGAGAAATTCAAGAAACGCACTTGATATTAAATGCAGGGTTTGTTTTCACATAGAAAGTTAACTTCGGTGTTGAAGAAAAAGTAGCTTTAGAGCCTTGTTATTCAAAGCTTCTCTTGATTTGTAGGAAGGTAAAATGAAAGAAAAACATTCAAGTAAACCGTCTAACAAGTTTTATATGCCTGTAGACAACACATACATATATATATATAAAGAGATGTTACAGTGTGTTGCAATTAAACACAGTGAGAATAATATAAAAGTTAGCCAAAAAAAGGGTTAGTAAGCATACTTCAATGGCCCAGTATGGCCAGGTGGTTAAAGCACTCAACTCATAATATGAGGGTCGCAGGTTCGAATTCCTATCACACCAGAAACGTTTGCCCTTTTACCAGTTGGGACGTTATACAGTTTTGGTCAATCCCACTATTCGTTGTAAAAAAGTAGCCCAATTCCAAACAAAAACAAACAAAACATATAACTTCAAATGACCGAGTAGTAAAAATAAGTATTAAAAAATGAGAAAGCAGGATTAATTGTATGAGAGCTAAGTTTGGAACATGTTATGTAGTATACTTTGTTATGCTAGAGATCTAGTTTCTTGCACTTTAGCTAGTATGCAGTTGAACAAAGTCAGCAGGTATTTGATTCTTACAACAGTCATGCAGCAGGGAGACATAAGCGTTAGTTGTTTGCTTTGAGTATCATTTTAGTAACTTATAGGTTCATCAAAATCTTATTTATTCTGTTTCATTTTGACTTTCTACTTCACGTAACTCTTGTCTTCCTTACAAGGGGTCTAGCATAACTAGGTAGTGAGGGCTCTTGACAAGCAATCTGAAGATCGCGAGTTTGAGTCTCTATTACACCAAGCATGCTCACCCTTTTAATTATGGAGACATTATAATGGGACGAACAATCCCAGTATTACTTAATAAAAGAAGAGCACAAGAATTGGCAGTGGATTATTAGCTCCCCTGCAATATTTCATTTTTATTTTCGAAATTCTATGGACCCAGTTCTTTGTCTATATTTATTGAAAATGTACAACCAAATTTTTCTCTTTCGCCCTGGTGTATCACAAACGCTTTACTTAACCTACGCTATGAAGTTATTCGTCATGTCTTTGCACTCTACTTTCTGTAATTCAACTATAATTCTGTCTGAATGCTCAGGTTAAATACCCTTAATCTTCAGTTACTGAACATAGGAAAATACTTTTATTTAAGACGTAAGTTCAAAATCTGGAAAAACAAATATATGACAATAATGTTTGTGCATTAGTGCAACTGATCTGTGAAAAATTAAGAAACCAACCGCGAGGCAATCTCAAGGTTGCCTATTTTAACAACAGAGACATTGTAAAAAAATTCAAAAATTGGTGGTACGGACCTATAAAAAACTATTTGTATATTATTCTTTCACGTGCATCTTAATGCACTGTACTAGCTGTTATTTGTAGTTAAGCATAAATCTTAACAATGGGTTATCTATGTTTTGCCTACCAGGAGTATAAAAGGGGGTTTCGAGCGCTGGAAGTCGGCAGACATACCACTGTGCCATAAGGAGGCTGTATTGTTCGATATGAGTTACAAATTGAAATAATATAAAAGTGAGAAAGGTATTAACAAACTTTGTATAACTTTTTCTTATATTTTAGGAAAAAATAACCAGTGGTTGTTTACGAAAAAATAAACATGCCAAGGTGAATGAAATGTTCACCCGTACAAAGGATTGTATTTTCGGTGTTTTCATGTATTCAGACTCAATTATGATTGAAAATGATTTATAACAACTGACCTCCTGAACTGGATTTACTAGGAGTAGCCATTTTTTCCACACATCCCAATGTCCTACTAACACTTGTCTCATCGTCATCGCTGTCATCACACCTTCTCGAAGGGTCGGAGTTGTTTTCGTCTTTGTTTCTGGTAGATTCATCATCCCCATCATCATCAACGTCGTCATCTTCACATCGATTGCGTGGTGACCACGTCATTTTGTTTTCTTTTTTAAGACGACGTCTGGCATTTGCAAACCACGTGGATACTTGAGTAAGTGTCATTTTGGTAAGTATAGCAAGCATGATTTTTTCTCCCTTCGTAGGATAAGGATTTTTGCGGTGCTCGCTTAGCCAAGCTTTTAAGGTGCTTGTTGTTTCTCTGGTAGCATTTTTACGTCTAGCTCCGTTTAAGTCCATCCCATATCTAAAACGAGCAACGTCGTAATTTCAGTTTGTTAATTAAAAACACTTCTATGTATAAATTCAGAACAAATAAAAGCTTAAGATAAATGTGGTTATTTTTGCTCATAAATCTAAAACTATACTTCTCAGGGAGTTTTTATCATGCCACAATGAGCTTTCAAAGGTGTTCGATTGTGCTATATTTATTACTTTCTGGAATCAATTCTGGTTCAAATCAGATCATTTTATCTGAGTGAAAATACTGATCAATTTGATCTTAAGCGGAATAAAAAGCAGGCTTGAGGTAAGAAAAGAGCCAAAATCAATTGAACAGTTTAATTTAACACGAATCATTTGTATCTTGTGAGAATAAACAGGAAAACCCGAGATTTAAAAGTAGTGAAATCTTCAGTGCAACATTTCGCGACTAAACTACTACATGTAAAAATATTGCACTGATTCAGGTTTACTTATAAATATTTAAGGATTGACTCGAACTTGTCACGCAAATCAATCAATATTTAATGGAAAAATTTTTTGGTTTTTACTTCATTATATTTATGCTGAGCTGCAAGTCTGTGATTTTTAATGAAATTTTACTTCTGAAACAAACTGAAATAATAGACCTTCGAATAATTTATATCTACAATGATGTAACCATGTATAACTCCACGTCTTATATATAGAAGAATAGTCTTTAACATACACCTACAGGAACATGAATTAAAATTAAACATATTACATATCCATATTAAATAATTGAGGATTTAACTATAGGGAACCGGAACCAACAGAACACTAAACTGATTTAGAAATATTGTTCACTTGTCGTGAGACATACAACCCATTAATCTTAAAGGTTAATACTTTCTTTTCGGAAATTCAATCCTCAGATTTTGATCATTTACTATTTATATGCATTTATCACAGAGAAGTATGAAATTGTTCACGGGGTTTTTCCCTTGCTGAAAATAAAACAGCATTTCATCTATCTATATATGCGAGAGAGTTATTATTTTCCATTTCATTAAACTATATAAATGATTTAAAGAGCCTCTCCTAATTATTTTTATTACAAAAGATCCAGAAAATCAAGCAAACGAAAATAGATCTTAACTAAGAAACACATGTCTCGTAATGGGACATGTTCAAGTACTAATTTATGTTTTTAAATCAATCGTTCTTATGCAAATAACGGACACAAATGGGCACTGAGTTATGTCTACTTATTCATTTTGGCACTTAGAAAACAACCAAAATAAGAAATAACTTATCATCTAGTTGGTATTTTGGAAATTTTTTTCCTTTCCAAGAGTCTCTGTTTTATTGCCAATTTCTTAATAACTGAGCGGCTAGTAACAAACTGTTACAAACATTTTATTCAAGGTAAAAAAAATGACAACGTAGTGTATTTATTTAAATAATTTTGTTTATTTATGAACAAAGATGGTAAAAGTAAATGACAGTGATTAAATCGTGCTGGTTTGTGCTGCACGCGAAATAAATACTTTTATAGAACAACAGATAAATCTGACAAGAATAATGATGACCGATGATGCCTTAAATTTTTAATTAAACGCTGTGAAATTATAAATATGAAACTAACAAATGTGTTATGAGTTGTATTTATATAGGAGATCACGAGAAATTGCTTATCTATTATGAAACATTACCAGCAAATTATCGCATACATTGGAGCAAAGTAGTCGTCTGTGGTTTATAAAACATGACAATGAAACCAATGATTAAGTATGGCGCTAAATATCAAATTTCATTCACCGAACGTATATTTGTTTGTGAAAGATTGAGAAGTTAGCCTGGAAATAGCTCAATTTTTAATAATAATGAACTGCTTAAAATTAAGTAGTTTTAACTAAGTGCAACTAGATTTGTTTTGCAATTAATTCTCTAGATAAAAGTTTTGGAGCGGTCTCTAGATTCTGCAGGTACAAACAACTCTTTTTATTATGGGCACCTAAGGCAAATTTTAAAAAGATGCATTCAGTCATGTGTCAAACATCTTCTGAAACCAACTTAGAACTTAGTCTCTCATTAGATGTATTCAAATTCAAAACACACAATAGAGCTGCATTTTTCTCTCAACTGCAGAAATACCTTATCAACGAAATTTTATTAATGTTACAACCGTTATCTTCCACGAATGGCATATTCGTTTCTCAGACAAGTGAACTTGGTCACAAGACTGCATGGTCTTCGTATGTATATCAGGTTTAGACAGGATGTATGTTACCATTACTTAGTTGAAATGCCGGCTGGTACTGATGTGTTTGAAACATAAGAACACAGGTAGATACGCATTAAAAATGTTGAATTCTACATGTTTACTTATCACATGACTTGCGTCAACAGTTAACGTCCTTGTAGACTTATCGAAGCTAGACTGTTTGATAGATCGAGATTTTTGTAATCACACTCGGGACTCGTCCTTGTTGATAAAATAGGAATCTCATTATAGAGGTTCACGAATTCATAGTACATGTTTTTTATGATAAAACAAGTTCAGCTTGTATGAAAATAAAAATAAATACAAAAAAGACGAAAACAGCGAAAAAAGATTAATTCGGTGTTCAAAAACAATCAGATATGCTGCATACTGATGAAACAAACTATAGATACCTTCAAAATGATATTTTTTTTAATCTGTGTTTGTACATAACGACATATTTGTGTTTGTAAGTGTAGTAGGTATGCGTGTTCCTGTTCAAAAACAAACAGTTACTTACCGGACAGCTCTTGTTAGACTCAGCTAAACAAAATTCAGTTCACAAACAAACTCATTGAGTCACATCTCACTAAAGAGCATTATGCCAATTAACAAATCGTTTGTATTGGTTCCAACATCATTCTTTTTAGATAAAGAACTTTGTACAAGTAATCTAAAGACACATTTTAATTTTTCTACCTAATAAGCTTTTTCTTTAGTAGTGGTAGAAAAAAAAACTATATTTTCCACATTTTATAACAGAGTAAACTAGCATCTCAAAAATGTGTGTCCGAGCTAGACTAAAAGGCATCTATTTTTCACATTTCACAGTTAGTTATTATCTGAGGAGCTTACATATAAGTAGACTTAAAATTTTCACATTTTTCTTATTTTATAACTTTGGGGACTGTTTTCAAATACCTTATTCTTGGAAAGCATTAATATACTTGCATTTTTACATTTTGTATTAAGCTATTATCAGATGTATGAGATAATGTTCGTTTATCGGAAAGAAAATTGCATTTTCACATTCTAAATAAATTGTTATCTGGCAGACGTATGCCTCAACAGCAGAAAAAAACTTTTTGTTGTTGTTGTTTTGAATTAAGTACAAAGCTACTCAATATGATATCTGTGCTCTGCTCACCAGAGGTATCGAAACCTGGTTTTTAGGTGTCGTAAGTCCACAGACATACCGCTGAGCCACTGGGGGGCATTGTACTTTTTACCCTGTTTATTACTCTAAAAAAATTAAATTTTTATAAACTCAAGCAATACTATTGCATAGATGAAGAGAATAAATCTTATATAGATGATTAAATACAGTATACTAAAAACTTTTGAATCTTCAAATTAAAGGGTTATATGACAACCGTATCCGATACAGAGTAGTAGTGAACGGGTTGTATCAGAACTGTATTCTGTCATTTTGGTGTCGCGAAGACAGTGTGATGTTATAGATGTTAGCTTTTGAGAAGAAAATGTAATAGCCCTTTTCGAGGCATTCGGATAATAAAGATGTAATTATTTTGAGTATTTAGAATGTTCAAGACGGGGACATCACTTGTCCCTGTGAAAGCGTTTGAAAAGAAAGGAATACAGATAAATTTGACATAAACGAACCATCCTGCAACAATTCGTACACCAGTCGTGGCAAACTAAGTTTTGTGACAGGTATGAACCCATGAACACAGGTCAGCGGCAAAAGACGTTAACGTGCCCCAGAAAACAGTAAGAAATATAGACAAGTAGTATATCCGCCTAGAAACGAGGCTAATGGGATACGAGTTTCACAGCGACACACCTCAAGACGCTGGAGAATGAAAAGTATATTTACGCTATCTCATACAAAGACGTTTGGGTCAAAACCATCAGGCGCAGTGCCATTCAATTTCTATGCAGTCAGACGGAAATTGAAATGGTCACTGGGAAATCGTCGTCCATGAATACTAGATGGATTATTAAAGGCTTGCAGGGAAGAGTGATTATTTTAGACATGGCAGCCTTAAATTTGAGCTTTTGAAGATGGAAACTACATTTCAAGACTATTATCAAGAGTCGGGTTGTTAGATTGTGTATGATTGGGCATGATTTCTTGGATGAATTGACGTGATGATGATCCAAAATCGTTTTGATGGGACGTGCTCGAACCTTGTTCAACTCTGTGCTCTCTCGTGACTAACAGGTATTGTAAGTTCTACCACGTTTTCATTTTTTTATGCGTATATACGTTTCATTATAGCATATATAAAGAAATAACAGATCGTTTTCATTATATATATATTTGTTGCATCAACACTGTGAAACTGTCAGTTTCATGAAAATACTTCAAACCATACAGTAAATTTTAACTTTTGAAGGTACATATTAGCAGTTTTATAGATCTCTAACTCTATTACATTTTTACCTGTTTATATACATTATGGAGTTAAGCATTTTTCTTAGGTCTTAAACATTGAACCACTTGTACGGAATACCACGTATTTGTAAAATTCACAATATACTTTTTCACTCATGATTATTTACATAATTATTTTTTTCTTTTTTTTGCTGTTGGTAAGAAGAGAACTTACTCAACTTAGCTCTTTGCATTTTAAAGGACAACTCATTTTATTTTACAGGTTTATTCTGAGACTAGTAAAACATCCTGGTGAAGCTATTTCTTTGTGTGAAATCATTTCATGAAATCTGCCATTTCACTATGTGGATACGACATATTCAACGATATGCCGTTGAAATGAAGGTTGCATTATGACATAGTTCTTAAGGTAAATAAAATCATATGAAGATTCAAAAATGAAACTGTTAACAATCAAAGAATAACATCATACACTGACCAACGAGTGAGGTTGTACAAGAACAATCGTATAAGAATAGATCTTACCTACGTAAATCTTTTTCATGATCAACACGCAAGTACTGTATACTTAAGGAATAAAACGTTATAACAGTTCATATACAGTTAAAATCACATAATGATTACAACTAATTCTTAGTACTATCTTAGTGTATATTTTGCAAGAGTAAAATCGAGCAATGATCAACAATTAAAACGAATATAGTAATCAATACATAATACTGTTTAACGTTAAATGTGCTAAATCGTCTTTCAGTAGTGAAATATACAATTTTAAATTTGAGGTTAATCTTATACTAAGTAGTTTCGAGTTGCACATATCATTTAATTCAACAATCAGCTCAAAAATACTTTTGAAATCCACTGGTGAATTATTTTGAATAAATTAATATGGATTATTAACATGGATAAAATATGGGTAATATGAATTAATATTGATAAAACATCTGATATTTAACAGGTAATATCGTTAATGGACCAAAATAAAGTGGAGTTCTCTAACATGGTCTACATATAATGAAAGAGCTCGTAGAATATAAGTAGCCATGCAGCGAGGTCTTCATTGTACAACATTTACAACACTATTTTGGAATTCAAAAGTTTTCTCAGTTCTTTGAGTGTCAGTTTCTGCTTATTAATTATAAACGTTTGTTCTTCAAACAATAAAAAAGGTTCTTACAACATCTAAAAAGTAAATAAACAGGAGATAATTTCATAAGTAAAACTAATGATAGAATTTCAAGTACACATATGTACTTTCATTGTACGGTCAAAGCCAACATAATACTTACCCATTCGGAAATGGATAGTTTCCCAAAGTTGCCGAATCATATGGATAATACATTGTTCCAGCATAAGATAAACTTCTCCAAGCTTCCAGATTTTCTTTAATGTCGAATCCATTTGCCTTTAAACAGAATAGAAATTACACACACTGTAATAATAATAATACATTTTTTTAGGTTAATATCAGTTAATACCGTATAATTCTAACACGAATCAAGTTTTTCTCATCTTGTTTTGTTTTGTCTTTTTTTCACTTCGGGATATGAAAATTGCAAAAAAATATGCGAAAAAGAAAAAACACTACGGCGGTCCAGCATGATCAGGTGGTTAAGACACTCGACTCGTAACCTAAGAGTCGTGGGTTCGAATCCCCATCACACCAAACATGCTCACCCTTTCAGCAGTAGGGGTTACAATGTTTTGATCAATCTCTTTATTCGTTGAAAAAAGAGTAGCCTAAAAGTTGGCGGTGGACGGTGATGATTAGCTGCTTTACCTCTAGTCTTACACTGCTAAATTAGGAACAGCTAGTGCAGATAGCCCTCGTGTAGCTTTGTGCGAAATTCAAAATAAACCAAAACCTACGATAGAGGTAACAGTAACAGCAATTAAGTTCTTTCAGTGTGTCACAATGCGCGAATAAATGAAACTTTTCATATATATGTAATATGTTCACAAAGGCTTACACTTCTACGTTTATGTTTGAATACTCTAAATTTACTTGTAACTAATCATACAATTACAGTATGACATGATATCAAACTATTGTCCATGATCTAAATTATCGACATCCATTGTTCACCAATGCTCTCTTTTTGCATAAAATCAGTTCCTGATACCCAAACGCATAAATGTCATTACTGAGTATAATATGTTTAACAAAGATTTTCATGTTTCTTCGTTTTGTTCAAGATGCCAAAGTAGAAAGTATAAAAGATAGCTCATGATAATTATAAAAGTTTACCAAATAAAATAATTGGGTTTTTCATAATACATACATAAAATAGAGAAATACTAATGAAGAAATCAAAACGTGCTCAGAGATCGAGGGAAGAAATTACTGAGGAAAAAGTTAAACACAAAGGAATGTTTTATTGCGAATTACAGGATTTACTTAAGGTTTATATGTTTTTCAGCATCAGGCTTACTTGCATAAGAAAAAAAATACAGTAAAAATGTATCGCCAAAAACACCTGCTTATTTTTCTGTCTAACTGTTTAGTCAAAGTTTTTATTTTAACCCGTCTGATCTTACATAAATAAACAATAAATCCGTCTGATCTTATACACACAAAGAATAAGAAATGAAAAATACCGCAAAGTTACACGATGGCTATCTCCGCTCGCCGTCCCTATTTAAGCAGTGTAAAAATAGAACTATGGGCTACTCTTTCTCTTTCACCAGCGAATAGTTGGATTGACCGTAACGTTATAACGCTTCCCACGGCTGAAAGGTCGAGAATGTTGTGGGGTTGTGAATGAGCTACGAAATTAACGGTCAGTTGTCACTATTCAGTGATCCTGGAATATTTCAAAGAATTGGCGGTAGATTAGGTGCTTCGTTCTAGTATATCAACTCAAAATTAGGAACGGCTGGCGCCTGTAATATTGTGTAACTTTATAAGAATATCTGAAAACAAACTGATCCTATCTTTGGGTACTTGTTCATTAGCATTATCATAGCAATGTTTCTAAGACAGGAATTCATTTTGCTTGAATGTCTGTTAATGAAATACCATTTCGATCTCCAGACTTGTTTTTGTGTAGCTGTAATTAGATTATACATTATATATTTCTATCTATCTAAGAATACTATATCTTCGTCCCAACTATCGCTCCTAACGCTTCACACGCTTGAAGTGGTGATACGACAACCAAGGCGACCATTGGCTTTAAGTGTTATCGAAAAGCAGAGTGTGTGATTGAATAGTCTGAACAAACACATGTGTCCCAGGCGTAGGGTAGAGCTCGCGAGTAGACCGCTGCCTCTTTTGGTGCTCCTACATCGTTTATCCAGGCAATTTGGTCGTGGAGGGTGTTTAAGGAACGAGGCTGTCAACAGTTTACCGAATATGATCGCTTTGTTTCTGTTGCAGATAGCGGACTGTGGTATGGTGGGGACTATTTCATCACACAACTGTATTTCTATCAAAATGGAGGTACCATGCATAATTACTATAAGAGTTACATATAAAGACATATCTCCCTTTCTATTGTTTGATATTGCAACGAAAAACGGTGGTAACAGTGATTGTTTGAGTACATATTTTTCTCCATATAACTACAAGTAAAATAAAATCGTGTTACCACAAATATTTAGCATAAACGCGCTGTCTGCTAGTATTGATGTAGGCGAATAATGTTTTGTTATATTCATGTCTATTTTAAACATACCCATAGGAAGCGTTATGTTGGAAATCATATGATTTTTCCTTATCGTTACTGACTCGTGGAGTGTAACTCGTGAACTGTCATCACAATGATTATTTTGACATTAATTTTTTTGTGAAATTACCTGATTTTGAAGACAAAAACTGTATCTCCAAACTGAGTATTAACGAAATACACTTTGCAGTAAATGAAAATGTCAGAACTATAAATGAATATTTTATCTTCTACATAAATCTCAATCTTTTGAAAACATAAGGTCTATATTAGTTTATAGTATACTGACAACAAAAACTACTTCACCAAACTAGCCTAGTTCACACTGAGAAATTGTTGTTCAAGCAATATGATAATATAAGTAGCGTTTCAACCATTTTTGGATATTGTCTGTCTTATCTCAGCCAGCGTTGTGAATCTTAATACCAGTCGAAAGGCCTCATCGGCACGGATGCAACAGATGTAATTGTCATGCTTTCACCTATAACTTCTTACATTTACTCATGTTTTCTTCAGTTGATGTTGTGGTTGTTTATTCGTATCCTGATGAACAAGCTTGCTGGTTCACCAGTTTTTCTGCCGTTAATCGATCACTAAAGTTAATTGAAATGAAAATAAATAATATTGTATTATAAATCCTTAGTGCAATTCTGAACTTGTAACGGCTTAAATAAAATAGGCACAGAGTTTCAATTCAACAACTTAAACTAGTTCAGACTGTTATCAAGCCTTTTGCTAATATAAGCAGTCTCAACACCGACTGCCGTAGAGAGGGAGCTACCCTCTACAGATCCGTCAGTTCTTCAGAAAGACTGCAGTGAAATAACTTCAAAAAATCCAGTACTGCCTGATGAGCTCAATAATCGGGCAAAAGGCCTCGTGAGCTCCAGTTATGCCAGACAAAGTGCGGTTCACATATTAAACTTTTTATTTGCCATTGCTGGTAACTTTTTACAATGTAATGTAAAAATACTGCTGCTTTTGAAAGCTGTATACAATTACACTCGTAAAGGTTTTCACGTTACATATTCAGGAGTTTGTATTAGTAATTATGTGAAAGGTAAGAACACTACGACATTGTTTGGATTTATGGTCATTGTTTGTGTGGTAACCATTTGTAGCTAACAAGTTTGTGCTGTTCGAAAAACAAGAAAAACGTTTCTTTTCCGTAGCTGTTCTTGTAACGATTTGTTCTCTTTTCGCTTTTTTAGTATCATTTGAATATAGAATATTATAGTTGTTGTAATTGCTTATGACTGCTTATCCACATTTCAAAGTATTAGAATATAAAATTATCCAGAAAATTAAAAAGTGAAAACAAAACTTGGACTGGACTGAGTAGGGATCAGAAACTTTTTTTTTTCATTGGTTGACGTCTCAGTCAACCAACCTGCTGTTTCTGGTATGCTCCGACTTTCAATTTTTTCTTTATTTCACACCAAGAACGAAATTCTCTCAAAACTCAACTAAACAGCTACAATAACCACACTAAATAATATCATAACAAGACAAAAGGGCATAGCCTTGAAAAGCAAAGTTACAAGAGGAAACTAAAAGAAATTTAACCAGCTTACACAGTAACCAAATAATAGTGTAGGAGAGAGATGAAGAGGTCGAACTAGTAACTGAACTTCCCAGGCTGACAAAGACTTAAATCCCGATGAGTTCAGATGAAGGACAAAATTTGGGCATAAAGCCCAGAATTTCTTTTTTTTCTACCAGACGAGCCGATTCCAAGAGTTAAAACTGATCAGATCGGATTGGAGTTTGATAAACATAAATAAAAAGTCAGAGGCCTTTGATTAAAAGTCGCTAAAAAGACTTTAGAGAATTTCCATGTTAATTTAAGAATTCGAATCCCGAAACCACACGTAAATCAATACATTTAATATCATACATTTCGTGTTCGGATAACAGTTATCTGTTTTCTTACATACGTTTTCTTGTATTTATACACGTGCTAACTTTTAAAAATAAAACACATCATTTTTTATTTAACGATATATCCCTGATAAAGAATGACCACTTTTGTCTTTTAAAAAGATACATGAGCGACTTACATAATCGCAGCCACAGATCATGAGAATTCATCATGCGGAGGGGGTTACGGACATTTAAACTCGGGCTAGGACTGGGACCTACTTTAGATACCCAGCACTGTTTAGAACGCAAAGACCATAGACGCTTGTGAGTTTTTAACAATTATTGAGTGGAAAGTGTCTGGCTACTTGTTCTTTTATTTTTAGTTATTCGTATTATTCCTAGAAAACATTATTGCCCTCGGTCGCGCGTGTAGAACAATATAAATGTGTAAAACACAAAGGCGCGTCAATTGTCCATTCTTCAGATTTCTGTTAAATTTTTCATGAAGTAATCACCTATTTTTCATATTACTATGAACAATCATAAGAGTAACGAACAACGCTAACGAAAGTAATTCTACATTCTTGACGTAAGCACGAATTATTACTTCTCTACAGATAAAGTCAGCAATAACAACACCATAAAACTCAGTAACAAAGTTTTAAGAAATATTTTTTCTGTCTATTTTGACTGCTCGACCACTTGTTTTCTTCCATCCCCCAGTGACACAACGATATGTCTGCAGACTTACAACAGTAGATCCCAGGTTTTAATACTCATGGTGGGCAGAGCACAAATAGTCAGCCCATTGTGTATCTTTGTGTTTAACTACAAACATATTTGGCCTGGCATGGCCAAGCGTGTTAAGGCATGCGACTCGTAATGTGAGGGTCGCGGGTTTGCATCCCCGTCGCGCCAAACATGCTCACCCTTTCAGCCGTTTGGGCGTTATAATGTAACGGTCAATCCCATTATTCGTTGGTAAAAGAGTAGCCCAAGAGTTGGCAGTGGATGGTGATGACTAGCTGCCTTCCCTCTAGTCTTACACTGCTAAATTAGGAACGGCTAGCACAGATAGCCCTTGAGTAGCTTTGTGCGAATTTCGAAAAACAAACAAACAAACAAACACAATTTATTCTTCATCACTACCACTTTTACTGAAATCACTCGATAATAGTTTTATTAAATATTTGATCACCAGTGACTCAGCTGTATATTTCATGCCCACACCGCTAAAAATTGGGTTTCGATACTCGGGGTGGGCACAGCACAGATAATCCATTATGTAGTTCTTGTTATTAATACCACAACAAACAAACCTCATCCAATATTTATTGATTTCGTATAACTTTTCACAGAAGTTCTCCACTGCTGTTTGCCAACATATGAAGGCGCTAGCATGAAAATAAATTATGACGAAATTTGGAAAACGAAGCGAAAAGAAGGGTAACAATATAAAATAAGGATTTAGATATCCAACTAAACGAGAAAACTTATTTGGAAAGCTGGAGATAGACTTTATAGTTGGTGGTGAGGAGAACTGGAGATAGACTTTAAAGTTGAGGAGTAAGGAGAATTGCGGATATACTTAAAAGTTAAGGGGTGAAAAGAATTGAGAGATAGACTTTAAAGTTGAGGGGTGAGGAGAATTGAGAGATAGACTTTAAAGTTGAGAGGTGAAGATAAATGAGAGATGGACTTTAAAGTTAAGGGATGAGGAGAATTGAAAGATAAACTTTAAAGTTGAAGGGTGAAGAGAATTGAAGATATACTTTATAGTTGAGGGGAGGATAATTGGACACAGACTTCATAATTGAGGGGGAGGAGAATTAGGAGACAGACTTTATAGTTAAGGGGGTGAAATTGGAAGATAGTCTTTATAGTTGAGGGGGATGAAATTGCTTTCTTTCCCTCTTCCAGCATCATCCGTGGATTTATATTGGATGTTGCAAGAGGTAACATTATAATAATTTACTGAATTTAAAATAATATTTGTAATATTTCGTTTCAAGTACTATTTTTTTTATGACATTCTTTAATATTTCACCTCTAAATATCAACAAATCATTTCCGTACAAGTGGTTAGAATAAACGAATTTACATGTAGACCACTGTTTGCCCCGTATGAAAAAACGTCTAGCTCTGAATAACGCTCTTACTCTAGTGTTTTTAGTTTGTCTGGACCACTGTGAGATATGATCATTGTATCCAATATACTGAAATCGTTTATATATAGGAACAGGCTGTATTATACACATGAAAACAGTTCGGAATATTTCTGTATAAATATTCTCTCATATAAATCAACATTAAATAACAGATAGCTTTCTTCCATATCGCAACGGACTGAACTTCATACAATCAAAATTTTAAATGAAATCATATTTATCACATTTCAAAGAAGTGCAGTAGAAGAAAAAATGTTACAGAATTTTCTTTTCTTTGTTTAAGAATACCACTCTTTAAGATAAGCACGCAGCATTTTTCTCTGACATGAAACATATTGATTTTTCTTATTGAAAGATAAATTTAGTAATTATGTATTATAAGTGAATTCTCAAACGTTAAGTTAATTACAATTCGTTAGAAAATAAACAATATGGATTAAAGTTATTTGACAGTAAGGGTTGCATGTGGCTTAGTCGTTAGGGTGGGGTATAGAAAAGTCTAAGGTAGTTGTTGTTTTGAATTAAGCACAAAGCTACACAATGGGCTATCTGTGCTCTGCCTACCACGGGTATCGAAACCCGGATTTTAGCGTGTAAGTCCGCAGACATACCGCTGAGCCACTTTGGGGCAGTCTGAGGTATGGGACGTGATGTCGCTGAACACGCTCTGCACTTGTAAGCTCGTTATAAATGTATCAGTCAATCCCTTTATTTAGGTGATAGCCATGACAAAGTCCTTGTAGTGGCGACTGCTGCTAGTTGGTCGTCTCTCATCTGGTTAGTAGTTCAACATTAGGGACAGCTGTATTTAAATCTTAGGAATCACTAACCGAGCGGTTTAAACCACGTACACAAATTGTACTGTTGAAATGTAAAATCCTAATTACTCTGACAGCGAACTTTCGAGCTTTGTCAAAGTACACATTTTACTTAGAAGTTGTATTAAGATAAGAAAGATGGGGTTTCTTAAATTTACAAATCGATATATTACCATAGTTTGACAGTTTCGCTCATTTACAGTTCGTCCCTGATGAGCAAAATTCTCGTGTCGCAGGGTTTTCTATTTTTGTGTTGAACTCATTTTATTTTTAATCAACAATGATGTTTCCTAACATCAGAAACACATTTTAATGAAACGTCAAATACACAACGATATGGATTTTGTCAGAGCTAGCCTTAAATACATTTATTGTTATCACCATATCTAAGATTCACCTAATTTAACATGCACTGTTTTAAACAACTGATTTTTGACTCCAAGTAACTACTAGATAATTTATTGAAAAATCAACCCGTATACTTATTGCTTAAGTGTGAACGTCTTTCTATGCTTTTTTCCAGTATTTATGTACAAATTAAGTTGATAGATGGCGCTGATTGTACCTTGAGGAGAGTAAAGTAATATTTCAATTTCAAAGGGAGGAAGTACATTAATTAATTATAAAAACGGATGTAAATAATTTTATGAAACACGCGATACTTCTGGAAGGGTATATAACTCTCTTTATCAATTATTGTGGTTTTTGTGAGTTTTTTTTCATGAATTACACCTCCAGTGGCTCAGCGGTATATCTGCAGAACACAGATAGCCCAATGTCTGGCTTTGTGCTTAACTTTAAACAAACTCTGATGAATTAAAAAAATAAGTCCATTGGGAACATATTTGACATTTCTAAAACTGGTCTGTAATAAGTAAAACAGTTACAACTGAATTCAAAATGAAGAGTCATATAAAATATATTTAAAAGTAATGCATGAAGAACTATAGCCAATAAAACCGAAGGGACAATAAATATATATTTATTTGTATGTATTTATGTGTGTATGTCGTAAAAAACAAAAACAGTCTTTAGTCAAACGCAAACACATGTAGTCTTTTTTATTATGATTTTAACATGCTAAAGTTTGTTCTAAGGTCTAAAATCTAGGGGAAAATGTTGAGTTGTACATATCAAACTAGATATTTCTTACTAACTTCATCTATTTACTTGCTAACAGTCTAGTTAGCTTTAACTGGCTAAGTTATGTTATTGTTCATCTGATGATTTTAAAAATCTTGACTGCTCACAGCATGTAGAAAGTAAAATAGTACAGAATCGAAAAACGTGGAAACGCAAAGCTGAATATCATAGATCTAGAAGAAACAAATACTAAAAGTGTTTATAAGACGTTATCTTCAGGGATGAATATAAGAGAACAAAGTCAGTGACTTTTCAGGCTTTTAACCTGAGTACTCATATTTGTCTTACGTAATGTATTTGGACTATTAGCACGTTCTGATAGTCCAAATATATTACTTAATACAAAGAATAATATCAATTATATTTACTTTTTAGTCAATCTCTGCAAGTTTTGTTAGCTACCAGTTGAAGCTAATTGGTCAACTTTGCTTTCCACTTAAACTTAGGATTTGAACATTTATAAACGAGAACTTGTTCATAGATGGGATAGGTTCAGAATTATATACATTAGCTTGTTAAGTGTGTTTCACTTAGACAAATCCCATGTTTTTAAACATGTCTGAAGATAAACTATCGTAGATTCAAGTTTTTCCTTACACAGTTTGAAGTAAAACTTAATAATTACTTTATTATACACTTAACTATTATAGTTTTTATAGCCGTAACGGATTTGTACCAAATACTTGTGTTACTCTTTTTTCAATTCCAAAACATTAAAGTTACGTTAGTGTCTTGGCTTTATGCAAGCAAAGAAATTTCATTCTAGAACACACACTAAAGGTTGTTACAACATGGATGAATTTCGTGTTCATCTTGAGGTAATAAATTATTTCACGTTTAAAACTTTCCTTTGATTGAAATTAAGCAAGTTGGGGTTAGATTGTAATGGTTGAGAGATATGGATCTTATATATTTTATATACATTTCCTAAAATAATTAAATTACTCACTTAACAAAATTGAGATTAAAATCGTATAATTACACATTAACCATTTGAAGTTTTCCGTGCACCTAAACGGACACAAACATACATTACACACGGTTCTTTTAAATAAGTATTTGATAACATCTATCTGACGTTGCTATGTTACAATTAAGCAAATCAGAACACTCTCAAAGGTATCGATTTCGTTAAAAACCTGTTTCATTCGTATAGTTAAAAACTGGTAAGATATATTAAAAGTTGTGTTTCACTTATTACACTGTAAATGAATATATGAACAGATGCTTCCTTCATTGTAATACTATTTGTAAAGAGTACAGAGAGAATACAAAGTTAATCACATATATGTTTCATTCTAGCTCCCACTTATTTGGTTCAAATAATTATTTCCTTTATATTTATTCTATTTCAGAGAACAAATTCAACGCAACTACACATCGTAAGAAAAAAACAACACTAACCGATCTATATACACAGTGCCTTACTATTGCAGTATGTGGATAAAAATGTTTAATAAAGAATATATTTATGATTAATCTGCTGTAAACACGTACTAAGCATAAAAATTCCGTTTATTTTCAAGAACTGCAAGACGTACGCAGTTTGAAACTGACATACCAGAAGTTCACGTACCTGAAGCTAACTTGTGTAGATTGGAATACGTAACTGAGCTTTAATAAACGAAGGTGAAATACAGGAAGAGAAAGAAATATGTTTAGCGATTTCAAAAAATGGGATCGAGAAATTATTCGACATTAGTACATACAAGAGCGTGTCAGAACTCCGGTTGAGTCACTGTATCGGTCACGATAAGCTTTGAATCCTGTTTCATTGCTGATTACTGGTTGCTTACACAATTGCCCTAATCAGTCACGGAATGCCAGTCTTTACATGCTGCTTCGCTGATTTTAATTAATTAATATTTCCTTACGTTTCTAACTTCGCCTTATTCTTCTGTTTACAAACATTCTGAACTTGTCAACTGACCTCCAAGGGTATACTATGTAATGCTTTCTTTTGTAAATAAAAGACATTTTGACAGCACGTATTCAGATTGTACTTAGCTGCCAATGCTAAGTGACCGAATAATCTTGTAATAAATCGTTTTATATAAGTCGTCCGATACGAAACAACAGTTAATTAGTAGGAACGCTACATTTAAACTGAGCGTCGGATCAATATTATACAGACATTTATTTATCGTTCGCGTACACAAGAAAATTCAGAATAATATGTTATATAAACTAATTACAAGGTGGTTAGTTTATTAACTTGTGAACATGAGGCACGAACCGAACCAATGAACTTACTGTTGGTGCGTATAACGCTGCTTGGTCAGAGGTTAAAGACAGAAGAGGTTGGTCCCCACCGTAAGCCACTGCTGCAGCCGCTGCGGCAGTCCCGTAGATATTTAGCGGCAATCCTGCTGCTGCTAGCCGCTGATAACTGAGGAGTTGGGCGTCATATTGGCACGAACACAAAGTCTGTCCCGTTAGCGGATCTGTAAGAACGGGACGCCCGGATTCACAGCAGGGCTGGCCTGCCGCCGGAGATGAGTGATGTTGACCACTTGCATGTTGTCCCGGCATTAGCAGCTGCTACAAAAACAAAAGAAAGATAATAACTGTTTCATTCCAAAGATTTCACTCGGAGAAGCTGTTGTCACATCATCACTAGAAGCGACAAGATAAAAGAGAATAGGAACGATTGAAAGTGTTTAGGAATCTTTATGTTTAAATCGAGTTTATTTCACAATGACTATTTTTTATATACCTAAACTTCATAAACAAAGAAATATATTTTACGACCGCCATCTGCCAACTAAGAAACGGAAGTATATACAGAGAGAGGTTTAAGATATGATGAAAATGTGTTATAATTTTTAGCTTTCTCTCTCTAAAACTTTGGAGATTGGTTCTTTGAGTAAAGCGTCATTAAAATGAATAAAAAAAGACTAAAATACTATGTAGTGAGGCATGATATGTATACATATCTTTATGAGTGTGTTCGTTATTTTTAATTTAGTTCCAGCTTCAAGTAAAAGAGTCCACTTTTAAATATAGAATTTAATTATTTGTAACATAAATCACCCCACATATCATCAACCCAAGTGCAATTTTATTTGGAAAGTGAACTACATGGTTATCGTTCATTTCATTTTTAATTGAAAATAATGTTTGAGTCTCAAACATGTGGTTACATAAGATAATTTTGTATATTTTGTTGATAAAAATTAAATAGATAGTAGTATCTACTGAAATATTTACGTTTAGAAAAGAAAACAAGTTAGGCCAGACGACATTAGCTACCGTTTAAAAATCAAGTTAGCTACATATATCATTCCAGGAGGGCCTGTTTTATTTTTCCTATATTTCCCAACTGAGTTGGGCCAGTCATGAAATCGATCGTGCTACTGGAATAGTTTTACAATAATTACTACTATAGAAATGAAGGATATTTTACGTGTTGTAAACAAATGCAATTACAACACAAAAATTAAAGGTACTGCTGTTGCTGCAAGTGAGTGTTTAACCTAAAAAAAATCAGTAGAACAAACACTTTATTTGATTGTGTTGATATGCAAGTCATAATAAATGCACATCTTCAACAATAAATAACTCACGGATATTTTTATCATTTGTAATTCTTTGGTTTTTACAGCTTTTTACCTTTCTCACTACCCCAGTAACAGTAAAAACGAAACGCAGCTTAACCAGCATTTCAGCATCTGACAAATGCCATTTATTATAATGAATATTTCTAGAGATGAATATTTATTTTTTTTAAAAAGTTAGCTCTATTCAAGACCAGGAACACTTGCGGGAATAAAATAATTTCCTTTCCAAAAATTAATGGCTGTAATTTTCAAACCTTTATAAGTAATTAGAACCTAAGCAGAATTTTAATACGCATAGCCTAAGTGACTCTCATAACCATTTCAAGTCCCCGATAATATAATCCTTATCATTACTTATAGAATAAAATATTGTATTCAGACGTATTGTACAATTAGGAAACATTCTCTAGAAGCTTAGCCAATGTTTATTAAACTGTTCTTGAAACAAAATCTGAAAATCACTTAACACTGATAAACAGATTTCAGTTAATGCATGTAATTAATATAAACTATTTTATAAAAACAGGATTCGACTTCCAAACAAGTTGTTAAAAACTGAGTATTTGTTTTCTGACTATATGTAGCTCTAACTTTGTTAAACGTTAAATATGATGCATCTTTCAAGAGGGCGATGAACTTAGATGCTTCCATGACCTACTAATGTGGACGTAAACGTCCAGTCAATATCATCAGCTTCTCTGCGATTAACGTTGTAAAGGGGCAGGTGTCGGTTAGCTTCTGCCATGTGGACATCATTAACAGCAACGCCCTGTGACCAAAGCTCTTAAAATTCTTTTGTCTATAGATTTGTATTTGCGCTCTAGGTATTCAGATAGGCCACATGACAAATAGACCACAGGCTTAATAGCCTGTTGTGCACAGACTTCTACAAACGTACTAAAAATACATTCATAGTTCTCGATTGTGGTAAACATGCATTTGTAACAATAACGCAGACTATAATGAAACAACCAAACATTATAATGAGTAAATGCCTACAGTGTGGATACAAGCAGTCAGAATAACAGATTGAACTTCGCAGAGAAGAGATAACATAAATTTATATAAAATAAACCAGAAAACAGACGCGGGTTGGCCCTGTGGTAGAGCTCTGATGTTTCAGAGCTGGCAGACCGGCTTCAAAACTCTGCAGTATTACAAAATATTCCCAGCACTGCAGGTACTTTTTAAGAATGATATTCACTCACTGTGAAAGATGGCTTAGCTCGGATAAAGTAAATAGTTCTTGTAGCTTTGCCTTAAAAGCAAATACACAATAGGGTCTCGCAAAATATGATTTTTAACCTAGGCATTTTAAGAATTTGAAATGTTTACAACAAACAAGAAAAATCAGTATATTAATAAAAGCTGAGACTCTTACAGGTTTAATATATTATCACATTTTCTTGAATAGATTAGTGGTGAAGATTTTACTTGATATATTAAACAGAGGTAATAGTGTTGTTCTTTTTCAACTCATGAAATTTTAGCACTACATATGTATAACCTTTGAAATACTACAGTGAATCGTATTTCAGTTTGTTTGTTTGTTTTGGAATTTCGTATTTCAGACTGATTTAGTTTTGAAGTATTCATACTTATGTGAAATTATGCAAAAATGTAGGGATGTGAAACAAATGTCTAATGTCTCGATCAGTATAAAATATTATTTTTAATATAGAACTAAAAATAAATATGTTTAGTATTCGTGACTTTAATTTAAACAAAAATGGCTTGAATATTTGCATGATTCAAACTCTTGACTACTGATCAAATAATTTAGGCTTAACAAGCAATTAAAAAAATATATTTGTGCGAAATGTCCAATACTAATTGCAATATTTTTTTTAAAACAATGTATTGTATTAGTAGTGATTTGGAGTTAATGTGGAAAAAATAAGCTCAATGCCTCTGTCTCTCTATAAATAAACATATATGTGTAATTGATGCTTGAAATCATCGATACTTGATGAAACTCTATAGTTAAGAAAATTGGCGAAAAAATATATAAAGACATGGTCGTTAATAAATGAAATATTATGTGAGACGCACAATTGCCTTTGTTTTTTCCCTCAATTTTGTAGATACATATAAATGTTGAAAATTAATTACGAAATAAGCATAAAAACGAGGAAAATAAACACTTACTTGAGTATTGTTAGCTGTAGGTGGTACAGAATTATAGCCAAACTGAAGACATGACATTCTTTGCTAGTATAATTTTGCCCAAAAAGTTCTCGTTCTAATAACTGTACGTGAAAAATTCTGCGTAAAATTCGAAACACTTGTCGTTTTCAAATTCAGTAATTCAAAACAGACATTTTGTTGTAGAGCAGAAAATTCTCCAAGTCTTTTTCGTTGAACTTCAACTTATATTTCTTACTTCCAGGCAAAGAACCTCACAACCTGGACCACCACAGCTCGAAAAGCTACCCGTCTCTATTCGTACAGTGAGTGACGCAGAAAAGCGTACAGATGTTTACGTGCTAGTTTGCTGGTTAAACGTTGTTTAGTTGCTTAGTGTTTATCTGTTCGAACTAAAGAGGGACGAGAGTGTTAAGACACACACACGTGAATTCAACGCTGCGTGTTCTCGCGTGGTGGATCATTCACTAGCGCCCTGACAAGAGTTGAACATGGTAGAACACATGCACAGGTCAGCCTGTATGACTTGTCTTACACGTCTGATGGTACTTCGACCACAATGTCCGTTCTACTTCGGAAAGACACAGTAAGGTCGTCGGGCGCTCGTCTGAATGGCCAACCTATCTTGTAGTTACACGCTCTAGGGATCCACACTACCCGTTTCTCACGAGAAAGGAAGCAGAAAGGGGGAGTGGGATGGGTGCGAGATGAACTTGTCTGAGCCAATCATAAAATCTTTACGTATTAAGAACACTGGCGAAGTTTGAATGATGGAGGGAAGAGCAGCAAATGAGTTGACGCTGCCAAATCACAACTTTTATGACTCCGCCCTCTCGCGTAAATCATAAGCGGTTGGTTGTGACAAATTAGCATGTGTGTTTAGCATCTGGCTCGCTCTGTGCTTACATTGCCATGTTGATGTTAAAAGCGATCTGAAAGAGCATTAAGAGTGGCGTTAGGAAAACTGAGTAGGTGGTTAGCGTTAACACTTAATACAAAAACTCTGATGTTTAGAAAGGGTATTTCCGTGAGAAACACGAAATAAGACTTAGAACCCCTTTTTAAGTTCAAATACTTATTATAAGTACACTAAAAACAACACGTAATATAAAACTAAATCTTATTATTTTTTTTTATAAACATCGTTTTCATAGAATCGTTTCTTAAGTACAAAAGTATACACAATGAGCTATCTCCGTTGTGCCTACCAAAGAGATCACATCACGAGTTTAAATCACTAATCATTCAAGCTTATCGCTAAGCTACATAATGGTGACTACTTTCCAGAGATAGTTTAAGAGCATTTATACAACAAACGTATAATTCTATTGTACGTGTGTGTTTGTGTTTTTCCTATAGCAAAACAACATTGTGCTATTTGCTGTGTCCACAGAGAGGAATCGAGTCCATAATTTTAGCGTTGTAAATCCGTAGACTTATTACTGTCCCAGCGAGGGTCAACTGTCTTGCAATTGTAAAACAGTTAAACAGAAACTACTTAGTTGCGTCTAACAGCTGTTATATCTGATTAAAAATGGATCAGAATACTATTAATTTTAGCTGCAAGTTTATTCATAATGGAATTTAAGCTCGTAAAACCAACAAACCATAACTATGTTGAACTCTTAAAAACCGAGATATACATTACTTTTCGAGAACAAAATTTCAATTTTTTTTGTACTGAGAAGTTAATAATAACAACAACAAAAATAAGTTGTTAGTTTTGTTTTTCTCAAACACGTATAATTACTACTAATAACACACCAGTTACAAAGATGGGGTACGAAATACACCTGTACTTTTTCTATAACATGAATTTGCAAATTATATCCACACAAGAACAGTTATTTTATTTTCTTACATAGTCGCAAATGCGAGTTTGTTTTACCGTTTTTAAGTTAGCATGTATTAAACTTTTATATAAATTTGTATAGGTATTATGCCTAAAATGTCTGCCATCTAACAATATTTCTACTGATGCAATTGGTTTAGTGTGACATGATATAGAAAGGTTAATATTGAACGCAACATACTCACGTGATTTCATGCGAACCTTATTTTATATGTCAAAATATAAATGTTTTGTCATTGCTCAGCACTAACCAGACTGTCAGTTCTAAGATTTCTAACAATTAAATATATATTTGATATTAATAATTTATCATTTTTCTTCTCAGATATACTGGAAAACTTGCTTCATTATTTTGTTCCAAGCCAGCTCAATAAAACGAGTGATAATATAAAACTAAAACCAAATGGAGATTAATGAGCCCCCAAAAAATTTAAAGTTATTACAGGTTTCAGCACTTTTGAAACTCTGATGAAATACATCGTCAGTTCTGTCACTAAAAATCTATGAAACTAAATGAAATCTCAAAAATCTTGAACTTCATTATGTCGAAAATGATATACATGTATAATTGTTATTATAAATCTTAAAAATATTGAGCTTTATTATGTCATAGTTCATACCATAAATGAAACATCTGGGGAGAGTATCTAGTGACGTGATTGGAAGAAATTAAATTTGATAAAAACAGTAAAATAACGTTTAACAGAATAATAATCATAATAGAAAAATAACCGGATATTGTTGTTTGTACGGTGTATGATTAAATTGTTGTTAATTTGATTTAGTTCTAACCCAATATTAAAAACGTAAGCGAAATTTATGCTTTATATTTTTAATTTTCATTTTAACCTTAGATTTAAAAAACACAATCTGGGAAGAAAATAAACTGCGAGATTTACAGAATAGCAATAATAAAAACAAAATTAATTTACTAATTATAATGTTTAGTTGGATTTTGATCACAAGTGTTTGATATCGTCCTTTCATTATTTAAATATTTATTACCGTAACCATGTTATTGATCATGGCGACCTCTCTTGGCGTTTCTGAAAACTCCATGGTAATATTGTAATAGATGGCGCCACACGACAGGATATTTTTGAAATAAATACTAACTTTTCATGCGAAATCTATTTACAAATAAATATATTTAAAAGACCAAAATGTTGAGTAAACAGATTTAAACCAACAGAAATATGAATGAGATTTATTGTTACTATTTGTCAGTATTGCTATAAACAACTAAGGGCACTGTTCATCTGTATAATATTCAAATACATTCTGTGGAGTTAATATATTTGAATGCAAAAAAAAAGAACAAAATAAAAAATAATTAACGCATATAGAGAAGTATTAATGCTGTAAATGTTGTAAACATGACCGAAATAGGATTTACATAGACATGCTCAACAATAATTATTTGTTGTTTTTTCTACATATAAATCATTTTACACATTTTAATTCAGCGAATTATTGAGACTTTGACTACAAAATTAAAGAAGTAAAAATAATTTTGACAAAATATATAAACATTCTATAATTAATTGAGACACTAGCGACAACGTAATTCCAAATGCGGTGTTTGAGTCCGTACTTTAAAAGTTTTCCAGGTGAAATTCATGGCGCAATTTGCAATTTTACATCACACCTTGTTCTTTTGGGTTTAGTGTGGTCGAGTGGTTAAAATGCCGAACTGTTGAATCGAGGATCTATCGATAACGTTCCATTGCTGCAAAAACAAATAAATAAATAAATAACGGTCAAATTTCACTGTTCGGTGAGACAACAGTAACCTAAAAGCTTGCGATTGGAAGTGTTGTCTGATTGATTTTCCTCTACTCTGTCAGTTAAAAGTAGTAACAGAAATACTAAAATATATTTTGAAAGGAAATACAGCTTTAAAATTATAGAGAAGTGACTTCTAATTTTAGCCAAAATCTAAACATATAAGGTATTAATTTTCAGGCGTTTGCGCACAGTTACTGAAAGGCTACATGGACCAGCTGTCTTCAATTTTGAATTGGCAGACTATCAATACTGATTACAGAAACTAATATAATAAAACACAGCTTAGTTTGTTCGTTGTTAAGCTCAAAGATTCACAATAAGCTGTCTGTCCTCTTCTCGCCGTGGGTTTGGAAACCATACCATTAGCGTTATAAGCTATTAGACTTACCGCTAAGACTTTTTTATTTGCCGCGCGCAGCATTTGGTGGTCAGACCATTTAAGTTTCATACATATGGACAACAAATTACATTTGTTTAATCACTTGGAATAATCTCAGAAAAATATTCTTTATAACTCACAATTATCACCCGAAAATAACCGTTCTTTCAATCGTAAGACAATGTAATATGATGGTTAATCACACTATTCATTGATAAAAATAGTAGTTCAAGAGTTTGGAGTGGTGTTACATAGCTACCTTCCCTCTTGTCTTACACTGCTAAATTAGTATTGAAAGTGTCAGTTCTAAGACGTGAAAAACTAAAGTAACAAATATACTTCATAATTGTTATGGATTTGTATTAATAGCAAAGTTACTGTGGTTATCTGCAACCAGTAGACTCTATCACTTAGCATCCGTTCTAATAGACTGACTGTAATTCTTATGACACACCTACAGTTTAAAGTGCGGGGAATATTTTGTGCCATCATTCGGTTTTGAACCAGGCTTGCTAGCTCCGAAATTCTTAGTTCTACTACGGAGCCAACGTGTGTCCCATACTTTACCAAAATATACCATTTAGACTTTGAAATTATACAGAATTCATGGATGTACTATAATTTAAAAAACAGAGCGTAGTTTGTGTATACGGTTATATTTTTATTAAACTATTGAGTATAGGAAGTATCTAGTTATGTTTGTTTCGGCCCGGCATGGCCAAGTGGTTGAGGCACTCGATTCATCATCTGAGAGTCGCGGGTTCTTATCACAGTCACACCAAGAATGTTCACCCTTTCAGTAGTGGGGAGTTACAATGTTATGGTCAATTCCAATATTACTTGGTGAAAGAGAAGCCCAAAAGTTGGCGGTGGATAGTGATCACTGACTGCCTCCCCCTCTTGTCGTACACTGCTCAATTCGGGACAACTTGCGCAGATAGCCATCATGTAGCTTTGCGCGAAATTAAAAAAGAGTTATAAGTTTAGAAGTCACAGCAGTAGTTTCTGTTTCAACTTATGGATATTTATTTAGAAAAAAGGAAAAGTGAAACAAACCGATTTCTTATTAAGTGAATATCAAATATCTTTTAAAAATGAAGAGAAAGTGTTTGCTATCCTAACTTAACAGAGACTGAAAAAAATAAGTAAAAAAAGTATTTATCGTTAAAGTTTGTTTGTTGTTTTGAATTTCGAGAGAAAACTTTACGAGAGCTAGCCGTCCCTAATTTTACAAGAGAAAGCAGCTAGTTAACACCGCCCACCGCCAACTTTTGGGCTACTACTTTACCAACGAACAGTGGTATTGATCGTTACATTATAACGCCCCCACTGCTGAAAGAGCGAGCATGTTTGGTGTGACGAAGATTCGAACCCGCAATCTTCTGATCACGAGTCGAGTTCCTTAACCACCTGGCCACGCCGGGTGTGTTGTTAACGTACCAATTTGTTAGCCGATTTTCATAAAATACATTAATTATTTTTTACTGTATTTGGTCAATTTGAAAACAGTTATTTTCGTGCGATAACTAATAAGCGCTTTTAAGGTTTTCGGTTATAAAAGTTTATTAGTAAGTGTAGGAAAACAACTGCTACTTTCCTTAGAGTTAAAAAAAATCACATTATTAAAACGTGTGCCGTAAATTTTTTTCTATGCCTACCGTCACAAGGTACTCGTACCCGCATAATTTTAACGCAATAATTATAGACACATTAGTTGTACTATATTTTAGTAATGGTAAAACAGATATAGCAAATGATTTTCCAAGGGTCATAACGGTGGATTATAAGTGTCTTCGTACAAGTTGGGTTAAATTTTATTCATCTGGAAAAGCTGAAAGTTTTATTACACGTTACTTGAAGCAGTTGAATTGTAGTATTTACTTTTAATTTGTTTGTTTATTTAGAATAGTGGTACAGAGTGGAATAGCTGCGATCTGTCTATGGAGAGAAAATAGAATCATTTATTATACAAGTCCCTAAATTTTCTTTGCTATAATGATAAGTCCATTTTATCTGTGTTATGAAACCACAATAAATTCAATATTTAGCAAGAGTAGAGTTGTCACTTCAAACGTTTTGTTTAATCAGGTTGAATACGCTTTCAGGTTATTTTATTGTGTGTATAAATGAGGGAAGGTAATGGTCCTCAATATGTGCAGTGCAGTGTTATCTAGAGTTAATTCACAGCTTCTCGTAAGCGACTTAGTGTAAGCACTCAGTTAGAAAGTTTACAATTCACAGACAGTGACATCCTCGCATAAGTAAAACTTTGACAGATAGAAGTAGTGGGAACTGTTATTTTTAAATATGTATCCCAATTCTCATGTAAAACCACTATTGTAGTTTTGTAAAACTACATAATTGTGTAGAACTTACTTTAAAGTTATAAAAATTTGGCTATTAAGCTTTATTTTGTATTTCTTTCCATTTTTTCTTAACTATTTCCAATGAAGAACTAAATGTTCTTGACATTTATGAAAGCAAACTCATCTTGAATGATTAGTGAATGACCAAAGAAATGTAATACTGAACTGCAAAGGAGGTATCAGCAGCTTTTCATTGCAGAACAGAGATATATCACACCGCGTTTCACTAACACCTAGTGAAAATAACACAACATATTTTACTAACACTTAGTAAAGATTAGATCGACGTCGTATTATCAGGAAATGAATGACTGAACAGGAAGTGGTGAACTAGTTCCAGTTTGTTTGTCCAAACCCGAAGTAAGCACTGGTCACTTTTTCCCATATGATGTTTCACACAGTTTCTCCTTTACAGGATAATATATTTATACACAGCAAATACTGCACAATAATATATAATACAGAGTCGTATTATGGAAGGGAATGGAACTTCTGTAATATTATTTTATTTACTGCTTAATCACAAAAACAAGAAATAAAATAATGATAGTCCTTTATTACGATAAACTGGGTGCGTGTTTTACTTTTCCATCTTATTTGTACTTATTATTATTGTTATGATTTTGCTTTTTGTTGATACACAGGAAATCTTATCATACCTTCAGCTTAAGCGTATCTGTGACACAATCTCGTTTCGAAGACCATGGGAAAAACTTTCGAGCCCTAACAAGCAAGCTAGTCATTTCACAGCCCATGTTCAAAAGGACCTTGTCAAATGGCATAGATATGTAACTAACTCGAACCGGATTACTGTCCGCCGGCACCCCCGCGTCGGGTGTAAGCCGATCGTCCGGCCGTAACGATGTTCTTCGACAGGCGCCACGACATCTTGGCTCCGGCCTGGTAACTCATGCCGCGCATCTTTTTCTTTTTTTTTCGTTTTAAAGGATAAATGAAAGTTCACGAGACGCACGAGCTCCAGCTGTCAAGGGTCGTTTAGCGTTAAAAAGGCTCGTTAATTTACCTCCTGTTTTCCTCAATCCATACTTTTCCTCCCAAAGGAGATCGCTAAGTCCAACGGACTCGGATTATAAAGTGCCAAACAGCTCCGAGCTATATATTTCCCTTGATGATTAGCTCTCAATACTATTTTTTTAACGCGTCGGTTTCTCGCGCTTGAACTTTTAAGATTTATGAACTAATCAATACGCATTTAACTGAAAGTTGAGTGATATAAACGGATATATTTCAAACCTAATGCCCTTCCTTAAAAGGGTGAGAGGAAGGGTATAACAGTAAATGACACTTAGAGTCTTGCATTTTTTGTCTTAGTCCCCAGTTTGTTATTTAAAAGTAATGTCTGAGAAAAGCATAATATTTCACTATCCATGAAAGTGTTATGAGAAACATTACTCAATTATTTGAAGGGAAATAGAGAACGAAGATCATTTGAAAATATAAATACGAATTTTCTTATTAAAAAGAGATCAAGGTTAAATAAATTTCTCATCTAAAAAATAAAACATAGTCTATTCTACTTTAAAATACGCCATTCTGAAAAGTCCGTTGTCGTTTTGTTTTAATATATTAATAAATGTATTACTTGCAATTTCTTGTAGCATCTAAACACTGGTGGTAAAAATCTGTATTTGTGTTAATCTTAGGTACTACTACAGTAGATATTGTCTATTTGTCCACTATCATATGTGCTGTCACCGTGAGCATTACTACAGCATATGTTGTCACAACACACTTTATCACTAAATGAGTCAATAATACGTAACACAAGGAATACTGTTGTTGACTGATGTAATGTTACAAAATGACTGTTTTTTTGTCTATACTTACTTTCATGTACCGTTTGTTTTGGAATTTCGCACAATTCATGTACCGTTATATTGTATGTACTGTCACAGCATCGTTATTGTATACAATGCAAACGTTATTGTTCTAGTACGAATCGAATATGTTTCCTAGCTGTCACTTGAATAGAAGGGTGAAGAAACACCCTCTTCATTCAGTTATGTGAAATTCATAACAGTACGACGTAATTTAATATGATTTTTTTAACTATTAACATATGCATTAGTACCACGTAATATCATATAGTTCCAATCATTACTTTTTTATCTAACCAAAACATCAGCTATTGACCAAAGAAATTAAGTATTTAATGATTTACTCTCTCGATATGGTGTATTTTACAGAGTAGTCAAATGTGAAATTCTTTGTAAAATATTATCATTTTAATTACACGTTTTTCACTTTTCAGCTGTTGAGTACACAAGAGTAGAACAATTATACAATAATCGAACTCATAATTAAAAAAAGACAACTTAATTTTTAGGAAAACAAAAAATCGGATATTTAGTTACAATTTATAAAAAAATGTGAAAGAAATGTCACATACACACTAACAGTATATGTATGATTGTCTTTCACTGTATCGTTGTACATAATATAACAAAGAAGTGTCACATTTCACGGTACTATTGTATGTATTATCATCTTTCACATTATCACTGTTCATGCTATCTATAACAAAGAAATCTCATATTTCACATTACTGTTGTATGTATTATCGTTTTTCACAGTATCACTATTTGTGTTATCACATTTGTCCGTTCGCCGTGTGTATTATCATCGTACGTACCATTACTTTATCAAATCTACAGAAGTATAGCAAATTAATGTAAAGATAAATCGTGTCACTGATTTCTGACAGATATTGTGAAATGATTACTGAAATAGATCCATATTGTTAGTTTAAGTATGCTTGGTTATTTTGTAACTGTTTTCCAACATTAATAATTGTTTTCTGGCATTTTCTTATTTTCAGTGAATGAAATAATTTAACTTTCAATTTGCTTGACTCATTGTTTTTTCAGAAAAAAATATTTTTAAGAATTGAGGATTTTTACAGTCAACTCAACTATGCAGCAGTAAAATCTTCGTTTCATTAATATGCTTGGTCTATATATATATAGACAGTCGTAGTTTCTTGTTTCTTAGATATTAAATAAATGTTAACAAATATAATTTTAAAATGTCAATTTTAACCACTTCTTGCCAGATCTAATAAGGAATCACGTGAAACATGTTTCACAACTGCTTATGCTTTCGACTGCATATGCATTAATAGAGCAAGAACATAGTATACGTGCAAATTTCTAATTGCTTCTTATAATTAATTTATTTTCCACTTATGAATTGCCATGAAACATCCAGTTTGTGTAACAGAGAGAAATCTTACGTCTTAGTGTATGATGAGTATCACTTACAAACAAAACATTAATCAATTAATTAATTAATATAACTGACAACAAGTGTGAAATGACTCGTAAACTGTGTCAGATTTACAAGCTGAGCTATGAGGAAAGAAATTAGTGTCGTTAGTTTATTTTTTAATCTAATTAGATTAAATGTACAAGTATCTATGTAATATAGTATTGATATATAATAATATATTGTTCTACTGCAGTAATACTCTGACAGCTGTAAAATGTATGATATAATCGTATCATTTAATAATTAATTTTTACTTTTTAGCTTCTCATAGAACAAAATAATAAAACACCTTTATTACCGAGAATGTATAACATATTGTAATCAATTCACGAGAGATCAGTGCAATTAGTTTTCTTAAATTTTGCAGCTAATTTATTAACTATTCCCAAGATATATAAAATGATGGTAAGCATATTAATTAATAATTATTCATATTTATTATAAAAAATTGTAAGTACATCATTAAGTGTGACATAAAAATATTTCTTTCTCATCAGCGGTACGTTTACAGACATACAACATTAAAATCCTAAGCTCGTTCCACCACAGTGAATAGAGCACAGATAATTCAAACTGATTTTATGTTAAAGCAAACATAATTACATTGTATATAATGCAACGTAATTTGATACGTGTACCAGTTGGACTCGAATATGCAAAAAAGCAAATAAACAAAAAAAACAGAAAACCTTCGGTATGGGACTGTATAGGCGAATTTTTTTCAAGTACTGTAGTTCATACCAGAGGTTATCAAACATTATTGACATATTGGCTGAGATTCTCCATTGAGTCATTCATTAAAAATAGAGAAAGTTACATTAAATTAGGTCAGGGCCGCGTTTTTTGATCTTACGATCACTCCTTTAGCTGTTGTAGTATTAGTGTTGCCATGGTCAGTTTCAAACGTCACGTTCACATAGAAACATGTACAAACTCACCCTGGAACTACATAGCGACCTCAAAGGCCACCTTTTACCAGTTCGAGGGCTACTGTTTTGAATGAATAAAAAACAGATTTTAATAAATCACTTGTGTGTGAATACAAAAATAAGTCCTCAGTAATCGCGACACTTGGAATTGGTTGAGACAAGATTAGAGTAAATTAATCTATGTGACCTTAGGGGTGATCACGTACATTAGTCGAAAAGGTTTGACCTTCTGAGTTAAAAACTGTAATTATACCTTAAATCTGAAAAGAGATTACGGTGCTACGAGCTAAAAGATTGTATTTTAAAAAACTCGAAATCATTCTATGAGCCACTGTGCGACAGCTGAAACACGCTGTTAAATAGTAGAAATAATATATTCAAATAATGCATTTTTATAAGAAGGAAACTTCTTTCTGTGTTTTGTCTTGTAGCAGAGTTACATCGGACTATCTGCTGAGTCCACCGAGGGAAATCGAATTCCTGATTTTAGCGTTTTAAATCCATAGACTTACAGCTGTGCCAGCAGATTTCGAAATTTCTTTCTCTCTTAATAAGTTGTATCTCATAAACATTTAACTGTTTGATTTAATAGCGTTTATAGATACAACGATTTACCTACACTATTTAATTGTGTGCTTCAGCAAGTTAATATGTACATTTTTTTGTTAAAAGCCACATTATACTTTGAAATATTGATTAATTAATAAATTATATTATACAGCCACCGTTTGTTTTATAATAAATTTGAGCTGGGGAGGAGAAATAATTTCTTAAGAATTTTCAAGAAAATATATATTCTAATGTTCTCAGTATAGTTGACGCTCAGGAAAGACACATTAACTAATTTCTTTACTTCATGGAATGGCCCGGCATGGCCAAGCGTGTTAAGGCATGCGACTCGTCATCTGAGAGTCGGGGGTTTGCATCCCGGTCGCGCCAAACATGCTCGCCCTTTCAGCCGTGGGGGCGTTATAATGTTACGTTCAACCCCACTATTCGTTGGTAAAAGAGTAGCCCAAAAATTGGCGGTGGGTGGTGGTGACTAGCTGCCTTCCCTCTAGTCTTACACTGCTAAATTAGGGATGGCTAGCTCAGATAGCCGTCGAGCAGATTTGTGCGATATTCAAAAACAAACAAACAAATACTTCATGAAAAATGTAGTTATATGACAAAAACAACAACTACTGCTGCAATAGGTGGCGTTTTGTTCCATTTCAACCCAGAAATAAAATATTTTTGCTTATACTTAACTTAAACTCCAACAGCACATTTTTTGTTTCATGGTCAGAAACTAGATTAAAAGACTTTGACAAAAAAAAGTAATTCTTAGAATAGAATTAACTATAACATAATAATCCCTTATAACACACTTTCAGTACACCAGAAAATTAAAAATTAATAAGCAGTATTTCAGTTTATAGCCAAAGTAATGCTTAATAATCTTTATCTATGTTAGTATTAATATAGATGAGAAAATATGTGTATTAATTCTATGGATCACTGCCATGTGAGTATGGAATGTTCTG
Organism: Carcinoscorpius rotundicauda; assembly: GCA_011833715.1. Classification (NCBI taxonomy): domain Eukaryota; kingdom Metazoa; phylum Arthropoda; class Merostomata; order Xiphosura; family Limulidae; genus Carcinoscorpius; species Carcinoscorpius rotundicauda. The sequence goes on from CM022395.1 coordinate 79,552,776, forward strand.
TCACCATGAAAGAACGAAATATTTCTCTTTAAATTTCCCATAGTCTGCTAGTATGAAATCAGTAATGAAATCTTAAAGTATATATGCTTTTTAGTGCATATAACAATGGAGTTGGTTGTAGGAAAGTTGTTGAAAATATTTTAGCCATGCCCTAACTAGAAACACGATATACGAACCATCATTCATATATTCGCATAAGTGCACATCTTATGTCACATACTAACGAATGTTACAAAAAACTCAGTTAATCACAAAATACACTCCATCTTTTGTTCCCAAGTTTTAAATCGATGCTGTTTCTTCTGATTTATTAGAGAGAGCGTGACACCAATAAAAACAAATCTTTAAACAAGTTTCTCGAATAACGGTGAGTATTGCTCTGAGATCTGTTACTTTCATGAATAGCTAACATGCCTTTCCTGAGAGGCAGTGAAATAATCTTATAAATGGTAGAGGCATATTGAAACGTATAAAACATGGAACAATTAGAAACAAAAACTCTCAAACGAATTTTCGGTTATCTGAAACATTTTTTGAAGATTGATATTAGTCCCACTAAAACCGCTTTCCTCACTTTTAATGATGAAGTAATAATATACATTTGAACATGTTGTACAAGCTCAAATTGAACAACATTATTTTTAATTACATGTTATTTCAATTGTGCTTAGGATTTTTATTCACGCTGTGTGTTTTTACGAAAAAATAATAATATAATTCATGCAAATATGGATAGTCTATTTCTTTGAATTCTTATTTTATGAGAGATTTTTTCTATGTTCGAAAACAGAGTGATAAGGCACTTGCAAACAACTCTGAGTTCCTCAACGCAACAACAAAATAAAGCTGGTCAATGTGAACTACTCAGGACAATAAAAAAGTATTTAAGAGGATTGTTAGGTTCGTTGAGTAGATTTCAGTTGAAACCTCTATAAGGTAATTATACACACGAATGCTCTTCAGCACCGCAAGTCCTTGGCCTCCCTGTTAAGGGTGTATTCTCATCGCGTAAGATTGCTGGAGTTACTGCTATTTATGACTGTCCAAAAACATTTAAAGCATTATTTTTGTGCGTACTATAATTGTTTTTCAGTGAATTGTACTCGGTGAAAGTATTTCAGTTGAACATGTGCTTAGAATAGGCTGCTAGTTGGATGACGTTAACAAGCATTAGGAAAGTTTTATTCAGCTTTAGAGCATGCAAAACTGTTTCTTTTCAGCTGATCTTTTAAAGCGACAGATGATGTGTGTCGTTTCCGCCCTTCTTAGGAAATAATGCTAAGAACAACAGAATTATTTTATTTTCACATTTTCATAATTATCAATTACATTTTTGTCATCATAAAACCTGCTCTGTCTACATTTCAATTTGTCCATTCACGAAGTGGCAGTGTTCATTGAATGAACTTGGAGGGTGTTGGTAATACAAACACAATATGAAGGAGAGCGAATAAAATTGATAAACAGGTTAAATAGTAAACAGTCATATTATTAAGATAGAATAGAAATATTTTAAGCAAGTTAATATTTTTCCTCACTATAAAAGTCAAATCCAGCAAAACAAAAACAAAAATCGAGACACTCTTTCAGAATGTATGTTCGTTTGTTTGTTTTTTTACTTCATGCAAAGCTACGTGACAGTTATCTGCGCTATCCCTAACTAATTTAACGGTGTAACATTAAAGGGAAGACTAGTCATCACCACTAACCACACTCTCTTCGGATACTCTTTTACCAACGAATAGTATGATTGACCGTTACATTATAACGCCCATACGACTGACAAAGCGAGTATGTTTTGATGTGACGGGTATTTGAGAACGCAGACCTCAAATTACGAGTCAAGTGTCCTGACCACATGATTTATATGTTATCTAAAAAGAATACCATAGATTAAGTATACAACATATCTGGGAAATTTTTCTTGAGCCCGCCATGGACAGGTGATTGCGGCACTCAACTCGCAATCCAAGGGTCGTGAGTTCAAATGTCCGCCACACCAAAGCATGCTCACCCTTTCAGCATGGGGGCGATATTATTTGACGGTGAACCCCACTATTCGTTGGTAAAAGAGTAGTCCTACCTGTTTTCCCTTAAACTGCTAAATTAGGGACGGCTAGTGCAGGTGGCCCTCGTGGTGTTTGCACGAAATTCAACAACAAACAAACAAAATTTACTTCAATGTGTTTACGCATATTTTCTTAAACATGAAATATTTATTTTGAGAATATTGAGAATTGAAAGGTTAAACATGTGTGGTGTTATGGTTTTAAAATATGTTTCAGGATTTTTGCTCTTTCAATTTATAAATTTGTTTGAAGTTAAGTGCAAAGCTACATGATGGACTATCTGTGATTTTTCTACCACAGGTATCGAAACCCAATTTTTGAGTGTTGAGAAGAGTTGGGTAATGTAAATATCTGTTAAAATGTTTTTGTATAATTTTTCTTTGTCCTCTTATTGACCAGTATGTAAACATGTCATACGTAAAGTAACTTGCAAGCACACTAGAAGAGCTCTGTTTTGACTTCCCAGATGCCTATAAAACAAATTATAATATATGTAAAGAATAAGGACCGAATTTATGTATTTTACTTGGATAGAAGGAATATTCGGTTGTGAACTTAGTTCTTTTCCTACTTTTGCTTACATAATGAAATGGCAAAGAAAATTTTTTAATTCCGACTAAAAGAAACCACTAGTTCTATTTTATCTAGTTTATCAGAATAAACGTATTTTGAACAGAAAATATAGGCATTATACGCCTAAAATTTTTATCCAGATATATCTAATTAACCAATTTTGACAGTGAAAGAGTCCCCGTTGCACCAAACACGCTGGCCCTTTCAGCCGTGGGGGCGATATTATGTGACGGTCAATCCTACTCATTCGTTGGTAAAAGAGTAGTCCAAGAGTTGGCGGTGGGTGGTGATGACTAGCTGTCTTTCCTCTAATCTTAGACTGCTGAATTAGGGACGGCTAGCGCAGATAGTCCTTGAGTAGCTTTGCGCGAAATTCAAAAACAAAAACAACAACAGTGAAAGAGTTTCTAATATAGAATACCTTAAAATATTCAGTACTTAGCTGATTTAGCCACACGAAATGTAACGTATGACCAGTGTTTTTTAACCCTTGCCAATGACGTGCATCTAATATGTATGTATGTATCTACCTATATATACTGGACCAGAGTGACCTAGTCGTCAGCGTGTCCGGATTGTAATTTTGAAGATTCATTGGTCATTTCCCGTTTCCACGAAAAGAAGAATAATTCAAAAATCTGTGGTGAGTAACACTGCCCAACAAAATTTCTGCTTCTTGAATACTGTTGGGTGTTCCTAATAGATTTTTGGCTGCTGATCACGAAAATGACATCCAGATTTGCCCATCACGTACAGTTTTATCGAAATCTTCAGTTTTGCTACAATGGAAAAACGATATCAGGGCAACTGGAATCCGTCAACGCTTGCTGACTACTATTGGACACTGCAATGTGATGCATCGAACATTGAATATAAATGAATATCAGGAGCAAAACACTTTTTAATTATGTTGAACTCAATAGCGTATTAGAAACATAAACGCAATTTAATACGTTATTGCCGGTAAACAGTTAAATGTCTATTTCTCAGAGTTCCTACGTGATGAAACAAAACCAAAACTATATTTGCGAGAAGTTTTGAAACAAACAGTTAATATATAATCACAATTACCTAAGACCTCGAATATATTTTAAACATATATTTAATTGCTTTCATGCAGAACATCATAATTTAATTACTTATGTAGCTATATTAACATTTTCCGTATTTTTTTTTCTAATCAAATGAATTCATCCGTGCAATATGCTATTGCGAGATGTACTAAATGCACTTTCTGTAAACATTTAATGTAATCAGTATGTTTATTGTTATTAATTTTTTGTCATTAGAGTAAATAACAATTCATTAAATACGTATGGTAGAGTTCTGATACCATTCTTGTTTTTCTATTTTGTACGTATTTAAATTTATGAATCGATTAGAAGTTATATTACCACAGTCATATACAAGTAGAAAATATCTTCTATTCCACATTTGTAAATATGTTATTTAATACGAATATTTTTATATCTTGTAACTTTTTCAGTAATGCCCAGAGCATAGTAGTGAGGCTTGTACTTATATCTGGTACATCTTAAAAACTGTGTACATCAATGGGAATATTTTGTTATCTATTATGAAAACTTTGAATAAAATTGTAATTAATTTTGTGTATAAAAATCTTCCGTATAAGAACGAATGTTTTGTTACTTGGTTGAAAAACATTGCCATTTTCCTTTAGTTTTATTAGAACATCTCGAAGTATTTTACGTAGATTGTTTAGAACGTTTATTCCAAATTTTACCGTTACTTAATAAAAAAGTGTAATTCAGTCTTTAAAAGAAGCTAGTGGGATACAGATTAGGCGCACCCAATATTTTCATGATACCTCTTAGATTGAATTCTGATAAGACTTTAACATTCATGAATGTGAATGATTTGTTTAGGTCCGATTGTCTGAAAATATTGTAAATAAAACTAATTCCATATCTTTGAAGAACACGTGACATTCAAATATGCCGCAACGATGGCAGCTGTACATGCATTTTCCATTTCGCTTATCTCTGCGACAGAAAATAAATACATTTAATGATTAAAAAAGTCATTCGGTATAAACTTTTGCAAATATTGTCATTCACAGCTAACATATACGTTTATCGTTGGATGGTTAATAACCTATACGTTACCTAAGTTAAATTATTAATTAGTAATTTCATTTTGTTTTTCATTCTAATTACTAACCAGTTTTTATTTAACGTTTTGCCTGTCAATCAGCTGTCATTTTCAGGGATTTTCTGAGAAGGACTATTTTCTGCACTGATAGAAGCCAAGGTTTGATCCCGAGTTTTCTTGATTTGTCTGATGTTTTATATAAAACAGAAAGATCAAAGCTTCAAGGAGTTTATTAAAAGTAATACAGTTTTTAGAAAAACGGTGTTATGTTTTATTCAAAGAAGTTTCGCTGAGTGATTACATCTAGTAATTCATGTTATTTTGCACAATTCTAAAAGTGAAATTTAAATTAGAAAATGTTTAGTAAAGAGAAGCTGGTAAATATAATAATCTAATGAAACCACAAGAATAAAAGAGCAGCTACATTGATGTGACTGTTGTCGAGGTCAAGAGAAGCTTGACAGTAGCGGTCGTTCTAAAATGATAAATCGTAATTTCGACAGCTGTTTACACGCTGTCTTAAAAATTACGCACATTTAAATGTATGTTAAATATTATATAACTTATTTCTTATGTTATAATGAAAGGTGATTTAATTCGTAAGGTTTGAACTAATCAATAAGCTTTCAGCCTTGTGCAAACGTTAATGTCCTTAATCTTAAATCATATCACTTTTTGTGAGCTTGTCAGAAGAGAAACCCACTTAACACAGCAGAAAGAAGTGTTTCACAGCAGATTCAACTGACGTGCAAATAATTGTTTACTTTTGATAAAAGCTGTAGCTTTGACTAAAGTAAAACCGCGTTTTGTGGTGTTTGAGCAAGCTGAAGTGTCGGGAGTACATGTTTGTTTATTTTGCTATCTTCGTCTTACATATGGAAGTTATTTGGTTAACCTTAGACCTCGCAGCGTTCAAGTTGATATAGACACCTAATTCGTAAAGAATAGAATAACACTACTATTTCACAAAAATAGCTGTTTGTATCTCTCTGTATATATCTATCTATGCATGAAACTCAAGCCTATGGAAGAGAATATCGATCATGTGAAAATAAACTTCAATTATACAATACATTTTATTGTATAGATATACAGCCAAAGCTCGAATTACACGCATACTTTATTGTGGAAACAAATTTATTTTGTCGAATCAATAGAAATACATCAAGAACGAGAATAAATGTAATTACTCGAGACAAACAAACAAAACAAAACAGTTCATTTAAGTACAAGAGACTAGGGGCTGTATATGAATGTAGAAGTACACACACACACACATTAGTGCATATGTAATATAATTTTACGCGTTTTTTGTTGTGATTACAAACATCTCTATAACATGTATAAGAATTAATTTCGAAAAGCAGTTGACACTAATTATAAACGTTTTAAAGGTATAATAAATACTCAATATTCTATCAAATTAATTAGTAAAAACATATTTCATATGCAATACATTCTTGTTCTGTTTATGTGTATTTGTGTGTGTCTGAGTGTATGTATTAATTTATATAATAAATCAAAACTGCTATAAATCATGATTGACTACTGTATTTCTTTTAACTCACAAATACAGATTTTAGTTAAAAATCAATCTCTTGAATACTTTTCAAGACATCTACCACACAATAAAACTTCGGTGAGTTATAATGTAAGAAAGAAAGTTTCCTGATTAGTTCATCAAAACTTTCAGTTTATCAATCCTAATAACACGATACTTATAACAAGTCCTTCAGTCCTGCCGAAAAGGTTTTTAAACCAACAATCCGTTTTGATCAGTATTGCTTGAACTGATTATAAGGCTACTACACCTATTTTGTTTCACATTCCAATACATTTTAATCATTTTAATAAACTTTTTCTATGGTATCCTTGATTGAAAATCTAGTTCCATGTGTCTAATTCTTCACAACGACAGGAAAACCGTTATCGTTATAATGTGAATCGCAAGTTGGATTATTAGTTACTAAAAGAACAACGAAACTGTGAGAATGTAAAATAATTTTAAGTACAATTTATAAAAAATAAGTCTACAAATAAGCCAAAATATAGCTCAGTAGAGATGACTGCACTAGCGTAGAGTGATCAGACAAACTCAATACAAATGTTTATTTGTATAAAACTTTGACAAAAATCTTTAAATGTTTACTCTTAAATTTTATAATGAAGACGTTATCGTAGCCACAATGTCCAGTAGTACCAAAGAGAAACCAGAAAAGGCTTAGTAAAACTTCTGTTTTCTTTGTAATTGTCTACTGTATTTACCTAAGAATGCTGTTCACAATATGCCGTCTAACTGTCATTACAAAAACTTATTCGCAGAACACAGACAATTATTTAGGTGCATCTGAAGGTACTGATTTCTAGTATTATGTGTATATTGAAGGTGTTATAATTCATGATTGATACACATTTTCTTTTAAAGTGACATAAAGAAATTTCCTGAGATAAATTTGAAAGGGACAGTTAATTGGTTTTGAAAATAACTGACATTGAGAGACAGCAGTGAGATATAATCTTAACTTATATGTCTAGAATTTACAGATTAAGCCTCAACAGCTGATACAATTTTAGATCAAAGTGCAGATTAGACTGGACCATCCTTGAGCCTATACTTCCAGATTAGACAATTTTCGAAATACTAACTTTAATTATTATGCCTGCTATTCTGTCGCTATATAATATGGAGGAATAAATAGTGGTCAATGACATTTTTCCCGCTTCACCTATCCAGTGCATAGGTTTTTCTCATAGTGACTATGAAGCACGTTCATTTCAACTGTATGCTCGAGCTTTTCAATCTGTACTTCATACCTTTTCCTGAAAATGGGTCATCAATATAATACTGCTTCCACGGAGACTTATTTTTTACATTTATTCTTCTTAAAATTGGTTATTCCCAACTCTTGAGTTTTATTATTTCATTCGATATTTTTTGAGCATTATCTTACATCACTGTCGTTGTTTTTTTTACATTATGAGCAATTATTTCTTTATTGTTTGTTTTTCTTATTATAATTGGAATGAAATGCGATTAAAAACTGTCTTCTCCTATTGTCCTGTTTAACTGTCGATTTTTGATGCTGTTGAAAGATCTCTTGGGTAGTGTGGCTTTGGCACAAGAATGACATCTGTCAACTGTTTCTTATACATCACTTTATTTTTGCTTAAACCTGAACTGTTCCAAATTAAAAAATATGAAAGAAATCCTGCAGTTTTTGTGACTTTTAGAGAATGTTTAAGCGTTTTATTACCTAATGCTTCGTCAGCTTTCGGCGTTTCACCACTAACTTTCAAAACGTTATAGCGCACAAGTAATTAACCATTGATCGAAAGTTTTGGAGACAGTGCAACACGCTCTATCTCTGCTGCCACGTTATTTCTCTGATTGTATCTGGAATAACGTGACAAAAACCAACAACTTTCACGTCTAATAATCCAGCTTAACTAACAAGTTCTGGTATTGTAGAACACATTTTTGGATGCTACGCATGGGAGACTGTTTTTTTGTTTTTTGAATTTCACGCAAAGCTACTAGAGGGCTATCTGCTCTAGCCGTCCCTAATTTAGCAGGGTAAGACTAGAGGGAAGGCAGCTAGTTATCACCACCTACCGCCAACTCGTGAGCTACTCTTTTACCAACGAATAGTGGGATTGACCGTGACATTAAAATCCCCCTACGGCTGAAAGGGTGGGCACGTTTGGTACGATCAGGATTCGAACCCGTGACCCTCGGATTACAAGTTGAACGCTTTAACACGCTTGGTCATGCCATGCTACGTATGAGAGATAAAATACACCTGAAACACGATTCTTAAACACACCTGATTTGTATTCGGATGTGCATACGTTGAAAATAATATGTAAAAAATACAGTTGGCGTTTACTTTTTTATTAAAAATGTTACATATATAACATATTTTAATGGCACGTGAGAACTTTGTATTATTATTATTATGGGGATATAATACTATTAATGGAGGTAAATCCAGCAAAGACCCTTTCAGAACTACCCAATTGTTTAAGTTCCAAGACACAGCTTACGTTTACTAGAGCCTAAACATTGCTTACAATACTTCATACAGCTACACCAGATCCGTTTCATAATTTTAGTTGGAGATCTACATTCAATTAAGTTATTTCCCGCAATAATCCCAAAATAGTTAGTGTTTGGTAAGCGGATAATTTAACGCTAACAATTGATTAACATGATTAAGTAATAGGATAAATAAAATTAAAGAAGAAGAGAACGAAAGAGCAATAATTTGGCTCATAAGTGCAACATTTCCTGAGCAAATTCTGCAGACAAATGTATTAAACATATTAAATATCCAACAAAAGATATATCTACTGTAACATTAACCTGAATAGATTATTCCACTACGAGACTTAAATGTAACTATTTTGTTGTTAACTTTAAACTATACAGATGGTACGACACCAGTTAAAATGCCGACGTCAGCTCTATGTTCTCATGTATATGTTGGGCCAGTGACCTCGTAAAATCAGTTTCTCTGGTCATAAAAGTCTAACAGACTAAAGAAACCATGAAAAAGTCTATGTTAGTGACAACTGAAGACATACAAAGTTTCCGAGGTACTATAGAAGTTCAAGTTAGTTGCGGTAAGTAGTGGACATTTAACTGAAGTTATATAGTGTGGATATATAAATAAAATTATAGGAGCTATTAAAATTAACTTTTAATCAAATGCAAGTTACTAAAATTTTCAGGAAAAAGATTATTACAGCTCTGAGGTGTAGAAAGCAAATTAAAAATGGAGGAACACAAGGTTATAGTTATATGACCGAGCGAGGAGAGAGAATGTGTGCCACAGGCGCACCCATTCCACATGGGGCCAAGATCTTGCCTAGAGGCCTTAGTAGCTCTTGATTTGTGGATTAAATTTGATGTTTTTTTCCTAATTTTATATGTACTTTTACACGGACATATTGAAAGGTAGAGGCTCTAGGCCCCTTCACACACTAGTAAACTATGTATAAGAAAAATCAAAACTTGCTTTGATCTAACTCATATTCAAATAAAATTAGAAATGTTAACTGTATAGGAATTTTAACCAATAAATATCTCGTTATTTTTTTTTTAAAAAAGGTTTACAATTTTGTAGATTGGTTCACCTCACTCATTTAAATTAATGTTTGTATTAGAACTGACTTTTTCCCTAACGAAATGTTTATGCCTTTTTACTGTTAAATACCTGTTGTACACTTATACAAATTTATCTAGACCACTTTCACAGGACGCTGTTATCACCGATCCAGTTTTATTAACATACTAGAGATGAGTAAGTAACTACTATTCGTATGTTGCAGCATTGAAGCAATAATTTAATTCATTTCATAAACAATTATTCAGTTCTTAAAGGTTCTGAAACTAAAAGAATGCTTCAGTTTTAAGAAATTCGTATTATATTATAATGGGATACATTTTAAGGTCATGTAAAAGGTCCAACAAACTTGAAAAAAATGATGTTAGAAATCAGAAAACTATAAATAAGGTGATCTTGGTACATCAAATATGAAAGTTTAGTCTTAAACATATTTTAATAGACTATGTATAGAATTTTTTATAAATTGATGTTATATGCACAAGCGACGCACTCACTGCAACACTGACCTGTGTTAGAGAGTTTGCATCATAACGAGTGAGGGTAATTATAATATCATATTTTAATAATATTATGTATTGTTTCTTTCTTTACACAATGGTTGGAAGAGATTTAAATGAAATATTGCATCTGCACTAACTGATAATTTTTTGTCAATTTAATAGAATAATACAATTTTTTTAAATAAAAATTATAATAAACTGTAAAGGGTCAGCTGTGAAAGAAACATGAACTGTCAAATATCAAATATATTGTAAGTAGAAGTCAGATAAAGTACTTATATGCTAATCTTGTTAATCCAGTGACTAAAGCTAATTAACCTATTCAAGTAACTCTCAATTGACTATAGTTATTTTTTATTACGATTTTCAACAGCCTTCTTGTCAAGGGTTGAGTTATTGTGTCCAAACACCCCGAGAAGTTATTACGTGTAGCCCTAATAACGTAAGCTGTCGCATTGCACTCTGAGTGAGCAACATCTTAAGGGGTATTGATAAGACCCAAGATAAGATAGCCGTTAACAAAATGAGTAACTTAAAATAATAATAATAATAATAATAAAATACTGTGGCGAGGTTTGTCGACTCAAAAATGTTCTCTTCGTGGCTAATAAGTCACTCAAGTACTGAAATTTACAGTACTTTCATGAATTTCACTTTAGATATCTTAATAGCATCTGTAAAAAGAACTTAAGTCCAATAGGCAAAAAAAACTACACACAACAACATCCCTTTTAATTAACAACAGAATCTCATTATGAGAAATTACCCCACAAAAATTGCCATGCGTGTTTTGTCTCTTGATATTCTTATCTGTTGAACATAAGGACGCATGCAGGGCGATGGAATCCGGACAAGGTCGCAGTAAAAGGTGAGAGGCCCTGATGGATGAGGTGAGACTTGAAATTTGACGAGAACAAGACGTGAGCCGCCTTCTTCTCATTCTTATGAGTATAGCTTAGTGTTTTAACCGGTAGGGGGCTGATTATCTGGTTTGGAAACGTAACAAAAGAAGATTACTATCCGAGAAATGTTTTAACAGTGAAAAGTTTTTAGTAAATTTTCTTCTTTTTAACTTATTTTATTTCACTTTAAAATTGCTCATTATTTTTCTCAACATAGCAGTATGACTGTTAACAATGGAATTTTGGAGCCTTGTAGGTATGCTTAAATTAAATAATTAATTAAATATTTTATAGTTTTTATGCATGAAAATGGGACCTTTCTGTGTAAAACTCTTGCTTACTATGAGTCACTAAATGTTAATACTAAAATTAGAATAACCACAGTAAATGTAATTTGCGATTACTAAATTATGTTAAAATTGCAAGGTGTTTAACTGTGAGACCAAACATAAAGATAGCATTATGTTTTTAAGTTAGTTATGTTCACGTAATTGCAATATTAAGAATCTAGGGTCAGTAACTATTAATAAAACACCTGCTAATAAACAGGCTTTTTGTCGATGACATTTTCCCTTTAAATTTTTTTTCTTAATGTTACAGAAGATCCAAATAAACGGTTATACATGTTGTTCGAAAGGTGTTTTCACAGAATTAACGTAGGATTTTCTAACAAACATATTTCATATATTTTTCTTGATGGTAAAAAAATTACGTTATTTGTGGTATAAGAGAAGCGTGAAGAATCCAGAAACCATCGTTGAAATACAAATCATTCAGCCAGTTTAACAGCGTATAATACAATCTTTAAAACTATGTAAGTGAAAATTCTACATTAAATATAGCCAGGATCTTTCTTCCTGACAGCACTAACTCAGAAAACTAGTTATAGTGAATGTATTAAATGTACCGTGCCACGTTTATCTAAGTAATCGTTAAATTATAACTCTGATAAGTTAAAGGGGAAAATTAAACTTTTATAATTCTCACGGTTTACATAAAAGTTAATAAACAGTCAGAAACATTCTTTTATAAAATTATATATATATATTTTGTTCGCTGCTGACGAGTGTAGTTTCTTGTCACAGACTTGAAAGTGTGACTGACAGATATTTGAATTAAAAGACGACTACATTCCTCAAAGCCAAAACTATAATGCATTGGTTACACAAATTGAATTCTATTACATTATAATTAAATTAAACTGTCAAGTAATGAAGATTTATATTTCAAATGTAAAAAAAAAAATTATTGTCTAGGTTTTAGACTCTCTTTTGATCATTCTCGTAAAGAAGAATCTTCTAAGTAATAGTAGTTTCCATATAGTTTCGAAGCATAACGAACATAAAGTCTTTTTTTAAAAACAAACAAAAAACCTTTTATTAATTTAATTGCAAATTGGAGAACTCAACAATAAAAACACCTTTCGTCAAAAACTCCTGAGTGGGTCGTTGAAGAAACTGTGAAGTGTTACACACGAAAAAAAACACATAATGACAGCTTACATTATAAAACACAACTTTGGACACTGAAACAGAAACAAATTGCATTTTTCTCTCTTTTAGAAACAAGTGGCTTAGAAATTTATCAGATATCTTTCGTGAAAATGATAAACTACACTGGAGAACAACAAAATTCATTAATTCAAATCTAGTCCCAGTAATATTACGAAGGAAACTTCCTTTTGGTTTCTTGCGTGATCTCTCAAAGCTGTAATGAACGGGACTATAAAAGTTAACTTGACCTACTATTTATGTTAAACTTTATTAGTATATAAGGTTTGGGTTGTTTTTGTATAAAAATTCACAAATATAATTATATATAGATATTATCAATTGAATGAATAAGTGACTGAATAAGGATATTTCAAAACGATATAAATAAAAATATACGGGCTCGGAATTATTAGATGATTTGTAACTTTGGTTTTATAACTCTAAACATTGCGTTTTGATACCTGCGGTGAACACTACAAAACTAGCCCGTAGTTTATCTTCGCTTAACAACAAGGACAAAATGTAAGACATTTTTATTTTATCTCTTAATGTTGAAACGCTTTATCTGGTTACAAAAATGTCAAAGTATAAAAATTAATTTGTAAAATTAAAAATTATTAAATAAGTCTATCTTTTGTGATTGCCATAATATCTTTACATACTTTCTTTATATTCTATAAGGTATTTGATGTAAAAACTTTTCAAATTTTCTCGAGTTATGATAGTTTATTTAAAATCTAATAATTATTTTTAATCTGATATTAAACGCTCTTAAGATCTGAGATTTTAGAGATGTTTGTATTATTTTAAAGTCAGATAAAACAGCAATCCGTTATATTATAATAAGTAATTCTGAAAATTTATACTAGGATCGACTTACTTCATGAACAGTAATGACCATGCCAAGGTTTAGTAAACCAACATATAATTTTATTATTTTTATCTCAAAGTACTGTTATTTTAGGAGTTTGTGAAGAATCGCCTCTTTTTTGTCATAGATTTCTCTTACTTTTTTTTAAATATTCATGGATTCGATATTTCCAGAGTCATGTATATACTGTTTTCAACAATGTGAAAGCTGCGTCGGTTCACATAATCGGTTTCTTTAAAATAATGTATAAATTAACTTGAATAACTACTGCTTAGATCCTTTTAAAAACGCAAATAATCCCCTTCTGACATTATTAGTTATGTTAGGTCTTACGTTTTATTAGTGTAAAGAAACTAGGTTGGAGATGCAATTGGGAGCAGAAGTTGGGTAAGGACTGAAAAGTGGGAAAAAGAAGACAACATGTGGCAGACTCTAGTTCCTTTTTTTGATAAGGATCTTCTGGGTGCCACATGAGTTAACTTTGTCGCATGACATGCAGCAGGGGCTGTGATCACAAAAGATGCCCACTTCTCTGCCACTGTCTCCCTCCACGAGTCAGTCGATGGTACTGCTGATAAGCCAGGAAGACATGTTAAGAGCGTTGTATTCGTATCCATATTGGGTCCCAGACGTAGCTGTATATGTACATGGCTATTCGCCCTTCATTTACAAATTTTCTCTTTCTTTTAGACAATAACGAATGAGGAAGGCGCAATTTTAAACGTTTGAACTATCTCAATTTTGACATACCTTGCCGAAGTTCGTACTGTCTGTCAAAGAAGAAAGCCTATAAAACATGGCCAACAAATAACTAAAAGTGTTCTCGGAAAACAAAAATGATGTGGTGTTTGCATTGTTACTTAACGCATTTGTCTGCCTAACGTTGTTAATCATTAACGATGGGTAGCTGAAAACTGACTTTTGCGATGTTTACCTTACTGAGGTATTATTCTTTTCAGTATATTATTAAGAAACAGAATAACTATGAACGGTTTAAATGATACATTGAAACCGAAAAAATTAAGATATTTTAAAACTTATTCAACTATTTGTTTATTTTTTGAATTTCTCGTGAAAGTACACGCGAGATATCCGCGATAGCCGTCCTTAATTTAGTACTGTAAGACGAGAGGGAAAGCAGCTAGTCATCACTACCCAACGTTAAATCTTGAGCTACTCTTTTACCAATGAACAGTGAGATTGATCTTTATAATACAACGCACCCACGGTTAAATGGGCGACCATCTTTGGAGGGACGGAGATTCGAAACCGCGACCCTTAGATAAAAAGTCGTGTACCTTAACTACCTGGAGAGCCTTGTTGAAGACCATGTATTTGTATTAGTCATTTGTCATGTGAGCACACTCTCCATCTCAGTTACTCACGTATACATTTATTAGTTTGATTTGTTTTGTTTTATTTTCGCGCAAAGCTACTCAAGGACTATCTGCGCTATCTATCCCTAATTTAGCAGTGTAAGATTAGAGGGAAGGCAGCTAGTCATCACAACCCACCGCCAACTCTTGGGCTACTTTTTAATACAAAAAGTGGGATTGAACGTTACATGATAATGCCCCCAATGACCGAAAGGGTGAGCATGTTAGATATGACAGAGATTCGAACCCGCATCTCTCGGATTACGAGTCGTGTACCTTAATCACCTGGACAACTTTGTTGAAGAAAATTCTACCTGTATTATTCATTTGTCACCTGAGCACACTCTTCGTCTTAGTTACTCACGCATACATTTATTAGTTTGACAATCATGAATATGGTCAACATGAAAGTTCCAATGTCAAGATGTACCAAAAACACTCTCTGTAGCTCAAACTGCAAGCCTAAGAATAGCACACCAAAAACATGCTATATAGTTCCTTTTTTAATATACGGATAGCTCACATAAAACATGTTACGTTGTTTTCATTGTTAACGTTAAGATAGCACACCAAAAACGTGCTTTATAGTCAACATAAAGATAGCATACAAGAGATACGTTAGACATTTTACGTTGTCTACAGTAAGGGTCATATATATAAATCGTTTTAATGTTCGTATTGTCAACAACAAAGAGTAATATGCCAAAAATATGTTAAACAGTTCAAACTAAAATAATCATAATAACTTAGACGCTACGGTAAGTGGAATTTTAAACAGTTAGAAAGATACGATTTTTGAAGCAAATATTTTAACAAAGAAAAAGTGTATGTGAATTTCAGTCTATCTCTCGTTTTGATAGCGAAGTACGTAAGTTACACTTCTTTGAATTAGAATTATCTGTAACATTCAAAATATTTCAAGGACCTAAAGATGTATGGCTATGCTTGAAACAAAAGTTACCCATTTCTATCTTACTTTCCTTGAATAATATATAGCACAAAACTTATAGGTAGGTACCTGAACAAAGTGAAATGTTCATACTTGTAGCATTGTCAGTAAATGTGATTATACTCTGAAATTCTATCCATGCATTGTCTTACGAACTCAAGCATATTTTAGAATGCATAATAGATATATAAATGCGTATATTGGAAGTATTATACAATCATTTGAATGCTTGCAGACAGCTATGCCTGGCACTGTAATGAATATTTCCATAATAAAATTTACTATTTGTTTATTAACTCTTGGTATGGTACATGTTGCTAATATTTTAGTGAAGACGATACGTTTATGCCTATTTTACAAAATGTGACTTCACGTGTGTTTGTCTTTGAGCCAGTTTCATACAGATGACTCTATGCGTAATGTTTCTTTATTATTGATGGAACATGTACAGTGGACATGCACTATTTTGTGTTAAGATTTATGATTCCAACACACGATAAAGTTAACGTTCTTCCTTTCGACAACACATAACGAGATATAAGGCCTACACACGCACTACTTCTAATTACACAGAACGAGAACCGCGATGTTTTCTTCTTTAAACTACAAAACTTACCAAAAGTGGTCGTGTTAGTTAACTTCAATCAGATAAAAAAAAAACGTGACCTTTGCAATGGAATCTCTCAACAATTTTACTGCAGTAACCTAATTTATATTTTTTTTCATTTACATAATGACGGTTGCTTTTTAACTTTTGCCTGAGGCATATGTGGGAAGCTAATAACATTTTTTTTCCTGTTATCAAATGATTATAGTTTCTGTAATATTTTGTGGCTTGTTGCTTTGTAGTCGCTAAAACTAATATTATCTAATTCTATTTAACACTTATTGAATACTTTTCATCACAAATGTTAATGAAACTGTTGAAATCTCATCCAAACTCTGAAAATGACACAATATTATCGAATGTCGTCTTGTAATACCTATGAAAGAAAACTAGTAGTACATTATGTTCACTTGTTAATTATTGAATCCTATAAACTTAAATTATCTACAGATCATATTCTGAATTATTCATTGGTAGTAATGCTTCGTTATTTCTTACTGAGATCGTAAAGTAGCGATCAATAATTATTGAAATTACTCGACGTTCAGTATCATACAATAATACTGACTGCTAATAAGCATTACAGAATTTTCAAATATCATTAGAAAAAATGTTACGTGAACTGAAAAACATATTAGAATAGTAACGACATAAATAATTAATTTAGTTTTATGTTAATGATTTGTTTCCAAAGGTAAAACAAGTTTAACTTTAAATGTTTTAGCAACGTTTAATGTTTGTAATAAATACAATTCGAATAACCAAAGGTACAATATTTATTTAAAACAATAATGTTTTAGTCACTGTCATATTTCTATTGATGCATCTGCGTATCTTTTAGCAGAAAGTTTTAATTCTTATTACATATTTGTGATATAAGGGTATTTACATTTTGAGTAAAAAACAGAAGATAAAGTGTATCATTGTAAAACATATTTTCCAAATAAATTACTTGGTTTAACTGACTATGATATATCATTAGCACACAATTATTATTATTATTTGAAATCCGGGATATTTGAAAAAAAAAATCATTGTGTTAAATGTCTCCATCTGTGTCATTGTATTTTTAAACATCTGGAATTGCTTACTGTAAAACGTACGTGTATTTTATTGCATAAATTGAAGATTTGTCTACATGTAAAATATTATGCAGCATTTTTTATGTATCACCAAAATCAATATTACAGTTTTAATGAGAATAATGGCATACAAAGACCATGGTTAACATACTTGAGTAATGAACCGAAGTTAGTAACAGTCTACAATAAGATGTAAGTTTTATACTTATATAAGCTTACGTTAGAATTTCAACAAAATTAAACTCAAATTAGTAACTTCGCTTTTTCAATGAAATTATTTTAAGCTGTCTTAATTTAATATGTTTTTATTTTTAAATATAGTAATTGATAAATTGAATTCATAGCTGATGTGTTGCTATAATTTTTCGAACAATATTTGGTCTTTCAACTTTAATTTAGAAAATGAAAAAGCACTGTTTATGAAAATTTTGAGTAAATACTATTCAGTTGATAAGAAAGTTAATTAATCCGGTGAAAAATTAATCAGCTGCTTAAATTAAATGAAATCGAATTCGTAACACATAGCAAAGATTTTTAATTAACAAAACTGATTACATCATCTTAATTTTACTAATTAGGTGAAAAAAATAACAGCACGTGATTATTTTATATCAGTACTTTTGTTTTACTTTCTTTTGCAAATACATTTTGGTTAGATAAATAAGTTCCTAGGGATTGAGAATATCTCAAGAAATTACATGTAAACATGTAATCAAATTAGTTAAAAATATACCTAGCTTTTCTTACTTTTTAATGATAATTAAGAAGTGCGACTGTTATACCTACAACTCAAATAATGTTTCTTCAAATCGTTGAACTGATGGATTATTAATGAAGTCATAAATTACATTATCTTGACAGAACCTGTAATCCATTTTTACGTGATCCTTGTTGAACCATCCAATCCTTACACTTTCGTTTCAGCGTTATAAGTTTCCTGCTAGCATCACAACATCGCAAGTGTTTCTGCTTTTCTCAGACTTTTCTAAAATATAAGTTTTTTATTTAATATTCAGTAAAGTAAAAATACACGATAATCTAATATGCCAAGTAAAATTATACATCAAATAAGACATTCATACACAATGCCAAAAATGGAAAAGTATTATTAAGAAAGTAATTAGATAAATTATACAGAATTACAATTTTATATATATCGAACTCTCACTTGCGTTTTGTATTTCGAGAGCAAATTCAGTGCTATGACCCGCCTGTTGGGCTATAGGTTTATAACCCTTCACCACATATTTAATGACCAAACACACTAGAAGTGGCGAGCCAACCAAGGCCTACGTCTATGTTAGCATGCCTTAGAGCGTTATTTTTTTACGAAAAAAAGCAACAAAAAACGTATGAAATGGACCGTGGGATGCTCTATATTAGCATATATTAGCTTAAACACTTGTATTTGTAATGTTTCAATTCTAAACAATGTTGTTTTGAAGCGAGAAGTAGACTTGTTTCCTACGCCGCCTGATTTAGCTCCGGAGGCCGCACCGAAGCTTATTTGCCGTCCCTAATCATAGGGTTAAAATTCACCGCCGTCACGATGTTCTGAGTATGTTTATTTTATATTCATAAATCTCCTGTTAGAAAGAGAAAAAAGAAACAATCATGGTGCACACTAATGAGATAGCAGGCAAAGCTGAACATGGCCACCGGCATGTTGCCCAAAGAAGTTCGCGGAAAGGAGGCGTTAGAGATCCGAATCATTTCTCAAGGAGGCGGGATGTCTTTGGAGAAGCCCATCGTACGTTTTCAATTTACTTTTTCTTTGTTTAGACTCAGAGACTGAACGTCGCCTCAGGTTTTCGTCGCAGATATACATATTTATATTTATGATAGCCGTATGTTTCTCGTTCTGTCAGCGTTAAGTAAAGAAAGAAACAGAACTGTTTATTTTGTTCTGATTCGTTTTTATCTTAGTTGCCCTCCCCCAAATCAAAAATATTTATAAACGTTGCGTATTTTAAGACGAAAACATCCGCGTATTGTTACCGAGTACACATATTCCTTCTCAGTTTTCTCAATGTTATCAACTTGCGTCATTGTTTTCTGTGAAACTGAGCCTGCACTTTTAATTGGCTGAGTAAGTTACTTTGGCGCATTTTTCAAGAACACTAAGAGGTATGAATTTTACTTTCCGTCCCACATTTTCCTATGCGTTTTAAAACACGTGTTTTGTTCTAACTATTTTATATACATGTATTAACTAGATTATTTTGGGATCTAAACATTGTTTACTCCGTGTTCAAAGTACTTTTTTTTTCATTATTCATTCATAAAATGTTCTAGAGATAGAACGTTTCAGTACCTTTGTTTCTGCTTTTCGTTAAACCCAAACCTACACAATAAACTACCTGCACCACGCTCATTACCGGTGTTGAAACTTAATTTTTAGATTCATAAGTCAGCAGACTTACCACTTAATTAATTAATTACTTATTTTTAGTAATTTTTAATACAATTTAATACTGAATAATTTCAAAAAAAATATTTAAAGACTAGAAAGTTTTTGACATTGATGTTGTTTTGAATTAAGCACAAAGCTACACAATAGGCTATCTGTGCTCTGCCCACCACGGGTATCGAAACCCGGATTTTAGCGTGTAAGTTCGTAGACATACCGCTGAGCCACTGGGGGGCACATTAATGTTGTGTCGAATAGGTAGCTTAAATATTATACGTTTAAACACATATAATGTATGTAATTGCATAATAACATAGCACGTATACAACCGAATTAAAAAATAAAAACATATCAATAAACGTGAAACAGTTCCAAGTTACCTTAGTTTAGACTTAATGGAAATTTGATTCTTAATATTTTGACTTTGAAGTGATTTTATTAACACGTAGTCGTACTTACTTTCCCATGATATTTAATGAGAGAGCAGATGTTTCAATTCTTATACATCACCTTGAACTGAATATTAAGTTTCACCAGATTGCATTTTATGGAATCGCTATCAAAAGTGCTTTTCTCTTTAAAACGACCAGACAGCCATCACGTTTACAATTGCTCTTATAGTTTTATAGTTCCGTAAAAAATAGTCGGTACTTATAATGATTGTAGGCACACTACTTTCAATCTTTCTTGCTGTTTATTTAATGTTTTTTTGCTTCTTATAATTAGTTTCAATAAAAATTCTGATTAATAATTGTCCTTCTCTCATGTTAGGTTGATACGCAGCATATAATATTTCCCATGATGAAATAACCATTCGAAATCAGTTAGAGATTTCTGTGTGACCAATAAGTTATTTGTCCGTATATCGTGTATATGAAGTCAGAATGCTGGTCAAATGCATCTCTATAATTATTTGTTTACTTATTTGCAAGTTACATTACGTTTCTATAAATGTATGTCCAAAGTATACCATAGAATATCATTAGGAAAAATTGGTTGTGTAATAAAACCTTTTCGTGTCAAGCTTTAAACTGTAATCACAACCTGTTAATTATATATTTAAAACTAGTTTATGAAGCAACATATATAAAAATTATTTAATAATTTGTAACTGAAAACGTTTGGTCTTATTCCATTGAAAATGATACTATTCTATGAATCAATTCGATGGTCTACTGTTTGTGTCCTGTTATCTAAAATCAGTGGTGCGACGATCAAATTCTACTATTCGATTAGAGTATTCATCTATTCTATCATTCTATTTCACGGATGAATATCGAAAATAATCCTTGTAGCTTTGTGTGAATATCCGAAATAAGTATAAATATTTTATGTATTAGTAAAGTTTATTATTTGTGGTTGCAACTCTATTAGTAGACACTCTTGTAATTCTTGAACATGGGTCTAGATTTAGAGCGAAGTGTTAAAAATATAAAAGTAAATTGTTCATAACTCTGTTTCGCCAGCTATAAAAAGGCATTTTGCACCATGAGAAATACACATAGTAAAAGAATTAATAGAAATATGTTACTTTTTAAATGCAAGTTTTATTAAGACAACAACTTGTAGTTGTGTTGTTGTGTAAATACATTACTATCCCTTACACTGAAATTCGTTGATAAAATATACTGTTTACAAAATTAAAATGATATAGTCAGGTGTATTTTTCTAAATTTCAAAAAGTATGTGACTGGAATTACCTAGATAGAATTATACAGTGGACATACAGTTCAGCAAAACACATTATATTCACAGATATTCTTTATCACTAAACACATTTCTTTATTGCTAGAATTTCTTTGATTCTTACATCTTGTTATTGTAGGTACATATTACCTTAAGATAAAAATCTATTTGATTCTTACATCTTACTTGTTACTGGAGCTACATATTTTCTCAAAATAAGAATCTATTCGATTCTTACATTTTGCTCGTTATTGTAATTACTAATCATTTTAAAGCTCTTTTCATTTACCAATTAGTATTTTGTCCCAACATTAAGCAAAATATAAAAATCAAGGACATTACCCATGAAAAAAATAATGAAACTTAAACCAAAGTTGAATTCTAATTCATCTTTATAAAGATGGTTAAATAAATAAAACGTATGATTTTCTTATATAAATAAATAAATATGTTTTGAACAAGATTCGTTAAACTAAATACCAATAACAAGACGACTTCTAGTTGGAAAAACCAGTTTTCTACGCAGTTAACAAGTACATGATGATTGTTATTATTAAGGGAAGTGTAATTTGTTGTGTTTTTTTTTTCATGCTCTATACACTAAGAACAAAGACAATAAATTAATTTATATTATTTTATGAAGGTCTACCTCGTAAAAGTGTTTGAATTAGTGGATATGTTATTTTGTGAAGGGAATGGCTGGATAATCGGATTTGTTGTTTTATGAAAGTTTACTTTAAGGAAATGTTTGGATTATCGGGTTTATTATCACGTGGAGGTCTACGTTGAGGAGATACTTGAATTATCCGGATTTTATAGAAGTTTTTGGATTGTTCGAGCTGTTATTTTGTGAAGGGTTATTTTAACCCTTAAACGGCGACCATCATCAATTGATGCTGCTACCTATATCATTCCCGCTGTTTAAGAGTTAAGGGGGTGATTGAATAATAGGATTTGTTGTTTTATAAAAGTCTCCTTTAAAAAGTGTTCGACTCATATGGTTTATTGTTATGTAAGGTCTATTTTAAGAAAGCGTTTATAGTATATGTTACATTGTTTAATGTTTCACGTGCTTTTTGCTTCTACTTTTGCTGAAAATAAGAAAATAAGAAACATAGTTACCAAAAAAAACCAAAGGATTTTCATTGAAATTCCATTTATGTACTTTATTTATTATTTTAATTTAAACTTGGTTGTACTACGTTTTGCTACCCTAATGAGAAATATCTTAGCAGCATCTGTAAATATGGAAAGTAAAATAGTTGAACGAAGTAGCTAATTACATTTCTTGAATGTGTAACGTGTTTAACAAAATAACATGTGACGTTTCTTTGTTTTTCCCTGTAACTCAAAATTAAATACAAAATAAGTTCAGTATGAAAATTCGGTCAATAGAAGACACTGTTAGTTACCATACTTTTCAACCAGTGATTGATTTGTTATTCTATTGATATTCTATTATCCTTAAGGAAAATATTTTCGCGCTTATGAAGTAAAATGTGAGTTCTGTAAAAGTTTTTATAGTACTTTAAATTTCTCTTGTGCCATTCTGTGTACATAATAAACTCCGTTACAATGTATCCAAATATATTTGCAAAATATGCATAAAATGTTTGGTTGACAATAATATATTTATTTTTCTGTATGACACAAAAATCTACCAATACTTGTTTGTAAATGGCAACAAACTTGTTACCTTTAAAAACTAGTTGGTATAGGCCTTGTCTTACAACTAGTTAAAGTAAGATAATTATGTCACATTTACCGCCCCTCAAGATAAATGTCAGTCAGTGTGCAGAAAGATTGAAGTTTCTTAATTTACTTTAAACATTCTAATAGTTAATTAGAGCGTCCCTATGAATAAGGTTATATTCATAAACAAGTATCAGTAGAGACAGAAATGGTCATGTTTTATGTAGCTAATCATATTGAATATACAGAGAAAGAGACACATAAAGAGGAAATTCAACAGTCAAACTTCTGTATCTATTTTCGGCCCGACATGGCCAAGCGTGTTAAGGCGTGCGACTCGTAATCTGAGGATCGCGAGTTCGCATCCCCGTCGCACCAAACATGTGCGCCCTTTCAGCCGTGGGGGCGTTATAATTTGACGGTCAATCCCACTATTCGTTGATAAAAGAGTAGCCCAAGAGTTGGCGGTGGGTGGTGATGACTAGCTGCCTTCACTCTAGTCTTACACTGCTAAATTAGGGACGGCTAGCACAGATAGCCCTCGAGTAGCTTTGTGCGAAATTCAAAAACAAACATACAAACTTTATTCATTTTGTGGGATATTGCTTGAGCAGTGCACACTGGGAGTGACACCGTAATCAACATAATATCCATGAAACTTTATCAAACCCACGTCTGATATAGCATGATAATGAAAAATCAGTTGACATATCAAACATTACCTTTCTTTGATTGAAAACAAAATCACATCCTCACATCAGCTTTAATACAATATTATTAAAAGCCTCTTACCACAACAAATTGAAGCAGTAAAATCTCACGTTTCTTTTTAATTACTTAAAAGAAAAAATAAATCAGTTTAAGGCTACAATTACTAGTTACATCATATTATTATATTTTTATAAACATTTCAAATATTTGTTATATTACCATTTGTTTTAGTCTATAGCTTAGAATAATTAATTAGTTGAACCAGCATTACTATGTTTAAAATTACAAGGAACATTATATGGAAATGTCTCGTATGCTATTTTGTTTTTTATTATTATTAGCACCATGTACTATGATATTAGAAAGAAATTGATAATTTATATGAAAAATCCAATACATTTTGATATGCATACATATTAAAACCATATAAAAAGAGTAACCTAAAAGTAAGTAATAAATAGGACAGGTAAATCAATTTAGCAATAAAGAGTGGGTTTAATTAACTTTGGCGCTTAAGCTATAAAGGATAAATATCGTTTTACTGAGAACCTAAACTTGTCACTTTGGTCAAGTTTAATGCACCATAGATAAGCATGCCAAAAATAAATATAATTGCGTGAATTGTCACTTTGACAATAAAATTGTCATTACTTAAAATGATCAAATTATATTTATCAGGGAAATTATACATATATAACTTTTACCGACTGTCGTAGACAGATTTGTAGTCCCGAGGTACAAGCAACATCAGGAAAAAAGTGGATATTATAGGACTTAACAGAACACTACCTGAATTTATAAATATGATATTGACCTAAATGAATTTCACTAGCTAAGATATAACCAATAAAGAAAATTTACTATTAGAGCAAAATATGCTCAGGAAATGTTCTTGAGTTATAGAATTTCTCTGAATATTGAATTAATAAATCTATTAACACACGTTCACTTCCTTATCAATCTTAAAGAAAGCTATATGCATGAATAAATAAACGTCAATCAGCGTGTTAAAAACTAATAAAAACACATTAACGCAAGAAATGAAGTAACTAACTAAGACAATTCTGGAAGCAGAATTTAAAGAAAAATTGCTAATAAAGTAGTATAGTCTGAAATCCCAAACTGATGTCCAAAACCAATATGTTACTTTATAACAGCTTAAAAAGTTTGATTAATCCAATGTGAAATTGCTCAACCATGCATAGTTTTTATTTTTATTTTTAATACAATAAGGACTAACGAATATCCTTACCGTAAGACATATCTCTTGAAAAGTCTCACCAATGTCGATGTAATCGAAGACAAAGAAATAAGTATTTTGAGATCAGGTTCTAATAAGGCACATAATGCTGATAAGGGCATATAAGTCTCAGTTACTTTTCTGGAGTTATCAAATTCTTTTACGATGTGTTCTTTATCCATATAGATATCTAAAACTGAATAATCTCAAAAGAACCTTTGAAAGTATCACTGAAATATTTCTATATTCTGTTATGTTTCAAAGTTTTTTTTCAAATTTGTTTGTTTTAAATCACCACATGTATCAGATAGTTTAATTGCTAAGTTGTAGAAAAACCAGCTTATTTAGTTTATCTGAAGTGTATGCTGCATTTGTTTAAGTAAAACAAAATCTGGTTACTGAAAGCACACATGTAATTTAATATTCGTTAATGTGTCTGAAAACAACAATAGGTATACTGAGTTCTAACAATTAATGCATAATAAATCGAAAGAAAAAAGTTTAGATAATAGAATTTATAAATCGTAGATATGTGTTTCTTGGTTATTAAACGCAAAACTAGTCCCTAATGTGTGCGATCCGTTTTTAGCGAGTATCAGATCCCTATTATTATAGAGTTGAAATGACTCAGACTTACCAGTGAGCCACTGAAGATTTACAACATTTGAATTAAACTTATTTATATAATATCTATTGCTAGAAATGTGACCAAGCTAATAATTGTTATGTGCTTCCTAATGTTTTATTTAAAGTAGTGTTCCGAAATAAATGATATAAATCAAAATAGATTTTCATGTAATTGTTGGTTAGTTGGCTCATTTGAAGTCACACTAGACAATTTCTGTTTTCACCGCGAGTAATCGAACGCTGGATTTTAAGAGTTAAAAATTTACACTTACAATTATTTCATCGATACACAAAAACTCTTGAATATTTCTTTTGTAGTTTGATTCTTAAAATATAACACTATAATTTTAAAAAATACGTTTTCTATTCCAATTTGTAATATGTTATGAACTTTATTAGTTTATTACCACGGTACATGAATCAACTCATGAGTACGTCTTTTATTTTTTTATAGTTTACAGAAAGTTTACTTTGTTGGTTTACAAAAAATTTTGGTTAATCTTAAAAATTTTTCTTATTGTCATTTTTAGTACATCCATGATTTTTTTTTAGTTAATTGTGCACATTTTGCGCAAGTACATTGCAGAAATTGACGTCTAGATTCTTCTTTGCTTCTGGAAAAAAATAGTGATCAACATCAGTTTTCGAGTTTTGGCATATTTATTTAAAATATTCTGATACATTGGGAAAATAACAACCGTTTCTTTAACTTTATCTATTCATTGGAAATTGCATTTAGAAGTTTCAAAACAAAACTTAATACCAAAATCAGCTAAAAAAAACAATGAGTGTAATAAAGGTGAATGCTGAAAATACATTCGGTCTGTGTTCAAACTTTCATCATGTTATTATTCTTTATTTAAAATATCTGCTTCACTTGTTGCATCTTTTGTATATGTTCTCAGTTTCACGCTGTAAAAGTCAACAGTAATCTACCATCATGGTGGAGTTGTATCATCCTTGATATCGCTGTTGCACAATAGAAATATCTTGGTGAAAGCGCTCACCACGCTTATCCCTCACTGCATTTAGATCATTTGGAAAGAAGTCTGAATGGGAAGTAAGAATTGCATTTTTAGTGACAAACTAGACTTCATTTGATTGTAAGTTTTGAACATATCATTAATTATCACAGCATAGTTTTCTTCTCTGTGATTGCTTAAGAAATATTTGATAACCAGTTTAAATGATTTCCAGGTAGCAAGTTCTGTTTGATGGAATAGTGTCAAAAGCATCATTTATTCCAATCTTTGGCCAAACAAAGGTGCCTCTTTCATTTTTGATTCACACGTTTTTGGAAACTTGCCAGACAGATATCGGAAACTATTACTATCTTTGCTCATTCCTTTAACAAACATCTTCATGAATCCAAGTTTAATATAAAGTGGAGACAATAAATACATTTTGAGGATTCACTAAAGGTTGACATTTGATATTCTACTTCTCTGTTATGTAATTCTCTATCATTGGCACTTGTTGTTGTTGTTGTTTTTAAATCACTTGTATCATCTCGACTGTCCCAGAGACACAAAAGGCAACAATATTTGGTATACACATTTTCTAGACCTTACAGGAGTGCAACTACTTTCAGATCACCACATGTGCGTTTTCATATGATGATCATATTTGACGAACTGAAGTATAATCTGCATGTTTGACAATTTTTATTTAATTTACACAGCATTAGCCATAGGTATCGTTAGCATAGTTTTCCTATTGTGTAAAAGTACAGCTTTCAGTCTAACTTTAGATGAACCATATTCAGTACCTAATTCTTCCATTTGTACAGAAACACAAAATGTCTTATATGCTGTAATGAGAAGCAAGACTATGATGGTGATTTTAGTAAACTGAAACTCTTTTTCTTGGAGCTAATAAATTCCATTGCTGTAAATTAAAGCCATGAAGTTTCTAATTCTGTTTTGATAGAGATAACTCATGAATGAAATCATTTAACTCTTCTTGTGTGATTAGATGAGACAGTTTACGTTGAGGTGTCACAGGAATAAAAATACTGGGTGAAGAGGGTGAAGTTGATTCATTATCTTTTTCGCAGGATAACTTCTGTTTTACAATTCATTGGTGGATGTGGCACTCGAAAACCGATGTACTGGTTAAATTGCAGATACAATTTATGTATATTAACACATCTTGTAGTTTTCCTGAATATTCGTACAAAAATAAGAACCAGTTAGATTGTTTTTATAGTGATGACATATCATGGGAAATGCAAATGGCATACTTACCCTCTTCATATTTAGCATTGCGTCAATCCAAATGTGCCAACTGCACACCACACAAGCGGAGTCCAATGTTTTTGTTGGTCATAATTTTTGTACCAAATATAATAGTAGTAAGTTACTTTTACCTTGTGTGATTTTTGTTTCTCGTAGAACTTCAAATGTTTTTTTCCACCAAGCTGTTTAGATGTTTTGGCACATTTGGACTTTACTTGAACTGTGGGCAGCCTGCACTTCAAACGATTTACTGTAAAAATTAGAAGAAATTGTCAAAGTAAAACTAATGTGACAATAGTGACGAATAAAAATTGTGGTGTTGGAAAATAATTACATTTCTGTAACAGTTTGATACGTGAAGAACAGTTCAAACATTATGTACATAGATTTCGTTTCAGCAATGTTATGAATTGATATTTCACGACACTTTTCTGTCTCAGTAACATATGACAAACTAAGAGTAGGCTTAGCTCCTCGCTTTATTTTAATCCTCCCCGTGTCGAAAATCAAATCATGTTGTTATGTGTTGTCAAACACGAAATATTTATATAGTTTTTAATATGTTTCGCAAATATCGCAACAAGACTGTTATTGTTGTTTATTTTGCAAGGCTCTTTTACGTATCACCTACTATTAATTATAGAAGTAACGAACTGATGTAGCATTCTGTTATAGCAAGATAAAGCCACGTTCACTATGCATATTTCAAGATAGTAAAGTGCTGAAATGTAAGTTTAGATTGCACGTAATGTCATGCTGTATATACAGTTTATCTGGGCTATTGATATCTATATGCCAATAAATACGTATTACCTGACGAAGAAACATTTTGAGTACTATCTGTAAGGCAATTTAACTTGGGTTGTTCATACATTCAAGGTGGATAGGATTGTAAAAAAGCGTTTCGTAAACAATTGTGACGCCTTTGCTCAATTTTTATTGTCTTATTAGTATTCGTAATACAAACAGATCAGTTGATTTACTTCACATTTAGAATTTTAAAAGTTTAAATCATTTTCACTGTACACGTTATTGGCTATCTTCACTCAAATGAATTTCCTTATTCCTTTTTCAAATGATTTTAGGTATTTATTTATATGCTTTTTCATCTTACTTCAGCCAACATTTACCAAGTTTTATTATTGTAGCGGTTTTCGTTATCTTTGTATTTGCACACGTGAGGCTCTTATTGTGTCTGCTTTCCATCACATACCTTATAATTATACCTATATACTTCAACAACCAGGCGGGTTGAGATATGGAGGAGCTAGCATACATGATGTTTTAAGTGGGTTGAACTGTGTAATTCACAGCGTTTCAAGGCGGCAGCGTTTGTGCTTCATATTAGCAAGTCAAAATGGACAGATGCCTAGCGCATTAGAACACCCGTTTAACTTTGGAATAAATTTACATGTGCTAAAAGGCGCCTCTTGGAATTTCTTTTTTATCATCGCCCGAGAACAAACTTTTCTTTGTCATGCAAGAGCTTGGTGAAGGTGGTTTTGTTTCAAGATTATTTATAATCGGTGTAGTTTCACGTGCCTCAGTGTAAACGAAATTACTCCTAATTACAACTTCCGACTCTTAATTATATGCAGTGAAATAAATTTGTTATATTGAAAGACTCCTGCTCGTAGAATAAAAGGTACCCTGTTTCTGACCCCTAGTGTCGACTTTTTACGACAAGCCTGAATTTTGTTCTACATCATACGCTTTAATGCTTATCTTCTGCAACATTCTTGCTTACGACAACAAGAACAAATTAAATTACTATTATTAAAATAAAGAAATAACAAAATTATAATTTGCTTGAAATAGTTTCGTTTCTTAGGCAAATTAAAAGTACATGCTATAGAATATATTAGGCACAAAAGCGTAATTATATAGGGTGTTCGGAAAGTCACTGTGCAGTTTTGTCTGTTTATAAATATATAAGTGCACAGTGACTTTCCAAACACGCTGTCAAATGAAAGAACAGTTAACCCCAAAATAATAAACGCTTCGAAAGTATTAATTCAATGATAGAGGATAGAAATCGAACATTCGCACACTGTCATTTTTTCCTTAAAGTTGGATATTTTTCTCAACCTTTATTTGCGTAGTTTCAAAAATATTTGTACGTTTGGTGCATTTAATATGTAGAAACTATGTAGTTAGTTAAAATATTTAAGAACAATTGTTCGTAGCGCCACTTGGTGGCATAATATTGAACTTGTATAGAAGAACTCAGCATATGCTAAAATTAAAAAAACAGACTATAACATTTCAATTAGGCTTTAGATAATAAAATTTTGCACAAGATAAACTAATTCCTTTTGGGCAATTAGGTATAACAATTTGTCTTTTCTGTCTTGAGATCAAATAGGTTTTACTTGAAAGTACTCCAACAAAATACTCGATGAAAGTTAAATTTGTTTGTTTGTTTTTGGAATTTCGCACAAAGCTACTCGAGGGATATCTGCGCTAGCCGTCCCTAATTTAGCAGTGTAAAACTAGAGTAAAGGCAGCTAGTCATCACCACCCACCGCCAACTCTTGGGCTACTCTTTTACCAACGAATAGTAAGATTGACCGTCACATTAGAACACCTTCTATGGATGAAAAGGCAAGCATGGTTGGTGGGACGGGGATTCGAATCCGGGACCCTCAGATTTCAAGTCAAGCCCTTTAGCCATCTGGCTATGCCGGGCCCAGAAGTTAAGAATTGCCGTACATATTTTTTAATAAAAATATTTAATTGTTCACCTCAGCTGTCATTAACTTTTAATTATTTCTCTCAACTCGGCTTTACTGTGTTCTGAACTATATGAGTTTTTCCTGCCACATTTCTTGTTCTTTTATGTTAGGATATTTATTTATTTATTTTTAAGTATTTTTATATGGACTATTTTTATTAATTAGTTATTACATTATCCTTTCTTGTGTCACACATTTTGTTTTGTTGTAAAGTATATTATTCCTCTTGTCTCACCTATCTCCTTTATCATTGCTATTTTACTGTAAAATATAAAATCTGTATATCTATGTCTCTTGTCCAGTCACTTATTTGTTCATCCATCTGCTCTTTCAGTTATCAGTTTTCTTTCTTGTTTGTACATTAATTCCTATCATTCCTATCGTTCTGTGTTGATTTAAAGTAAGTAATAACAGGTTCGAATCCAATTCACAGCAAACATGCTCGACATTTCATTAATGGTGATATTATAATGTGACGATTAATCCCATTATCCGTTGGTAACAGAATATTACAAGAGTATTAAAATGTCTCAAGTATTAAAACTGAGACATGTGTTGGGCAAAAAACTTGTCATTAATTTATGTGAAATCTTGTGGCAGAACTCTAACTGTTGGTAGTAGCGAAATGGGTTCGAACTTGTGTAATATCATGAAATATATTCCGCACATTAAGAGTGATAGTACTTACCTTAACATGAATGATGGTGGACAGATACTGGTGGCTGTTTTCCTTCCGTCTGTGCAATTATTCAAAATTAAGGACAGCTTTGACATTAACTCACGATACAAATACTCTATGGTATTAATTTAAGATAACAGTATTTATCTTGTTTATCTATAATATATCATATATATAATTTCAGTTGCAAATCCATGAATTGTATTAATTGCAGCACACAATTATTTCAAGGCACGATTTTGTTTTCTTGGTTTAACAAAAGCAATATAACATAAGTTAAGGCACTCGACTTGTAATCCGAGAGTCGCGGGTTTGAATCCACGACACACCAACGATCACTCTTTCAGTCGTGGAGGTATTATAATGTGACGATCAATCGAAATTTGTTGGTAAAAGAGTAGCCCAAGAGCTGGTTGTGGGTGGTGATAACTAACTGTCTTCTCTCTAGTCTTGCACTGCTAAATTAGAGACGGCTATCGTAGATAGCCCTTGTGTAGCTTTGCTCAAAATTCAAAAAGCAAACAAAATTTCTTTTGAAATAGCCAGAAAATGATTTGTTTTACATGAACCGAACCATATGCTTGTTCGTTAACTGATTTTCCAATGCTAGTCACCAGATGGTATTTCACTGTTACGGATTATTTTCTTATTATATTTTACTTGATAAATGTCAGGTACTTTGACTCGGCCAAGGAGCATACTGAGTAAGAAAATAATCAAATATATTATAATATAAACATCGGATAATCATTATGGTTCTAATCGGATTTTACTTGATGTCTTACTGGTAACTGAAAACTATGCAAAACCATTACGTTAGCATCCTAAATTAGTCATCATTTAATCGGTTGGGTTGTTAGCGCCGTTTACGTGATATAAAGCAAATTGTTCTCCATATTAAAGAACATTCTGTAGATAAACGAACGCATTTCAAGATAGCCCACAACAAAATACCAAAAGGTTGTTAGCGCATTTTATGTTATACAAAGCAAATTATTTCCCATATTATAAAAAAAAAATTGTAAATAAATTAACGCATTTTAAAATAGCAATGGCAAAATAACAATAGGTTGCTTGCGCATATTAAGTTATTCAAAGCAAATTATTCTCCATATTAAAAAAAAAAACATTCTGTAAATAAATGAATGTATTTCCAAATAGGCTTCATATTATAAACTGAGCTCCGTAACTGTTTTGCAAGATATTTTCCAATGTAAAGATAAATCTTAGGTGTAAAAATTTCAAATTTATTCCTCATATACATCACATCACTGGATAGGAGTTCATTGATAGGCTGTTGATAACTTCACTAACGGAAGAAAAATGTTTAACAACGCATTGCAGGATTGATTGAAATAGTTATTGTTCAAAAAAATTCCACGTGTTTACAGATATTTCTCTGTTAACTAGAAAATGATTGGTTGCATAAATCTATGCAATGGGCTATTTGTGTTTTGTCCACCATATGTGGTTGTCAATAATCCATTTTTATCTTTGTTAACCAGTAGACGGGCCGCTGAGTCACTGGGGTCGAGAATGAATGAAGAAATCTATATTTTGTCATCGAAGAATGTGCGTAATCGTTGATAAATTTTATTTCATAATCAGAGATAATTTAAAAGCTTAAAATAAATCAGTTGACGTATTGTATACCCGACTGTGTTTTAATTAATTTTATCTTACTCTTCGGGAACTATTCTACTCACTAACAAAAAAGTTCTTGGTTCATATTCATCAAAGTAATTTCAAACTCTCACTATCAGCTGGCATGTTTAGAACTTACATATTGGGTTTATTGCGACTTTTCAATCTTTCAACAATGCAACGTCCTTACTGGCTTAGGACTAAAAGAAATCACCACAGCGAGCTCTGAGAGGTACAAATCTTATGGTTATCGATTAAGAAAAGAAACATCGGTACATTCTTACAACGGTGTAAATAATCTTAACAGCATTTCACCACAGGCAGGACAGCCACTGTTGTTGCTGAAATTCTTAAAATGGTCAACCAAAACGTCGCACAATTTAAACAATTAATGCTTAAACTTCTTATAAAAGATAATGCTGAGACAAAAACAAAGTACAGTAAAATATTCAATAAGAATACTTTATACGTGAAAGATGAAGGGTTAGTGCTACAGTGGATATGACCTGGATGTGGATTTTTCGATAAGCTTTATGAATGCAGCTGATTTCTCACATAATAAGAAATGAAAAATTCATAAAGGTCAAACTAAAACTAAGTTGAATTCTAACTACTTTGGAAAAAAAAATATTAACACTATTTGTGCAAAATAAAACTTTAACATTCTTTGGCTCGGACAACAAGAAGCCAAGGTAACTCCACAACAGTGTTTTTAATAACATGGAGAATTTGGTTTGCTTAAATGTGGTTTGGAAATAGACACACAAAGGTTTTTCGCGTTTAGTAGAAGGTTTTGAAAGAGCATGTCAAGAGGTATGATCTAAGATTGACCTCACCGTCACGTGCAGAAGATAACTACAATAAAATGTGAAGTGTCAGACAGCTGTGTATAATCGTGGTCATCGAGCTTTAGCACAATCGACGATGAAAAAAATTATCTTTAAGGCCTTAAATTCTCCTTAAACAGTATTTAAAGGAAAAAATAAAGTCATTTCTATCCCAAAACTATCATGAGTGCTTAAAAAAAGAGCTATGACACATTTATATAACTAATTTGCTTAAAGTTTAAATGTTACTTTTATTTGCAGTTTCTTGACAAAAGAAGTGTATATTGGCTATTAACTAAAACGTACCAATTTGTATATCAGCCCTAAAAATATTTTTTCTATGCTATTTACCTACAATAATAGTTAATGGTTTCTGTAGAGGTTAAAAATTTCTTTTCTAAGAAAATACATTTCAGATGTGATAAGATTCAACTCCATACATGTTTCTCATTAGTGGACAAATACTTTAGTAAAATTGGCTATTGTAGCTGATTAGAAGTATCCGTTAACTAGTAAGAGTCGTGTTTTTAAAGCTATCTTTGAGTCTTAGTTTTCAATTTTAAGAAGGTAGAGTTGTATGTTAAACTCTCATCACATCCTCATTTTCAGTTTTCAATCTATAGAGTTGTCTTACAGCTGAATTTTCAGCTTTTCAGAAAAAAACAACAAACTATGATGGCGAGATTCCGTTTTGTATGAATTATTTCATGCCAGCCTGTGAACGTTATTTGATAAATATCTGTTATGAAATATTACCTGTTATGGGTGATAAAATAAAAACATCATATTCCGATCGTACAACTGTTAAATTGGTTGTAATGTCTACAGAAAACTTATTAAAACGATGCAAAACAGCTTTAGGGAAATACGAGTACAGAAATCAATGTTTATTTAAATACCACGAAATATATACAATAGAAATTATCAGAGTACATTCTATGATATATATATATATATATATATATATATATATATCTATATTTTGATATAGTATGTACATACAATCCAAGAAAATCTGCCCCAATAAATCAAGTTTCAACAATTCAATGCTTCAAGTGTTTTAAAGAGGGCTATCACAGACTGTTAAGGGATTCTGAACAATTATGTTTAGGAGAGGATTTAATTTTAATATCTAAAATCCATCAAAAGGCTTTCTACTTAGAAAAATTTAGTAAGTTAAACTGAATCTTTATGTTAGTTACGAATATGTAATAAATCATAATTTTTTTTTCAAATATTCTAGCTTTTAAAGTTATATAAAACTATTAATTTTAATTACAAAAACAATATCAGCAAAACAAGTTTTATAACGTAGCATAGCAGAGAATTTTGTAACTTCATTGGTTTGTTTTTCCTTAATAACTTTACAAAAACAATGAAAATAACGAAAATGCATTAAAAACGTCATACACGTAAGTTTCCAGATATTGACACACTTTATGAAGTTATTCCAAATTTATGAAACAAAACTTGAACCCGAGAGTGGTTGTGGTAATAGTTCAACAGAAAATCAAATTGAATAATAGCTCACTATATTTATTACATATTTTTAAGTGAACTGTGACACACGAATTTATTTTACCCTAAGATTATCAATAAACTATTCTATAAAATTATTGCAGAGTTAGGTAGAGACTAAAATTCATTGTCATTACTTACAAACTCATTTTCAGCCAGGAATACTTTTTCTAATGTTTTTTGAGAGTCTTGTGCAATACTATACAATTCAAACGTTCTGGAAAGCATAATTATGAAATTTCGAAATAGAACGGTTTCAATAGTTGCAAAAATTATGAAATAATCAAGTACTTCATCTGATTCTTTCCATTAGTGTATCTACCCAGGATAAATATACATTTATGCAACATTAGGATTTACAAAGTTTTGAAATATTAATTAGTTAAACCCTTTGTACTTTAATCTTGTCAGATATTCTAGAACTATTTGAATGAAAACAACATTTGCCTTCCTCAAAAACTATATACTCCAAGTATAAGAAGTAGAATATAACAAAATGCAAATATATGGATGTAATTTAAAGAAAAGATTCAGTGGCAAAAACACTGAAATACTTTAATTTTGTTGACATGTTTGTATTTTTAAAATTTATATTTATTTTATGTTAAATCATAGTTTTAATTAATTTATATATATATTTAGTTTTTACGTAAAATATGGACCAAACAGTTCACAGACATTGAAGCCCAAATGCCCATCAAGTTTATTAGTAAATTACGAATAAGTCACATCTTTAAGACATGAAACTAGAGGTCACATTTGTCATAAATGTTTATAATATAAGTCATGTGCATATATCTTTCAATCTCCCTTAAAGATGGCTGATGTCTTAATTGTTTTAATACCCAGTTACAAAATATTCATACTTATGAAAATGATATTTATAGTTTGACAGAATAACTAATAATGAAAATATTACATTATTTTAAATAAAAAATCTGTAATTATAGTATTTCGAGATAAAGTGTTTGGGGTATGTTTTTACTGTAGATAATTACCAAGATATAAGTATGTTATAACTAGTTCTATAATTTTGTAGTTAACACAAGAGAAGTTAATAAGTTTGCAATTAAAAATATTCTTATAAAATTGTGAGCACTGATAGTTGATTTTTTCCCTAATAAATATCAATTCAACAATACCTCATGAAAAGAGTTTAAGCATTAAAAATTATATTGTCTGTATTCAATTAATTTTCAGTATAAATCATGCTCATATTAAAATATACACATAAATAAACAAGTAAATACATTTTAGTAGTTGTTTCAAACCCAGAAATAATTAACATTTCATTATGTTTAGTATACTATTGTTTATTAACAAACCATAAAAAATATAAATCTGTTAACAAAATGATGTTTGATTGTTTCAGAAATGTGGATGTATAAATAACAACCATTTCTCGTTCAATAATACTGCTATGTATGGGAAACAAATACTTTAACGCAGTATCGTTCAGTGAAAGTTCAGATGAGAAATACGAATTTTCTCTTCCAGCTGATTTTAACTTTTTTCCAAATCAAATGATATTTTCAGTATAAAAGCATTTATACAGTTTATTTTAATTCTACATTGTCGTTAATTTTAGTTTTTAAATATTATTTTATTTTATTGTGTA
The DNA here is from genome assembly GCA_011833715.1 of Carcinoscorpius rotundicauda. Lineage (NCBI taxonomy): Eukaryota > Metazoa > Arthropoda > Merostomata > Xiphosura > Limulidae > Carcinoscorpius > Carcinoscorpius rotundicauda. Next base: position 79,590,063 of record CM022395.1, read on the forward strand.
TTCATAAAGTGCATTAAACGAACGTGCACAGATCGTGACCCAGGGTGGGAGAAATAATGTTGACGGTTATCCCAAATTTACTAAGTGTGTCTGCACGAAATGCTGTAAAGTTTCAGTAAAATGTACACCACTAATGTACTCATACACACACAACAAAATCAAATGCATAATAAACTAATTGTACTTAAGATATGCCTACGAGTCGGAGTGCAAGTTCATATTCATGTGAAGAATATAATATTTACCCATCGAACATATTGTACTTGCGTAACTCATAGAGCCTCAAAAATGTATATCTAAAGTATTTTCTGTATCTCTGTGTAATGTATCTGGTTGTTATTCTCCTCTAACAGCAAAGAAAAATGAATAGCTGGTAGCTCTGACAACAAATAAATAAAACCAAGTTAAATGGCATTGTCTGAAAAAAATGACATGCGCAATTTAACCCACATCCATGCTTTTATGATTAATAATGATATTTTTTAATGAAAGTTAAAGTTGATTTGATGTGTCTGCTGGCACTTATTATTTTCACCTTTATGAACAATAGTATTAATAACAGGACAAAGATTGAGGGAATTGTTTTAATTGCAAGTCACTGAGAAGTTATTGAAGAATGTCACGTTCCTTGTTCACTGCCGAAAGGTATATATCTGGAGTGAGCCAAAATTTTAAAGTTGAAAAAGGTTCAGTTAATGAAATTTTAATTGAAACGTAACATGAAATTAAAAGCAAATTAAATTACTCATAAAATAAGTTTGTTAAGTTACATGATGGGTTATCGATGCCGTGACCGCCCCAAGTATCGAAACCCAATCTTTAGCGTTATCACTGAACAACTGGAGGGGAAACTTAAAAAGGATTAAAAAAATAAAAAATAGAACAAATCTCAAAACAAAACTAATATTTCATGGCCGGTTAAATTTGCAAAACAGTCAAAGAATTATTGTAAGTTTTTTAAACAAATATTCTTATCAAATTGTAGAAACAGAAATGAAAATTCACAGCTGTTGATACTTGTTGTTTATTCGTTAATACTGTTATGTCTCTATTTTTCTTTTCGTGGCATTTTAAAACCTGTCTTAAATGCAGATCACTGGGCTATGTAACAAATAAAATTCAATTATAAACTAACAATAACATTAGTCATAGAGATATATGACAAACACTTCATAATCAGTACAATAATACGTAGTTAGGTCTTTTTGGTAGAGCAAAATCTTGTAAGTGTAAGGAGTTCCAAGCTAAAACATTTTACAATCTGATTTGCTTTTACAGACAAATGAATATAAACGTCTCCACTATTACATACCCACTGGAATCTTAATGAAAATAGCTAACAAAGCGCACAAATATATATATATATATACTGCTCTCTTTTCAATAAGAACTTTCCTTTCGTTTTCTTATACAAGAAGATGAATATATATCCCACTCTTCACTTAGAAACAGTCTCATATAGTGTATTCTGAATACACGAAAGAATATCTTAGTAAATTGAATCATGAAATCATTTATGACGTTATTTTATGTCATCATAAATATCCTTAAACATACAAATTATCAAAAGTTCTAAAGCCTTTAATACACGATGATATCATACATTCAGGATTAAACATACGAAAGTAAATAAAACTCAATGGTGAAGAGATTGAAGAAACTGTGATTGAAGCACACAATAGCAAATCTTATACGGAAAAAGATGAGAAGCTGTAAAACGTTATCTATACGCTTATCATCTAGACTATATATACATAAATCCTATATGACAGCACTAAAAAAAGTGGTGACGAATTTCTCAAATCCCATGTGTATAAGTTTTTAAAACAGGTAATTGTGGCAAGTGCTTGTTTATCCAAGAGCTTAGCCAAAGTAGCTGTCAACAAAATGAAGGCAGCTTTCGTGCTCGCTTCACTTCTATAAAATGACATGAAAACGGGAACTTTAACTTGTCGAACATTACAATCATGAAGTAGAAGGAAATTTTTCATTGGTTGTAGTAGTCATTTATCACACAGTCTGGCCTATAGGAAGACGACCCTACATAGTTCATTGAATAAATGTTGCTGACTTTATCACCTGCAAACCAGAAAAAATAAGACGGGTAAAGAGCTCTGATCATCTATAAATAAATCTAATGAACAAAACCATAATTGCTTTAAACATTTTTATATAGTACGAATATTTGGTAAATTACTTGTACACATACAAGACAGTTTTAGAAAACTTCCGCTTACTGCTGTTGTGTTCAGGAAAGCGAAATTTACACAAAACGAATCTTCTCATTTAATCGGTACAATTATTAATTTTAAATTTAAAAATTGTTATTCGCCGTCCTCAGGGTAAGTTATTTTTAATTGCATTTGCAAATACAATTGATGACTGCCTCACTGTAAAAAATATATTTGATTATAAACTTAATTGGTTGTTTTTGTTGTTGTTTAGAATTAAGCACAAAGCTGCGCAATGGGCTATCTGTGCTCTGCCCACCACGGGTATCGAAACCGGGATTTTAGCGTGTAAGTCCGCAGACATACCGCTGAGCCACTGGGGGGCTAAAACATTGTTGCAGAGCGTGGTTCCGAACTTAATTGGTAATAGAATGAAATATGTTTCGGGTTTTAAAAGCATGCGGTTTATTTATTTAGCTTTTGTTTTTGTTTGTTTGTTTTTGAATTTCGCACAAAGCTACTCGAGGGCTATCTGTGCTAGCCGTTCCTAATTTTGCAGTGTAAGACTAGAGGGAAGGCAGCTAGTCATCACCACCCTTCGCCAACTCTTGGGCTACTCTTTTACCAACGGATAGTGGGATTGACTGTCACATTATAACGTCACCACGGCTGAAAGGGCGAGCATGTTTGGCGCGACGGGGATGTGAACCTTCGACCATCGGATTACGAGTCGCACGCCTTAACGCGCTTGGCCATGTCGGGCCTATTTATTTAGTTTAGGAATATTTTAACGGTTTTGATACTTTTTGTTTTAATATTCAATATATAAATAAAATAATCATACTTCATAATGATTCGACTGACATGTATAGAAAGTTAAACGGATAATCAAAGAAAATATTAATGTAGTGCAAGAAGTTAGTGGAATGGTATTCAGCGAAATCAATATTTTAACCAAGCATTTTGTTGTGGAAATGCGCTTAGTTAATTGATTCCATTATAATGTAAAGTAAGTTTCAATTTTTTTTCTGAAAATGGCATTGACTGATGCAGCTATGATCACGTCGAAGACACACATCACTATAAACAACTGATAGTTGCATAGCAACGAAAACACTGGGTAAACAAATGCAAGCACAACTGTTTGAGTACCTGTAACATCTAGATTCTTGTGCCAGAGTGCATTTTTTGATGTACAATAATAAAACGATATTTGAAGAGTAGAATATACATATCGTGAGTGAAGGAATTAATAAGTAAGAGACCTGTTAAATATTTAATGAATCAAATATTATAATTTGTTTTCATTTAATAAATGTATGAAGCTATTTGTTTTTTTAAGCAAACTGTTTTACACGTGACATGTAACAAACAGTACAAGTAGGATTTCTTGAAATACTTTGTCATTCCATGATACCAAAATGTATATTATTATGAGATAAATTTAAACATGTTATTTACTGGACAGATTATACGTTGAAGTAAGATGATGGTTTTATATGTATTGGTGCATCTATCTGAGTTAAAATACATTAGCAAAAAATAAAACATATCCATCTGCAAAAAATGTTCAGAAATACTAGTATATTAAACTTTCTGTTCATACACGTGTACACAATAATTACTTAATTTATACTAATAACATATTAACAACAAAAAAAACATAACATAACAATACCTTTCACTGTTTCTTACAGATATTTTTAAAAGTAAATTATTATCTTTGCTTGGCACTTCGATAGGTTTTATGTAAAGGATATTTATAAATAGTACACAAAAATTATTTACCTGTCAAGTGCGAAAGATTGTGTGAAGTGCTGCCTCCGGAGGATGGTGTTCCATGTACCAAATACGGCTGAGCAGAATGCTGAGCTGCCAAGTAGTTATTGGAAGATGAAGACCCTAGATACAGTGGAGCACTGCACGATAATTTCATATTTGGCGGTGTTTCGGGTGGGGTGTCAGCATGGGGTGGAAGAGGGCTAAACGTAGAAGCCCCTCCGTTGTAAACCACTGACCCCGATGACGGCTGAGAAATGGAATTTGACGAGGAACTATAACTGGAGTATGTGTTGTTAGAAAAGAAACCAGAATTTTTCCCGTTAGAATTAAGAATGACTGCTCCTGATCTACCACTATGGTGACCATTTCCAGAAGTTATCCATGTTCCTGTTCCTCCAACACTTCCTCCGACTAAACAGTCCTGGGCTTCTGGTACGAAAGGGTTTTGCAAATGAGGCGGCTGTGGTGGAGGACTCTTACTAGTAGCGGTATCAGCCAATGACCAGATCTTTGGCTTAGAAGAACTTTCTTCTGGAATTTCACAGCTGGTTTCGGGATCTTCTTTGGAATCTGTTGACAAGTCTCGAGGAGAGCTGATAAAAGAACCAATTCCAGAAAGATCAGGGGAAGGACTTGCTGAAGAACCTGATGGAGTGAAACTAACAACGTTCGTGGACAGACCAGATGGTTGCTGAGAATCATTAGATATATCATATATCGAAGATCCCGAAAACGAAGAATTCTTAGATCTTACTGTATTTCTGAAAGGTGTTAGGTTTTGCTCTTCATTTGTTTTGCTATACTGGTACACATCGTTCTCTCTGCCTAAAAGTATTAATATAACGTTGAACAAAAATAAAAATGAATTTTGATGAAGATTGGAGACCTGTTGCACTGTACAAACATAACTGATTGTAAATTTAAAAAAAAATATTTGTTTAAAGTAAACTATAACTAATTTCTCATATAAATATTCAACATTATTATATAGATTTAGATTCTAAAATAATGCTATTAGAGCTAAATCCAGAAAGAATAATCAAACAGGACATTTTCGTGTTTATTTAAAACTAGCTCTTCACATTGGCGGTAGCTTATCTCCTATTTTTAAATAAGTTGTCTCAATAAGACATTATGCATGATATTATTCGAACATAATAATGGCGAATAGAGTAAAAAAGCAGATTTAATTTTTTCTTACTTACAACTTAAAGGATGTCACTCACACTATGCATACTTTCGTTATGCTACTTATAAATTATTGTTATGTTATTTGAACATACTTTATATTTAACAACATATTAATACAAGTGTTTATTTTAAACTAATATTTAATTACTAAAACACGTTAATTGCTCCCATCTCAGTGGCACAGTGGTATGTATGCGGAGTTACAATGCTAAAAACCTGGTTTTGATACCAATGGTGGGCAAAGCACACATAACCTATTTTGTACCTTTGTTTTTAAGTTTAAACAAACAAACAAACACATTAATTAATGCGTGAGTTGGAGCTCATGCTTCATCAGTTATGTATGAACTAAGAAAAATAAGCACAATCATTGCACATGTTTACACATAAAAACTAAAGTGCCTTTCTTTGTCAGCGTAAGAATGAAACGAAGACAGAAATTACTGTTTTACTTGTGCATCAATGGGGTAAAACTAGACACATAATGAAAAACGTCTTTTAGCCATGATGTTGTTAAAAATCACGATTAGTGTACTTTTAATACAAAATAGTGCATTTTCTATCGTGATGTAATACTATTACAACTATCATTGTATTGAATTTGGTTTTTAATACAGTAAGGAGTTTTAAGGTATTTTTAATAAAGATTTGAGCAAAGTTACTCGTACCAGAACTATTTGAATTAATTCTGCTGCACTGTTAAGGTTACATCATCTATGAAGATGGTACATTATAGCATCATCACTCGAGCCAGAACTATATGAATTGACTTCCGCTGCACAACTGTGGTTACGTTTGTAACTATGAAAATGACATATTATAGCAGCATCACTCGAACTAGAACTGTTTGAACTGACTTATGCTGCACAGTTATGGCTATGTTTGTAACTATGAAGATGGTATAACATTGGCCGTGATGTTCATTGTTGGTCTTCAGAAAACACATACATCATGAAACTCAGAATAACTAGCTATTTCTTCCTGATAAGGAGTGCAAGATATTTGGATGGCGATGGAAACTTTTTTCTGGTTGTTGTTCAGTAACTATAACCGGTGTTCTGTGACAAATGGCGTCACTTTCCTTGAGATAATAGATATAGTGTCAGCGTTCAAGCTCACAATACATCTTTAGGCACTTTACATAAATCGATATGCATGAATTACAAAGTAAAAAAAAGACACTTTGCAGCGTTCGACAATAAATTCGTTTGCATAGCCATGTAACAAAAACTAGACAACGCATAAACCGGTTTAAAAATTATAATCGTTTACACACTATACTAGTCCTATGTCAGATAATATTTTTTAATTATATATGATGCTGCTTATGAATAGGCCAATTTTCTAATGATGACTAAAATTTAATCCATTCTACTTTTCGAACTACAGATATTTTAAGTACTTACACAAGTGAAAGTAAACAAGAATGTGTAATAGCAATAATATTTTAATCATTCTATATTTGTTGTATCTTGTGCCGACAAGGCCTTGCACCATATATCGGGAATCATGAAGTCGGTAGGGAAACAATAGACTTTGCAGTGATATAGACGCTATTTATATCATCAGCCGTATGAGCAACTGCTGTTGTGATGTGAACTAGATTATTTAAGGGAAATGTGATTATTATCAATTTTACTTAACCTATATACAGATTATATATTGTAACAACCGTCTACAAAATATAACAGCACGTTTTTAAATCTATGCAAATATTATCCAAGCTTTTCGTAAGATAGTCTATAGTAGTTAGGTATAATTTGTGTTTCAGTAACAGGTCATTTGTCATTATAATTAAAGACAGTATTTTTACTTTATTTACTCTCTTACTCAAAATTTATGCGAGAAAATTTCTGCTATTGAAGAAGCGAAGTGAATTAACTACTTGACTTTAATATGATTTCTCATATTTTTCGGACTCGGTATGGCCAGCAGGTTAACGCGCTCGACTCGCATTTTGAGGATCAAGAGTTCGAATACCCGTCCAACAGAACATGCTCGTTCTTTCAGACGTGGGGTCATTATAATGTTATCGGCAGTTTTACTATTCATTGGTAAAAGAGTAGCCCAACAGTTGGCGGTGGGTGGTGATGACTAGCTTCCTCCCCTCTGCACTTACAGTGCTAAATTAGGGATAACTAGCGCAGACATCTTTCGTGTAGCGTTGCGCGAAATTTACACCAACCATCTTTTACATTAAAGAAAAGAAACAAATTAACTTTACAAGTGTAACCGTATTTTGATATCGTTAGAAAATAGAATTAATTATCATAAAATTACTAAATTTTTAACAAAATTATTGGTAATTCCGTTTACTTTTTAATATAGGCTAACAGCTTTTTAGTATATTTGAAGTGTTTATAGTTTACTGAAATTGTATTGCAGAAACATGAGCTGATACGTTAATGAAAAAGTAAATCCTTTTTATAGGGCTTAATTACAATTTTCTATCTGAAAATCACTTATCATAAAAATTATATGTTGGATTATATTTAGTAAAATGTGGATGATATTAAGACTTCAATTGTATTTTCAGCTGACAACGAATAAAATTATTCTCATAAAATAAAATAAATACTGGGCACACGACAGGCAAAACTTTCGGCGCCTGTCCTGTGAAAGTGGGTTTTCTCGGGGCACTCCCGTTCCCCCCACAACCAAAACTTAGGCATTGGATTTCTAGATGCCAGCCCAGCCAACTTTATTGCCAGACCCTGAATCACGCCGTTTGATTTGAATTGTATTCATGTTTACATTTGCTTGACTTCTTTCTTTCGGGACAGGTCCTGGCCATTCTTTCCGGTGCTGCCTTTGCCTCCATCCAAGACAACATTTAGAGAGACATTCTCCACCCAAAGAGTTAAAAATAATAATAAATAAATAAATAAAAAACAACTTATCCCTAATAACAATTCACGAAAGGGGACGAAGAGGAACCACAACGTTCCTGAACACCCCAGTTGGAGAAAGAACTCTTCTGATTTCTCTCTCTCTAAACTAAACCCCTGTCATGTTAGTTAGTTAGTTAGTTACAATAAATACTTTTAGTGACAACATAGTAATCCCTTATGTTCAAATGTTTTTAAACAGTTCAAAACGTGACGACATAATACATATAACATATTTCAAATTTAATACAATGAACTAATTGCGAATCTTTTGAACAATGAATAAAATTAATATGGTTTGAATTTCGCGCAAAGCTACACGAGGGCTATCTGCTCTAGCTGTCTCTAATTTAACAGTGTAAGGCTAGAAGAAGAGAGAGCTAGTCATCACCAACCATCGCCAACTCTTGGGCTACTCTTTTACCCACAAATAGTGCGATGGGCCGTTCGTTACATTATAACATACCACGGCGGAAAGGGCGAGCATGTTTGGTGCGACAGAATTCGGACCCGCGACCTTCAGATACGAATCGAGTGCCTTAACCATCTGGCCATGTCGGGCCAAATTAATATGAAGTAATAGTTATATAAGACATCGATGACAGTACAAACCATCAAACCATATTATCAAACATTTTGGAATTATACAGATTCAATCACTAGTAACTTGAAGTTTATTCTCAAAATATTAATGACAAAATATATTTTGTTATGATACTTTAATTGAATGTATTATTTGCTGTTGACGCCAATAACGTATCTTTAATGAATTTGTATATTAATATTTTGGAATAATACCTTTTTTATTTGTTCCATAGGCATTGACGAAGTTTTAGCCTGTAAACATACCTGGTGTCGAGGCAGTTTTTATTTGATATTTTTGATCTGTTCTGCTAGGCTCACTACAAGTAACTGTTAACATATAATCCTCCTCATTAGTGGGGCCGTTGCTCCGTATACTGACGTCACCTTTTCCGGCATTACTGTCCTCACAGCTGTCATCACTTTTATCTACTTGATCTTGGATTTCCGGTTCCTCTGCGTCATTGTTCTTTTTGGCGTTCGAATTGTCATCAGGATCAGTTTCAGTTTTGTTTCTTGGTTCCCAAGTCATTTTGTTGTCTCTTTTTAAACGTCTTCTAGCATTTGCAAACCACGTGGACACTTGGGTCAATGTCATCTTGGTAATGATCGCCAGCATTATCTTTTCACCCTTAGTTGGGTAGGGGTTTTTACGATGTTCGTTCAACCAGGCTTTGAGAGTGCTCGTCGAGTCGCGAGTCACGTTCTTCCTGCGTGCTACGTTCAGTTCTAATCCTCCATACCTAAAAAAAAAATAAAAATAAAAATAAGGTAAAATAAAATGAGGTCTCGCTTCCTGTTGCACAAGCTGGCTTGTCTTTCTATTGTCTAGATGTCAACCAATGTGCATAAGTAAACAACGAATGATGTTTGGAATTTTAAACTAGAGACGCTAAAGTTGGATAAAGTTGCAGCACATGATAAAATGTCATCTGTCGTAATAGAGAAAGTTGACATGTACAGTAATTAACATACTAACGAGAGATTTACTTCATTGCACTTAATTAATGATATATTCAACTTTTTTTTTACGAAATATTGTGACCTTGTATATTCTGATCATCTGACAGGACAAACAGGAATAAATAAAAATAAAAGAAATAACCGATAAATAGTGGTAACAAGAAAAGCAGACTTATTAATACGTTTAAAAAGAAATAAGGTTTATTCTACTCTTTAGTTGTATAGTTTTTTTTTTCCTTTTGGAAATATAAAACAAAATATCTTAAGCATTTATGATTCCTCAAGCTCCTTGAACTCCAGGTAATTACTTTCCATGATAACGAGAAGTTGTCACATAGTAATTTTAGATAATTATACAATTTGAACGTTTCATTTACTAACGATCAAACCCCCACTAGCATAGCGGTAAGTCTCTGGTTTTACATCGCTAAAATGAGGGGTACATTTCCCCGCGGTGGGCTCAGCAGATAGCCCGATGTGGCTTTGTTATAAGAAAACACGCTAACGATCAAGGTCTTTCACTGAGTCCAGTATATTCTTCTGAGTGGAAAATTATAAACTATTATACTGTTGCATAGCGACATTCAGAATCATAAAACGCGTTTTTTTTGTAACTTTTATAGTATAACGTAGTTGCCAAATAGCTGGTAGCGCTAATTATTTGATGTTTCGTACTAGTGAATGAGAAAATACTTATAATGGGGTATTAACATGGGAAAAACGAAGAAGCTATCTTTGTTAAACAGCACTGGACGTTGCTAAAGACGTTTGTTCTCTCATTATTGCTTTCTTTCTCATGCAATATATTTTATTATGCGTTTAATAGGCGTAGAAAAAACAAACAAGAAAAGTTCCTTTCTCTAAGAGTTATGTAATCCCTACGATAAATATCACAGTTGTTTAAACAGGCCTTACATTGTATAGGATATGAAAATATACAAACAAGAGACAAAACTGGCAGTTTTTAAAACTATTTGAAATAAATTTAAAACTTTTTTTTCTCATGTGTCTTACTCAAGCTTGCAATAATTGTGAAAGTACTATCCTATAACACTTGAAAAGTGGTGTTGGCTCTCACGGTTAAACTTAACCCCAATAAATAAAAAAAGCCACTGTACCTGACAATGATTTTATTTCGTAATATAACATCTAAGAGCACTTTCATTCAGAAATACTATATAAATTGAAAGATAAAATCTATTGGACATGCAATTGTAGCAGAAGAGATATTTGGGCATCAAACCCTGATACGAAAATACCTTGTGGAACTTATACATGCAAAAACTGCTGGTTTGGGTTGAGAAAATTTTTTTATGTAGAGGAGCGAACAACGTTTCGACTTTCTTCGGCCATCGTCAGGTTCACTTGTGGAACAAGTGTTATAATAATTCAGCAAATGCAGATATATGTAAAAAAAACCTACAACAACAAGGAAACTGTCTTTGTGATGACCTTTCATTGTGTATTGTTGTGTCTTCATGAAAATCTTTCAGTGCGAATTATAGTGTCTTCGTGATGACATTACAGTGTGTGTTATTGTGTCATCTCGATGACCTATCAATGTGTACTAATGTGTCATCTTGAGGATCTTTCCTGGTGTATCATTGTATCCTGTTATGACCTTTCATCGTAAATTATTGTTTCTTTGTGATGACCTTTCAATGTCTCTGGAAATTGGAAGATCGTAAACGTAATTGTTAGGATGACGTACATTATATAGAATGCTTAAGTGATAGAAGTTAATGTTTTAGTTCATTTTAAAACTGAGTGCATTTTTGGCGGTGAAAAATTATTAACAGAATATTGACTGTGACAAAAATGACAAAGAGCTTACATATGTTTTTGTTTTCCTCACGAAGTTTAAATTTACTGACCGCAATTACCCAAGAATCTTTAAACTTACTTAATATATCAGATTATTACGTTTAATAGCTAACATAAGATTAAGCAAAGTATTTATGTATATTTCTGGGATTTTACGTGTGTCAACAAAATAACGGTCAGTATTCTTTACACAAATCAAATAGTTTTAACCATTAATACCTTCTGTAGAAACTCTTAATGAGAAGCTGTAATTATACAGCTGGTTTGTTATTTAAAAATGCTTATCTGGACTAAGCTGCAGTATTATTATATTATATGTATTTAACAATGATTATACATGTATATTTAGACTTTGTTTTGGTGAAAAGGCTAAACAATGAGCTATCTCCGCTCTGTTCAACGCAGCAAATATTAGCATCACAACTCTACGTGTAATTATATTTAAACGCACTATCTACTTGCCCAACGCATTATTTTTTCTGTAACAAGAGAAACAAGAAATTTCATAAGTGATAAGTAAGTAGCACACTAAATTGTGCATCAAATAACCACAATTATATATGAATTAACATATAAGTTACGAGCGTCGGAAAAAAGAAATACATATTTATTGATATACAAAAATGTAAGAGTTTTATTTTACGTTTGCATTTCAACATTAAAGACAACCGTAAACAATATTCAATACTTTTAAGGGCATTCTAAATTGATTGTGCACCAACACTCTCATGCAACATGCTGTCTGAAGTGATCGACGAACAAGGCTTGTCCCCATCAGTAGCACAGAGGAATGTCTGCGGACTTATACTGTTAGAAATCGAGTTTCGATACCAGATAGCACTTTGTATAGCTTTGTGCTTAATGACAAATAACAACATCATCACATGGGTTGTACTTCAGACACTAAATGTAATTATGTGTAACCAAATAACTTCCTCTTGATGGGAGTAATGTAATTGTATGTATTATATACCGCGAACATTTAAGTACATTTGAACCATTTTCTTAACTGGATTCAGTAAACTACCATAAGAAAGAAGCATTTTTATTTGATAAAATTTATATACTTCTGATTTAATCCGCCTCCTACTCATAATTTATTATATTGTAAACACGATTATTATATAATACACTACACAGATGTGAAGTCACGGGAAGATTGCTGTCCGATCCGATAATTAGCATGACACAAATAGTTGGTAGAAAAGTAGCCTGTGAGTTGGTATTGGATGATGCTCACTCGCTGTTTTCTCTTTAGTCTGTTACTGCTAAATTAGGGATGGCTAGTGCAGGTATCTCTCAAGTAGCTCTGCGCGAAATTCAAAAACAAATAAACCGCTCTGATACTGAGAAAACAGAAACGTGTAACATCCAGACATTATTCTAACTACCATCACTAACGTAAAAAAAGATAGTTGGTTACTGTAGTGAAGTTTGTCGAATTGAAGTTCATTATTGTAGTTGCTATTAAACTGCTACACGTGATATTCCCTCATATAACTGTCTTGTTATTGTTATAGGTTACATTTAAAATGATTATCTCAAATAAATCGATATTGCGTTGATAAAAAGGTTCGGAAAGAAACATATCTTTAATAAAATGTTTCATCTGTGAAAAACATAAAAAACTTAATATTACAATTCGGTTCTGACATATTATTGTTATACCATGGCATGACTGCGGGTTCTGATCTTTGAAACACTGACCAGAATTACAAACGAAGTATCTGCATAGCTAGAGCATTTTCGTCTACTTATCACGTACTCAAAACCTTTGCAGCATATCTAGTCAAATAAATAGCTTCACGACGAAAACATATGAATTATTTCCAATAAAACCAGTTTTTGAACACACGAATACCGAAAAGACTGGGTGGGGCCCAATACATTAATTGTCCACAAAATGAACATTTCATAATCATTTGGTCATGAAGCATATGACTTTTTGCTAGAACAATAATTGACACGTATTTTGATTTTGATCTATTACTGATTCTCAAGTAAAAATAAAAACTCCAGTGGTAGGCAACATTTTGTAGAATGACACGTTGTGCAGAACGTTAAAGAAATATGTAAAAGTTGTAAAAATTCATGTATAGTTCAGTATATCCTGTACTTTTATTCGAAAGAATAATTAGGATCTACTGTATCAGCTATTGTATCTCATTGTCCTGTTTTGTTTGCAAATATGTAAACATTCGTTCTTTGTGTGTTTCTATTATTTACACACCAACAGACATCAAGTTACTTATATTAAAATTTATAAATATAACAAGAAGTTAAATATTTAAAAATTATTATAAATATAACAGTGTAAGTTCTGAAGTCTTAAGAGAGTATTATAACGTCTCATTCGATATAATTATTTCCAATTATTACGTAAAATATTAAATTGGAAGCTTTGTCGTTTACTTATCCAACAACCTTCGAAATTTTAATGTGTTTGTTATTTTTGATAAATTAATCCATTTTATATTTTGAACAAACTCAAAGTAGTCTTAATACATTCCAACTATTGTTCGTATATTACCATAATATTAGCGGAAATATGTTTAGAGAATAAATACACAAAACAACAACTTGTTACCACATAACATCTGTTATACATATTTTACTTTGCTGTGCATACAACTTACTTTGTCTATAATGTTGAAAGGTGATTATGTTTTTGTTTAAATATTAGGTCCTTAAACAAGTTAGCAATATAAAATTAGAGAAGCTTTCTCTTGTGAGAATAATAGAATTAACCTTATTTTTCGTTAAAACACACGCTGGCTTGTTTTTGAAAATCTAGATATTTCATTAAGATGAATATGCAAAATAGTCGATTTCGAAAACAAATACTTATAAAACCAAAATGAAAAATAGATATTTGAAGCATACATGTGAGTGACTGAGGATGTGGTGATAACAGGACGCAAAAAAAAACAACAATTTTTTTTGTTGTTTTTTTACCTGCAGTTATTGAAGCAAGACAGAAAAATGAGCGATGGATATTTTACATTCAGTGCTATGGAACAGATATATGTCGATTACAAGACAAAGAACAGATTTGTTACTGCACTGTTTTTAAAGTAAGGTGTAGTTTAGAGTTATTTTTCCCCTTACAACTACATACCTGTTGGTCTTTCAGCAGATAGCCCTATGTGGCTTTGCTATAAGAAAACACACCTGTTGGTCTTGGATTATGCTAATATTGCCCGTCGAAAAAAGCAACGGATGATTTAAATAAAAATGAAGTTATTACATTTTAAACCTGTTGATTTATTTTACTTTAGAACATTTTAGATTAAATAAAAATTGTTTTTGTATCTATGAAGCAAACTTGAATAATTACATGGCCGAGCGCGTTGATCCGAGAATCGCGGGTTCGCGCCCGCGTCGCGCTAAACATGCTCGCCCTCCCAGCCGTGGGGGTGTATAATGTGACGGTCAATCCCACTATTCGTTGGTAAAAGAGTAGCCCAAGAGTTGGCGGTGGGTGGTGATGACTAGCTGACTACCCTCTAGTCTTACACTGCTAAATTAGGGACGGCTAGCACAGATAGCCCTCGAGTAGCTTTGTGCGAAATTTCAAAAACAAACAAACAAAACATTGAATAATTACGGATTACGAAAAAAATTAATTGTTATGTCTTTCTAAATTAGAAAATATAATTTGTTAGAAAGCATAAATTTATGGTGTTTTGAATTTAACCATCAAGAAACTAACAGATAAGTATATATTTGGTTTATAATATTTGTAAATGCAGAAGGTAAACTTCACTTCAGTTTCAAAAATCGAAACTGATATTATATTACATTTATCTTTTATTGCTAAAAGCAACATTAAAATACTTTATTACAGTCTGATAGGTATAAATATGGAAATGATAATTAGAACAGTATGATATTTCAGTTCAAATATATTTGCACCATTATACATACACAAAATACAATGTAATGGAAAACTATAAAGAAATCGCAAATTGAAACTGATGAATTGACTGATTCTTTCTTTTACTACAACGTACAAATATTTTTTATCCTGGTAAAAGTATGCTCGTGAGATGTTTCAGAATTACGTGCTTATATATTTTTTAAAAAATGCAAAAATGTTAAACTATTTATTTATTGTTTACATTACTCTGTATAAATTTTTGTTTGATTTATTTATTGTTTACATTACTCTGTATAAATTTTTGTTTGTTTGTGTTTTTGTAGTTAAGTACAAAATTATAAATTGGGCTGTCCGTAGTATACCAATCACGGGGATACAAGATATATTTTTAGTGTTATAAGCCTTCAGACATACCAGTATACTTAGGGATGGAACCTCTATTTAAAAAAAAACCAAACATTTTTTTTTCAAAAGTTTCTGGAGTGAAATTTAAATATTTGCATAAAACGGTCTTACTTATAATATATAAACGGAATATATCATTATTTGATAAATGTATAATCAGCGTATGTTAATTCTCAGATACAAAATTGGCTTGTTTTTTAAAAATATTAATTTGGTTGAAAAAAAGGAATAACTGGTAAATTTCTTCGTAGTGTCATAACTACGTACCTGATTGAGTAGACGACACTTGAGGTAGTTTATAAACAGTTTGTTTGGGATACATTTGTCAACTGTTGAAAAATATTAATTATACATTGTAAATTTCTAGATTAAACTGTTGTATATAATCCAAACCAATCAATATTCAAAAAGGGTGCTTTTTAAGTTTGTTTTTTACACTTTGCCTCAAGTGATAGTAAAAAATATTCTCACCATCAATAGCCCTTGAACGCATATATGCGGAAGTGAAGAAAAAAATTTTATGTCTATTTTTCAACTTTTGTCTACTTTCTCTACAGATCAAGGTAATCATATTGATATATAGTTTTTGTGCGAAATTCCAAAAAACAAACAAATGACACATAGTTACATGACAAATGGTGCACAAACAGCAATGCAGCTGTCACAAAAGCATTATTCCCTATACAATATTATCAGTTGGAAAAAAAAAATGTCGACAATTATAAGGCGTAAATATGACTTCACCATAATTGGAGCCAGCTACAGGATTAATGATATGCATTACTACGTATTTTAAGTACGAGGACTTATTACTACATGTTGTAAACATTTTTATGGATATGGCCAAATCAAAGTCCTTTATTTGAGCCTGTTCAGTATTCCGGTTACTTCTTCCACGACTTCCGTTGACATGCACTGACGTTGTAACACTACGAAATGAAATAAATAGCCAATATCTACCTTCCTAACATTCAATACAAAACAAAGCAAGCAATGTAAATTAATAATCGACTTGATTTGGCGTTTCTTAGAATATACAGAAAATATCAAAAAATTGAACGAAACGTATTATCACGGCAAGCAAAGTTTCTTTTTCAACTGTCAAATAGAGTGTTACGCGAAAAAATTTCTAAACTGAAATTTTAGAAAAGAATACACGAGAATATAACGACATTGAGGTATATGCATATTGTATCGCACACTACGACTTTATGTGAAGATGTTTTCATACTTTTCACTTCAGAACCATTACCTCTCTCTTTCCAGGACTTGGTAACTAACAGAACCCGCACGCAGAAGAAATAATGGGCATTCGTGTCAAAAATACATTTCTTTGTATCCTTGGTATAACACAAGTAAGAGCACTCTCATAAATACGGGAAAGTAATGCTTGCACATTAATATTAACTACAGGAGTTGACTGTAATGCATAAAAAAACAAGTTAGTAAAACCTCCAAAACTCCTTTTAACGTGTAAAGTAATGGTATTTACAATATTAAATACGAAAAATTGTACTGTACGGAGATATTTTATTTGGAATTAAATATTTTGATAAATATTAATTGGTTCTAAAAATGTGAGATAGGCGTGCGTTTGTTCAAAACGTAAAATAAACTATAGTAACTAATAACATAATTGATAATTACCATTAACTTATCTCTGTTTAAATTATTATTATATATGTAAAAAGAAAAGTTTATAAGACTTGTATTTTTCTTAAATGTATAATAATAATAAGGTATTTTGTTACTACCATGTGTTATTTAAGAATATCTGAATCTTTAATCAATGTTTTCACCGACAGAGGACCAATGAACTTTAGAAGAGTAATTTGCATACGCTAGCAATAGTTTATCGCCGCAGATTTTTAGGGCTACTCCACGGCTAATTCCATGGAAAAGCATTTATATATGAAGCGTGCTAAATTATGTTGAGCTCAATGATGCGAGATTTCAAAAAAAATATATAAAGTAAAATAAAAATTCAATAAGGAAAAAACAAGAAACAGCTTATATGATGGAACATTTAAGACAGTTGTGGACTGCCAAATCACGCTTTTATCACAGACCATGTAAAAGAGTTTTGTTGCAAAAGAAAACTCTCCAATCCAAAAGTCATTGCGATGAAGTCACGCATACCTGCTGGCACCTCTGAAAAGATGATATACAATGATTTGAATTCGAAGACGGCTCAGAATCGAAAAGTGAACAAGCGTTCAATTACACTTCGATATTCAACTGCTAGTTCTAGGAAAAGGAAAACCAAAGAAACTGAAATTACAACAATCACTTAATCAAAAACCTGTTAAGTCCGTCAAAGATTTAGTAATATGTTTAAGTCTCTCAAAGATGGTTTTGTAATTCTATGTTCACATAAAGTGTAAGGCTGAGAAAATTATCAAGATGTGTGACCTAAGATTGATTGTATCATGCAACACAGAAGCTTGCAACAATTAAAATTGCAATGTCAAGAAATAGTGCACAACAGTGACTCATAATGGCAGAAATAGTTTCAAGTGTAATAAGGGATGCGGAACAGAATCCTTATAAAGTATTATTGGCTCTCAGTATAAACATTTCATGAACCAAAAAAAGAATTCCACACAATAAATGTTTTAATACATTACGCGCAATAAAGATTGCTGAACTTTTCATTTTAAAATTACATTTCATGATTAAATGGTCATTTATTCATTGAAATATTTCAGCCAATAGTTATGATTGTTTCAGAGAAATTAAAAATTGTTAACAGAAGCTGCAATGTGATAGTTAATGGATTTTGTCATTCATGTTTCATTAAACCACATCCAACCATTAATACATCTGTAGAGTAAAAATAATCTCAAAAAGAGCATAAAAAATTAAAATACAGTTTAACCAATGATATGTTGTTGCTGAAACAAACGTATCTCGAGGCCCGGCATAGCCAAGCGTGTTAAGGCGTGCGACTCATAATCCAAGGGTTGCAGGTTCGAATTATCGTCGCACCAAACATGATCGCCCTTTCAGTAGTGGATGCGTTATAATGTGACGACTAATCCCGCTGTTCGTTAGTAAAAGAGTACCCCAGAGTTGGCGGTGGGTGGTAATGACTAGTTACCTTCTATCTAGTCTTACACTGCTAAATTAGGGACGGCTAGCGCAGATAGCCCTCGAATAGCTTTGCGTGAAATTCAAAATGAAACAAACAAAAGTATCTGACTTAAGCCAAAGTGAAAAATGGATAAAAATAACTTCATGTAAAATCAATTAAAAATCAACATACATATGTCAAAAATATGGAAGTCAGATAATGAGTTTCATGAAGATGTATCGTATTACCATATATTGGATAATAAATTGATTCTGAAAACCTTTTCTTTCAACGTCAGATGGCACAACAGAAGCTATTACAGCCTTTAGGCGGATTTTTATAGCATTTTGTTTTCTGAATTAATACATTATATCACAAGAATGACAGAAATTCATCGATGTATTTCATACTGGGCTAATAAAGGCGTTGTTATGGGTTTTGTTTGTAAGTTATGGCAGTTTTATAGTGATCTTTACAAAGGATATATAGAGATAGACAGACCCTAAATACTTTCTACTGAATTGGTCAGTCGTAAAACAATATAATTTTTTCCCCATATAACTATCATTTCCCTTGGTATGACATCAATGACTGATGACACAACTTGTACTGTTATTTCATTTTGAATTCTACTGTTGTTAGTCTCTGATGTCATCTATTTTATTTGCAATAAAAGTAGGGAAAATATATTTGATAGAAAAACATTCCTACTTCAAATGATATTTTTTTTTCAAATTTAGTACACTGACAGATTTTTACAAATTACATCCAGGAATCTTTTTTTGGTGTAAATATAGGCCATATTTGCAAAATTATAAAATATAAGCCTTTCAAATTTGACGGAAAATGTGAGCACACCCACGCAAAATATCACATGCTTATTACTCTAACGTTTTTACTAAGCTTACAATAGACAGTTTAAGTTTTCCGCCATTCAGATTGAACACGGTTGATTTCTAGCAGCATATTACAAGGTGAAAGGATATACGGATCCACGCGTATTGGTTAAGCCGAGCAAACAAGATTAGAAGTTTCCAGTTTCAGTTTTCAAGAACGTCATACTGGTGGACAGTTAATATTAATTATTCATTAAGAACTTTTCAATACAACTTTAATAAATATTATAAAACTATCATAATTAGAAAAACGTTTTGCGTCACGTGATATTAATTTAATCAATTTGCATAAATAGTGATTCTTGATACGGCCCTACCGATTGCATTAATCTAAATTCCGTGGCATTACTATAAATAGGAAAAACAACAACAATAAATTTGAAAGAATTTGGTTGGATCTGTAAAGTAAAGATCTGGTCTGAATAATACGGTTGCGATTCTAAAGCCAATGTTGGTTGCTATCGGGTGTAACTTTCTTACTTGCTGTCGTTTGTTGGTGTGTATTGACATAAAGTAGTGATATCTAACCAAACACGCCATAGGTGTGAAAAAGTTGCGCCCTAAAAACAATTGAGTGTATGACTTAAAGGAATGAAATCAAAGTTGGTGGTCAAACTGATGGCTACACTTAAAGCATTGATAAGGAGTTTACATCAAGTATTCATTCATTAGTTCAGTCTGTATTTGCTCAATTTGGGACATGATAATGGATAAAATAAAATTTTAATTTTATTCCTTTAAGTCGCACGCTCAGTCCTTTTTTAGTTCTACCCTTTTTTCACACCTGCTGATGTTTTTGATTAGTTCTAAATAATTAACATAACAGGACGTACATAATAATAGGGTGCAATATCCAAGATATTTAATTATAACATTTAATTGCAGCTTTATTTGTAAATTGAAACCAAAATTTTAAAAAATAAGAAGAGTATATAGGTGATTAATCCTATGACGCCCTACACCTAAAGTTACCAATCACCTTTTGCAGTCATTTATGAATTAAGTAACTTCACATATTGACTTTTCATTTTTATTCGTTCTAATGGACAATAGACTTTAAAGTTACATGGGCCAAGAAGCGATTACAGTAACTCTGAGCATATGGAACGATATTCTATACAATGGTAAGCGGTCTAAAGCAATTTGATTAAAGTGGATTTGGGTATTAGCACTCAGGAAGAAATGGATTTAACTCTTATATCATCAATGCTGCTTCCATTAAATGCACCTCTGTTATGGCTTGTGAACTCCTTTTCCATGTAATTTTAAATCTTATTGATTGCCTACAACAGTTACTAACATCACACAATGAAAAATCACCAGCAAATTTAAGGATAACGGACCCATTACAAGCTACAGTGACCACATTTTAGTGATGTGCTAATATAGAGTTTAAATATATGGATAGAAAATAAATACATTATTTCCCGTAACTAACGCATTTTCTCAAATTATCGCCAGTATTTACATAAAGCTTACTCTGTGTGACAGCAGTAATAATGCAATGTGTAATCTACTTTTATTAGCATAATTTTTATATTAATGAGTAGAAATACACACACCTTTATTAACATTGAAGTAAAGAAATCACATGTGAAAATTGAATGTGGAATTGCACAAATATTATAATTAGTACACTCTTTGCAATTTGCAACGCTCCCGTTAATTAAGAGCAATACATTACACACATATGACCTGGCATGGCCAGTTGGGTTAAGGCGTTCGATTGGTAATCTGAAGATAGCAGGTTCGAATTCCCGTCGCACCAAACATGCTCTTCCTTTCAGCCGTGGGGCGCATTAATTGACGATCAATCCACTATTTGTTGGTAAAAGAGTAGCCCAAGAGTTGGCTGTGGGTGGTGATGACTAGCTCCCTTCCCTCTAGTTTTACGCTGTTAAATTAGGAACGGCTAGCACAGATAGCCCTCGTGTAGCTTTGCGCGAAATTCAAAAACAAACATTCACACACATATATCATCCATGGAGTATGGTTTCTAACAGCTTATATTCATTTTCCGACTTTGCCTCTGAACTAGGTGGGTTCTATTTTGTAATATTATTTTCTAGTTGGTGCTATATTTATTTAAGTGGATTACAATCAGGAAATATCAGTGTCCATAACTACTGCTTTAAGAACCTTCTTCAGTTTCATCTTATATATTTAATTTGTATTGATGCTGTGATAATATTTATCAAATAAATATTAATTATTATTGTTATTACAAAATCTCTTTTGAATAGAGAACACAGCATGGTACAGAAATACACAGCAAATGAGACATTGTTAATATTTTACCATTAGTAACTCCCATTATTTCTATTTTTTATTGCATAATCAATTTTTTTGATAATATACACATCTGAATAGACATAAAACCTAAGATATACAAAATTTTAACAATTCCTGAAATTTGATGGCATTAAAAACGTATCAAACTGAAAACAAAGATACCCAAATATTCCGAACTCAAAAGATAATGCAATAAATGAGAATGTTGGCTGTGTATTTCCATAATTTCAGTCGTAGCATATAAATCGTTATTCAATGCAAAGATACCCATTCTACGAGCGGCAGAAAATGTCATTTTTGTTTGGCAACGGTTTTACGCATTTTATTGGTGACTTGATTTACGTAACTAAGGTGATAAAATTGAATTATCTGAAAAACTCGAACTATTGCTCTAATCGAAATTGATTTAGTTAGGTCCTCACAACGTGACATAAGACAGAAGACAGATGAGACACTCTTTATATAAATATATATTTTTTTAACAGAGTATGTTTAACAAACACATTATTTTTGATAAATATTGCTCTGGTATTCTAAACTAATCTGTTGTGTGGGTGATTTTATGTTAGTATCCATCACCCAAGGTTTGTTGGACACATTGACGTAATATTAGGAATTGTAAATGGAAACTGTCAAAAATCGTATACAGACTATTTTGTTTTGGGATTTTTGTTTGAGAAGTGGGATGAAATATTTTCCTTTTTTATTTATCTTGACTTTCAGTTAAAAGACACGACTGTTAAATCAGTTAAAAGAGTTAGTTATCAGGTTCCAGTAAGCAATGATTGTAATTGGCAGCTAATGAGGACTTTACAGTAACAAAAAAACGCGAGAAGGATGATAACATTATCTAACAAAGTTTTTGACAGTTTTTTTTAATTTTTACACGTACTCTTAGATAGTATATATAATGTTCAGTTTTCCGGACAAACGATTCGTATTCGAAAGTTCAAATAAAGACTTACTTAAAGCATTGTTTCCTTTTAATTATGGCATTGCTGTGCGTTTTTCTTTGTGTGAAAAAATACATATACGTAACTGAGTTCACGTTTTGAAGTCCTAAAGGTCTAGATATAAAGAACTCGTACTTGAAATACCGGGAACTTTATTTACCATAAAATTATATTTTGCAAATAGAATTGACTACTGCATTTTTATTTTGTTTCCACAAAGTACACAGATGTGACTTATAAAGACGAAAGTATTTACAAACTAGAGAAAAGTAAGTTATTCATCACCACTCACCGCCAACTCTTGGGCTACTCTTTTACCAACGAATAGTGGGGTTGACTGTGACTTTACAACGCCCCCACGGCTGAAAGGGCGAGAATGTTTGGTGTGACGGGGATTCAAACAAGGAAACAGAAGAATAAGCAAAATAACCAAACATATCTGATCAGATTTTTAAGCCTAATGGACTTGGACGGACTAAATAAATATTTTGTAACCATGTTTACAGAAAGACTGTCAAACATTTGCTATAGAATATTAAATCGCATCAAACACCTGCTTGTATAAAGCGGAGAATATATTAAGGTTTCGCAGTACAGTTTATCATTTATGCATTGGAATACAAGATATTACGGAGAAATTTTGTATTTGCAAATCTTAATGTGATTGGGCTGTATTGCTATTGTGATAGACTTATTAGAGGTCAATTTGAAATGCCAGGATGAACGAGAAGATTTAGCTGAAAAATAAGTGGCTAGCGATGAAATTGTTGTTGTTGCTGTTTTGAATTAAGCACAAAGCTACACAATGGGCTATCTGTGCTTTGCCCACCACGGGTATCGAAACCCGGATTTTAGCGTGTAAGTCCGCAGACATACCGCTGAGCCACTGGGGTCAGCGATGAAATAGCAGAGATGAAGAAAGTGAACCATGAAAGTAACGCAAAAGCCAAAACTTACAATAAAAATGAACAGAAATCAGTTTCTTACCCTTGTATGTGGCAGTTTTTTACGTTATCAAGCTCATAACGAACTTCAAAATATTTCTACAACTAAGATCTTTATCGAAATGTAATGTAATTCTTAGAAATAAAAAATAACTATTGCATTATACAATATCAGATGTATATAGGACGAAAGTTTTTGTCGAGAACTATTTTACAATATTAAGTTTCAGACTTCGCTTAAAGAGTCATCCTAATTTACCAATCAGAGACCAGTTAAAAGTCGACAACAACTCCATCTTCTCATGAAAATGTTGGTCTAGTGATAAAAAAATCACCTTTCACTCAATATCCAACAACATAAATGAGAACACAGAGAAAATATATAACTGGCGGAAACTTGAAAAATATGATATACATAAGATACGTTGGTAGAAACTAGAAAAAAATGACGTGTAAGATAAATGCTGGAAAAGGGTCTCTAAAGACAACTCTAGAAATATACAAGAATTTTGATGTGACATTAAAGTTATGGAAAAATAGATTAAATATGAAGAGCCTAACATTATTTGGAATTCCTATTTCGTTTATCATCTAATTGTTTTTTTTTTGGTATTTTTAATTCTGATAAGATATACAAAGAAAACACGTTTATAACATTTTACTCCCTTATTCAAAATACTTAATTTTATGCCAGCATATTTTTCAGAAAATTTATTGAAGAATAAATTAAGATAAAACATATATTAATCCAATTTACTATATTTAATCAAGAATTTTTGCACACTCAACTTACAAGATTTGAAAAATTAAGTAAAATAATCATATTTTGTGTACGCTTTTAATGCCATTTAATGAAATACTATTTTCTTACTGAAGAAAAATGTACCCCACTTTCCATCTGTCAGTTGTGTAAACGTTGTTGTTTAAAAATAAAATATTTGTTAAGTATTTATATCGTAAACACAAATGTTTATTACTGTACCTAAACATGTATGCTAAATGTAGATTTTATAGACATTTACCAGCCTAGGTCTGAAATAAAGTGGACCAGCCAAAGCTACACTATTTATTATGGTCATTATTTGATACCGCGTATAAGACATATTATCTGTACGATTTAACAGATCGTAGGATAAAGTTGTGATTGATTATTTAATGTACATCACTGTAATGCTTATATATCAATCTGATAGTAAACAAGCATTAGGAAATCATAATAATAAAAGTGGTATATGTGTTGAAGAACTTAACTACAGGCAATAAAGTCTGAAAAAAATAACTGATAAGTTTGGTCTCACTTTAACTGTGATAAAAAGAGCTATTGTAATTTTATTTATATTTTAATATCTAGGAACTAATATTCAATTTCATTACATAGTTTTACGAGTGTAATTATAATTCTAAAGCTACGCACTTAAATATTTACGTACCCATAACTAGCCAATGCTGGATCATAGTAAAAAGACGCTGGTTGAGAGATAGATCTCCAATGGTTGTCAGCAGCTTCCTTCATAGTATAAGCAGGATTCTGAAAATAGACATGTAAGTTTAATTTTTTTAAGAAATCATAATTAATACTTTTTACTATCTCAATTTTATTTCTTTTATGTTCTCATAAATGTTCGTGCAACAAGTTTCTTCAGGCATGATTGTGTTTCTTAAAAGTGTACAAATTAATACAGCGAACGTTCATGTTGGGCTCGTGAACATAGACGAAACGTAGGTGTTTTGTACCACATTAAAATATTAATTATTTCAAATTGTACAAATTGTACGAAGTGTTGTTTTTTCCCACGTATTTTATCAGTTAAGCAATGGATAAGAACATTTCCAAAGAGTAAGAAATCATGCTGGTGCTTGTTCAACGAATTGGTTCACTTTGTTTTTAACATTTTTCATTCACTCTAGGCAGGTAAATGTATATGTTTGAAAGAAAGCTCTTGCAAGAAATTTGCTTAGCACGATTTTTTCTGCGTTCTACTTATTCTCGACAACACTCAAAGATACCCTCAATTAAGATTAATGGTTGCTTAAAAACAATTTATGCTTCTAAAGTCAAGTGTCTTTTCTGGGCCCCCCAGTGGCTCAGCGGTATGTCTGCAAACTTACACGCTAAAATCCGGGTTTCGATACCCGTGGTGGGCAGAGCACAGATAGCCCATTGAGTAGCTTTGTGCTCAATTCAAAACAACAACAACAACGCCTTTTCTGGATGTTAACACATGTACCTAAGTACTGTTTTGTTATATTTGTTTTTATATGAAAATGACTAACAAGCGAAATAATGATAATAACTGGATATCGTTTTTGATATGAATCTAGGAAGAAATTAGTTTTGAACTAAATATTTTCTTTTTTTTATCACAGTTCTATTCAAAGAAAACAGTTTCTGTTTTAGTAGTTGTAGAAGGAAAATTAGAAATTTGTTGTATTGTTTTGAATTGAGCACAAAGCTACTCAATGGGCTATCTGTGCTCTGCCCACCACGGGTATCGAAACCCGGTTTTTAGCGTTCTAAGTCCGCAGACATACCGCTGAGCCACTGGGGGGCAAAATTGGAAATATGAGGTGCACAGACTTATACCCACTTTTATCGAGATTCAAATTTCAATATGCGATTTCAAAATGCATATATATAGTGCAAGTCACTTAGGTAACGAGTCTAATATTAAACCTTAATTATTAAAATTATTTAATTCTTAAATTACCTCAATCGTATTAAATATGAGTTTTAGTCAGAGTTAAATAATTACATCGCAGATATATATTAATATTTGCAAACCACAAACATCGTAAAGTTTTAAAAATATTATAGTTGAATTATGAGAAAATCTAATCTTACAACAGTCATGTAACCATAAAATCATACAGCTATTCAGAAGAAAAGACAACATATTTTATGTTCGTTAAATATCTTTTAATTATTCAAAAACAGTGCAGTTAATCAAAGAATAACTATTCATTTTTATTTAACGAACAAAGAAGATGTTTATGACAAAACTATTAAAGTAATTACAGAAACTACACAATGATTTATAATAATAAAATATTATTTTGTTTGTTCTTGAGCACAAAGATGCACAATGTGTGCTATGCTCATTACTTACTGGTTCTTTATATAAGTTTTCAACCAAATTTTTAAGTTGTATTTAGTGCTTACAGTCTCCGTAGAAATATGTCATTAAAGAGAAAAGCCATCTGATTTCAACTACTACTATTTTGTGAAATAAAATGCACAATTGTTTAAAAACAAATAAATACAATTTCGTGAAGCATTTCTGCTCATGGTAACTACTATCTTGAGTAGATGAATTTTCAAGGTAATCTGGTAACTAACAATCTTCATTAAAAATACAACATGATTTTGAATGGAATCTAAATAGATTTTAAACATATCGCCAAGGTTGACAAATTGTAACTCAACAAGCTTAACAGTGATGAAGAGGAAAATCGATACTTAATTTAAAAAGTAGCATTTCAGGGTTTGAAAATTTAGAATATCTAATAAGATTCAAATTTATCTATTTCTTTAATAATTTAAACTGTAAGTAAAATTATGCTATTCAGATTTTTCAAGAGAACCTTTAAAAATAAATATTATTTAATTTCTGTAATTTTGTTTTTAATTTTTCGCAAAGCCACACGAGGGCTGTCTGTGTTAACCATCCCTAATTTAGCAGTGTAAGACTAAAGGGAAGGCAGCTAGTCATCACCACTCATCACTAACCCTTTGTATTCTCGGTTACTAATGAATAGTGAGGTTTATGAAAACATTCTAATGCCTCAACATTTGAAAGTGTGAACATGTTTGGTGAGGTGAGACGGGAATTCGATTCTTCGACTCTTGGATTACGAGTCGAGCACCTCAGCCGTCTTACCACGCCGGGTCCTATTATTTAGTTATATTTTCAAACATTTGAAACGATTTATTAGTGCCCTGTAAAAATTTTAGGACGAAAATCATACGGACATAAGACAATATAGATGAAGTATATCTGTTTATAAATTTTAAATCCGTATTTAACATTAATAACATGATTACGACGTATTGTATGGAAATAGCCTTCTGTAATTAAATAAACAATCAATCTTATACGAAAGTTGTCGCACCTTAATATATATACATGCATAAACGTACCGTTGTTTATTTATATTTTTATTTAAACCTCATTCTATTTTAAACAGTTGCAAGGAAACAAACAATTATATGAGCTCAACTCAATGTTGGTGTTGTATAACTTGCAACTTGGGATTGTAGTCACTTACATTTCCAATTAAACTGGATAATGTATTTTCGGACAGTTTAGTTGTAAAGTCGTCATTGAAAACCACTGGATGACGTCATCTTATAACTTTATATAGAAAATGTACTTTTGCCTCCAAATATAATACCGGAGCAGTAACAGTAGGATAGTTCACACTTTCAGAATTGTAATCTATACAACTGTAGTTGATTCTGGTCAACATTTTTCCTCGTAGGTTTGATAACTGATTACAAAGCATATATTTTATAAATATGGTAAATAACCCTTTGAATTTGTGCTTTAGGAATATCGTAAAATCAATGACCATAATTATATTTAACACCATATAAATTGTGTAAACGAATATCGAGTCGCCCTTTGATTCAAAATAATACAGCGAGAACGTATCTGAGCAACACTTCCATAGCGTCAAATGTACAAATTTGATTATAATTATGTGATACCTGGTGAATCCATACCCTATAAATCCCAAAGGAAAGATTATTTCCGTCCTTTCTTGTTATATTTCTTATTCGTAATACAAGTTCTGTCAATATAAAATTTTTGTTTAATTAGCTAATAACTTCAAACATTTCTTTTCTTGAAGCATGTTGTTACACCAATACATACGTTCAAATATCTTCAGTAAATAACAAATAAATACCATACATACAAATTAATCTGTAAGTTATACAAAGTACTTGTATACAGCTTAACATTACTAAGACGTTTTTTAAAAGCGATAACGCACTGAGAAAAGACTCAACATGAAAATTACAACGGATCCGTTACTATGTTACACGTGTATATACACACGAAATGTGTCAACTTTTCGTCAGTGAATCTAGATGAGCTGTAGATGACTAAATACATAATATATCTAACTGAATACAACAATAATATTTTTATTTTTAGCATTTTGAGTATTTCTCTATGAATGATTGAAGTTTTCTTTGGTGGGCAGGCTGACATTTAAACATCCATCATTACATCTGTTATTGATTTTATTAAATAACTAAAGTGGGGACAGAGGTCTACTGAGATGATTACGTGAGTGTTAAGTAATCTGAATTATGATATTCAGCCCAGGATGAAGATTTACGTGTCCAAGAGTTCGATTTTTTCCTTTATGTTTATACCGAAATGAACAAAAGATATAGTACTTACAGACAGAAGGAAAAGTAATAAAACACTATAAATGCCTTCAAGCCTGATGCGAATACATGAATTGCAGGAGAAAATAAAGAATTATTGCGTGTTTCTATAAACTATTTCTGTGTGAATTGGCCATAACGTATTTCAGCATGCACTGCTTATGTTAAGACAAAAAACAAAACAGTATCAACATGGCCCTTTTCTAAGAAAAATGAGTGATTATAAACGGATGAATTTTTTTAGTAAATCTCACCAAATGGATTGACATATAATTTGGATATCAATAATTATGCAAAAACGTTTGAGATAAAGTACTCTTAGTGCTTGAATATTATTTCTGATTATATTTGTCACTTATTTAATGTTCATTTAATGTCGTTTTTTTATTTAAAACTTTAGTTATATGCAAGTGTCAAAAAGACAAACAGTAAAATTATACAACCTAAAAGTAAATACATTGTGTGTAGTTCAAACTTCGACATCGACGGATTTTACGATGAGCTTCGGAAGGTCTGCTTTTGAAAAACGTGACCTTAAAAATGGGTTAAAATAATTAACTAGTAACATCAATTTCGTAAATGTATTTGAATGAATTCATCTTAATCATCTAAGCTCAAGGTAGAAGAAACACCCAATTTTTTTTAGGACAAACGTAGTGACAACTATCTCCATGAATAGAAATGTTTAAAACATTTAGTAGCAATCAGCAACAAAAGTAAACTATGTATGTGTTAAATATGATATATTTTCATTAATTTAATAGTTGTTTTGAGAAATAAACTCCTATGAACAAACTTGTATACTTAAGGATGTACATTCAACATATCATACGTTATACCTCTTCCTCTGTCCTCAATGGCTCGGAGGTAAGTCGACTTAGATGCCCCAAACCGGGTTCCGATACCCGTGGTAGACACAGCACAAACAAGCTCTTGTGCAGCTTTGCGCTTAACGACAAACAAACAGTTCGGAGTCTCTGACCTTTAAGCACGACTGGTAACAAACATTCTTCTCTGAAAAGTGAGGCAAGTTTTCTTTCCTCTAAGCACTAATGAAATATCGTGATCACTGTAACCATGTAACATACTGTGTGCAGTTAAAGTGTGATAAATCAACTGTGATATATTTTTCGTAATTTGTTGTAAATAAAAAGTAATAATTGAGCATATTTTTTGTCTGAGTTTCTCAAATTTAGATTTGTTGTTTATGTAGTGATTAAAAATTAAAATTACTACCCAAATGGAACCATTTTCTGCGACAAAAATAATATTTATTTAACGGCCCAACTTAATAACACATGGATGTGAAGACTAAATTACATTTTCATTTCCTTAAAATAGCAACATCTATCTAGCTATACACATACAAAAGTATTATCTGTTGTCGGTTGTATGTCCATGTAACAACTTTGTAGAGTATGGATGGATATTAACCAAAATTGGTATCGAGATTCATTAGATCCATGCGGGGTATTTACAAATTTCCAGTATTGCATTTTGGGTTTTGCGGTTTATACAGGCGTTTTTGTATTTTTAGTAGTACATCATCTTCTGTTCATGGAACTTCAACTCATTTGAATTGTTTGTTTGTTTTGAATTTCGCACAAAAATACTCGAGAGCTATCTGTGCTAGCCGTCCCTAATTTAGCTAGGTAAGACTAGAGGAAAGGCAACTAGTCATCACCACCCACCACCAATTCTTGGGCTACACTTTTACCAACGAATTGTGGCATTGACCGTAACATTTTAATGCCCATACGGTTGAAGCGGTGAGCATGTTTGTTGCGACCGTGATTTGAACCCGTGATCCTCGGATTACGAGTCGAGTATCATAACCACCCAGCCCATACGAAAGTACATGGAAAATTACAACTTCACATTTCATTTTTTTGCAGTTTTATGGGTGTTTTTTGTTTTTTACCACTACTTCACCTCGTGTTGAAGTTACATGAAAGTTTGTGGCCCATTCTGAAGTATATGGAAACTTGTAGTTTCATATTTCATATTTTGAAAGTTTTTATGGGTGTTTCTGCGTTTTTTACAATTACATATAAAGGAAGCAGTTTTTCATGACCAAACATAACCTATCATTGATCATAAATCACATAACTTCCGTCCAGAGAATTGGTTCTCTAATTAGTAAATAATATAATAGTGGGCTAGTTGTATGTTTTGTTTGTTTGTTTTTAATTTCGCGCAAAACTACTCAAGGGCTATCTGCGCTAGCCTTACTTAATTTAGCAGTGCAAGACCAGAGGGAAGGGACATAGTCATCACCACCCACAGCCAAATCTTGGGCTACTCTTTTATTAAGGAATAATGGGAATGACCTACACGGGCGGCCATGTTTGGTACGACGGGGATTCAAACCCACGCCCCTCAAATTACGAGTCGAGCGCCTTAACCACCTGATCATGCCGGACCTTTAATGTGCATGTTCACGTATGTTTGCTCGTTATTGGCAAGTTTTCAGAATTGAAACAGCTCACAAGGTTTGCTTTCATTCTTGAATTAGTTTTAGTTTTAAGATCGAAGTGGTTCTGAACTTGTTTTCTTTTTTATCTAGTCACGTTAAACTTACTCAGTTAAATCCTATTTACATTTCATAATTCACTCCAACGAGGTGTGAATAATTTGTCTTAAGTTTAGTTAAACAGCCTTTTGAAATGGAAGAGCATATATTTGTATTTATATCTAAAATTTCATTTTCTAACTTATATGTTCACATTCACAAAATGTTTTATAAAAGTATTTATATAACTTACTAGCGTTGAAGCTCATTAAAAATGACAGGTAGACATTTAAAACCAAAACCGTTTTGTATAAAACTGGTAACACATCAAAGAAAGAAAAAGAAATTAAATCCTCGTCACACCAAACATGCACACCCTTTCAGCCATGCTATAAGTTAGAGTTAATCCCACTATTTGTTGGTAAAAGAGTAGACCAGAAGTTGGTGGTGGGTCGTGATGACTAGTTTCTTTCTTCTAGCCTTACACTGCTAAATTAAGGACGGCTAGCGCAGATAGCTCTCGTGTAGCTTTGCGCGAAATTAAAAACAAAACAAAACCATTACGTATAACTGAGAAAACATTCTCCATATTGGCGCCTCTGGATAAAAGCTTAAAACCTACGATGAACACGTGGTTTCATAAACATCTGCTCTACTTTGGAGGAAATGTCGTCCTTTTACTTAGAGATAACTGGTATTTTCAGTTTGTTTCAAAAATAAAAGTTCTTTGATAATAATTATCAAGCTTGGATTTGTGCTAATATTTGATTTATTTTTCATAGACGTTGATAGAGTGCAAATGAACTTTCGCGCCTTCGATCACGTGTGTCTTCCCGCCTTTCATATTCTGATTCTACTCAGTTTGACCTCATAATGATGTAGATGATGTGGTGCCACACATATAACACTATGCCTGATCTTGTTTTGCACACTCTCCCTGATAGACTTTTATATATCAGGAAAAGTGCCGAAATGTAAAAGCTATTTACGTCTACACGAGCGTTAAAATTCAGCTAAAATGGGAACGGAAATCAAAATAGGAAGTATTACAGGAGCAAAAGTGGAATTTTACTCTTGTTGCTAACAAAATTCTGACCAAATGAGCATGACCCACACGATATATTGATGATTGTTTGTTGAACCCTGACTTTGTTGGTTACAGGTTTGTTAACACCACATATGCCACACAAGCAAACGTAAGCAAAAATTCAATCAGTAAAGAAGTTAACCTAATATCTGCAGCAGGATTATTTTACGTACTTTACATGGAAACGGTGGTTTCTTATAGCAAAGTCACATCTAGTTATCTTATGTGTCCATCGAGGGGAATCGAACCCCTAATTTTAGTGTTGTAATTTCGTAGATTTACACTCTACCAGCGGAACCACAGAAAGTGAGAAACTTTACAGTGTTTTTTGTCGTTTTTTCTTTTTTTTCTTATAGTGAATGTCGAAACATGCAAAAATATGAAATTACTCAGGGGTGCAGCATGTGCAAGGTGTGAAAGAAAGTCGTTAAATTTAAAGGCTAATTATTCAGCAGTGAAGAAAATAACCATTTTATATGAAATACACCACATTATAAAGAGAAACTAGATTATCAATTCACAGTGTTTTTGTTTCGTCAGTAGAACTCAATGCCATCACTATCAGTGAGAGTACCTCACTGGTTAATCGATGTATTCTAATCATTATGAGTGAGAACGGTGTATTAAGATAGCTGTGTTCTTATTTGCTCTTACTAAAATCTGAAAGTAAGCATAAATTTCATGGAATGGACTAAGAATCACAAAACAAAATTATAAGTTATTTCATTGGTTGGTTATTTCAGATATTCGTGCGAAGGCACACAAAGTGTATCTGCACTCTCTTCTCCAAATTTTGAGAAAAAGCAGCTAAACAAAGTCACTGACATCTGTTAGTCTACTGCAAACAAATAATGAGATTTAGCCGTCACTTTTGTAAATCATTTATTTTCCCAGAATTGAAAATAAATTTTTGTGGAAATTAGCAGTGAACCACGAACTCTCAGATCCACAGTCCTTTGTGTTAACTACTGAGCAACACCGACAGAAGTGAAAAGCAAACGAGTAGAGAGTTAAATCTTTATATAGGATGTATGTATATCGTTATAAAAACTGCAACAGTACAAATAAAAATAAATTACATTTCAAATGTAACATTTATCGGCATATCACAGTATGTCCATTAAACAATGAAATATATTTTTTCAATGGTTAAGTGTCTCACATAGGTAATTGAAACATATTAATTGTTATGTCTGTTGTAATGAATTGTAGCGCACGTTGGTTCAAAATAACGACGGATATTTTTAATTTCACGATGATGAGTTTTGTTGGATTCCGACAGTATTGTGATTTACTTTTCAACGTCTTATAAACAACCCTGCACAATAGTTGAAGCCTTGTTTATTTCAAACTCTTAAAGTCTAGTAGATGACGAAGAATATCCTTAAAACCATTTGATTGTTGCAATTTTAAGATAAGTGTCAGATTAATTGATAAACAACGTCCTTCAAACGAGTTTGAGTGCAAGGCTTGATTGCCCTCCACACACTACTCAAAGTGACTTGGAAAGACTTTGTATAATAAACATTATCGATCTTTCAACAAACGGAATTTGACAATAAATGTTTCTTAATATTTATTCTACACTATTAAAAGTTGTTAGATCAGTTGTAAATAACCTTCTGTTGTTGTGGAATATTTGATTTATTAATATATGATAATACACGAAAAACAGGGATAGGACTATTATAAAACTTAACATCAGAATAGTTTTAATAAAAATAAGGTGAGCTACAATATATCGCAGGATACGAAAAATTTAACTTTAATAGAGAAACTAAAGTTTTGCATTACTTGATGAAATAATTTGGTCGGCATAAAGAAGGAACGACTTAAACAGAAAGTCTGTTACTATAAATAATCTCATAAAACATTCAAATATTTGGTAGAAATCTGGAATCAGGTGACAAACCGTAATAGCTTTACAGGTTGAAAATACCTAGAATTTACGGTGTATTATAATGAGAGGTTGTAAAAAAATAATAAATAAACCATTAAAAAGAAAAAGGAACCACGGAAAAATAGCATAATTTGAAAAACAAAGAGAGGAAATCTGAGTTAAGGTAGTACTCGACGGTTAAAAATTGAAAACTGAACAATGTTTTTTGGTATGTATTTAAGCACAAAGTTACACAATGGGCTATATATGCTCTGCCCTCCAAGGGCATAAAAAACCGCTTTCTAATAGTGTGAGTTTGCATACTTACCGCTGTGCCACTGGGGTGAGAAAAAGAAAAAACAAAAATAATTAGAAATGAGGAGTTAGTTCAAGAGGATTGATTTACAGAAGTAAGAATGAATCAGAAAAAACAAAAGAGTAAAACATTTATTAAAAAAATCAATTGATAAGAAGAAATTGAAAAGTAGGTCCTCTCAAAAAAACAGATAGAAACAGGATAGATGTCTGTAAAAAAGGACATTGAACTACAAAGAACAGAAAGTAGAAAGGAAGATTAATGTTGGCAGAATAGAGGATAGAAACGAAAGTTGTTTTAGGTTAAAAAAAGGAGAATAAGAAATAAAAAAGATGGAATATCAAGGAAAAAATAAAAATTAATAATGGAAAAATAGAGTTGCTGAAATGTATAAAACTACCACGTAGAAAAAAAATACAAAATAGAAAGATGAATTATTAAAAAAAAGTTAAGAGCTCGAAGAAAACATGATAAACGAGAACAGAGTTGAAATCAAAGACCTGAAGGACAGAGAAGAAAAACTAAATAAAACTAAATAGAGGGGAAAAAACAAAGTAAACGTACATAGGTAAATAATGAACCACGGAACTATAAAGATTAGAAAAAAGAATAAAAATTGAACAAGAAAAATAACGAACTACTTGAAAGTCATGGCCTAAAAAAGTGAGTTGGTTTTGCAGAAGTGACCATCAAAACGGGAAAGAAATCCTAACGAGGGGGGAAGGCAAAAAAGGGAGACAAATTAGAAGTAAAAAAATGGGATATTCAATTAGAAATCCACAATGTCAACATATATAACCGAAATTATTAAAAGAGAAATAAAAAACTTCAAGAAGCAGCAGAAGAAAAAAAGATCGTTTAGAAGGTTCACAACAGGAAGATTTAAACCGAAAGGGAAAGAAACCAATTAGAAGAAAGAAACTTTTAAATAAAAACATCAATAATAGTTCATCTTTACATTATATTTAGCGAAATTAAAGTCCAAGTTTGTACCTCCTTAGAATAACATCAAATTATCATCTAAGTGTAAGGTAAGGTTGTAGCAATCGAAACTTAATTGCTGTCATGGTTGGTAGCCTATACAGCCATCAGAATCTGGATTATTTCTGCGTTGCTAGTGGTCGGGATTCGATCCTGGGTCTTCATGGTAAAAATGTTGTACGTTACAAACTTAACTAGAAAAGGCACCACATTGTCATAAAGAAGACCGGGAGAGAATCCCATTGCCAACAAATAATTACTTTCTTTCAGGACATTCCTGAGAAGAGTAATAGATTAGCAACAGAAACGTAGGATAAGAGTAATTAATAACTAAAACCTAACTGATAACATTAGTTAATTATTAAAACCTAGCTGATAACATTAGTTAATTGTTAAAACCTAGGTATTAAGACTATTTAGTGACTGGAATCCAGTTTTTAAGACTAGTTATTAACTAGAACCTAATTATTAAGGCTAGTTATATAAAAGATTTAATTACCAATCAATATTATAGCAATACTAATTAAAACTACTCATAAAGATTTAGTGTGTATCCTTCTACAGCAGAATGTAGTCGCACTCATACCTGTAACCATACACACACACATTTATATAGATGGTAGAAATCTAACCAGACATGCAACTTTAGTCATTTCAAGTAAAATATGCGTGAGCACGTAGATAACTGCGTGACTGAAACATGTAGAAGTACATTTAAAGTAGATAAAGCTAAAGATAAACGAAGTGAATTAAACAACAAAATAAGTCGAAGAAATAGCAAATATTCACGAAAAACTTGAGCAAGTAAATTACTGCTAATAAGCGCTATTTTGAAAGATAATGTTATTGTTTGAGGACATGGAACGTTTCAACAATTCGTATGAGGATAGTTGTGTTTCCTTTTATTTATACGAAATATATTTCTACACAGAAAATGTATATTTAATTTAGCACGTAGAATACCGTTGAAACTAAAGCAGCATACACTGGTAGAGGTATGTTTATGATACCATTGCTGGATTCACACCAACAGAACACACACTTAGTTTTTTCAACCATGTTAACTCAATACACCCTAACATTAAGTTCATCTGTGTACAGGAAAAAACTAATCAAACAACATTTTTTAACCTCAAGATCACTGAAACTGATGCACAATTCAAAACAAAACAAACACTCAACATGTTAAGAAATCAAATAAACACAGCCACAAAACCATGTTCACCTGATAAAATTAATGATGAAATCAACAAAATGAAACACTTCAACAACATCAACAAATTTCCTCAGAAAAACGTGAAAAAATTATACGCACACATCTTGACAAACAAACAACGATAAATCCCAAAATAAAACAAACTACAAAACTTTATACTGCTGCATACCATATGTTCCTGATATCAGCAAAAAAATAACCAACGTTTAAATAAAACCTAAAACATGAACACAACATTTCAATAAACATCAAATTTATTCAAAAACCAGGTACAAAACTGGTGGATACTATGTGGAAACTACGCTGACAAACACAACACCGATACAATTTATGAAATATAATTCAACAACTACCATGCCTTTTATATTAGAAAAACACGGAGAGAAATGAAAACTGGATTCAAAAAACAAAAACAACATCTCCACACTTTTCTGAACACTGCAACTCAAACAAACACAACATAAAAACACTCACAGATACCTGGTAAGGAAACAAATATGTACTAAAAAGCAAAATCAAAAAAGTCCAACTTATACAGCAACTAAAACCAAAATTAAACCAATATAAAGGCACATCTTTATACTTATACTAATTAATAATCTAACATCCACCTGCAACGACCTCTACAATCCCGTAACCGTTCATACTCTCGTCCCAAAGACATGTGTCTGTCAACGGTCACATTCAAACTCTTTCTTTCTTAACATGAAGATGACCATTCTTCTCTCCTTATGAACCAAAATGTTAATATCTGTACCGGCTGTTCTGAATACATTTTTATTTCGAGTGGGTTTTTCGTCGTTAAAAATAATTTTATTTTTGATTATGGATTTTTATAAAAGTCCAAATTTGATATTGAAGTAAACAATAATGTCTGATAGCAAACTTTTAGTGACAAGAGGAGTTTTTAACATGATATGCAAATACTATGTTATTTGTTATTTACACGTGAAAAAAAAAGGATTTTAACGAAAAATTAACGTGTTTCAGCTTTGACTATAGTTTGTTTTCTAACGAGCATCAAACGTGCAAAATATAATATGTGTATTATATATCTGTCGATTCGAAAGAATTTCCAACAGTTTTTACGAGTTAAATTATTAACTAAATTGTAAAGTACTCTAGCTACATTCATCGTTTATATTGAATGTGCTTTAAATTTAATCAGTTTTGCTTTGCCTAGTCTATTTCTACAATTCTGATAGAAGTTCATAGGCTTACTGAAGGAGAAAATCCAAAATCTCTAAATACGATTTAATCCGAGTCCAAGATTTTTGTAAGAGAGTGGGTGGTATGTTTTAAGAATGGTTTACTAAGAATCATTATCCAAAAAAGAAAATGATTATTCCTTCTAATAAGTTTTTATTTACTGAAAACTTAGAATGAAATAGGTATACTTATAGTTTAGTTTCCTATCGATTCATAGAAACTCTGTGTGATATTTGAACATATGTACTTAAAATTCTTCGCACATCACATGCACGATTTATTACCATATGAAATATTTTATTTTAATACATTCTTTATACCGAATTTTGAATGTTTTTACTGTGCTAGTAACATTACGAGAGAAACATTCAGTGTTCTCTGCTTGCAAGTTAAATTATATTATTTTCGGAACCATTTGTTATAATGTATTATTTTTCGATAACTCATATTTTAAAAAATGGGCGGGGAACAAACTGTGTACAAAAACTGACAGTTATAAATGTATAAACAAATATGTAATCTTGTTATCTCTTGCTTAGAATATTTATACATTCCAAAAACTAAATGATCATTTATTATTTGATTATTTAAGAATACAAAAATTGGAAATATCTTAAATGAATTGTTAGTGAATCTTGATTTATGGCTGCAAACCTTGACATGCTATGCCCATATAAGGTTCTGCGGAACACTTCTGGGCTTTAAATATATAAGTTAAATATCACAGCAGTAATTCTGTAAATGCTTGCAAGTTCTTGCATCTCTTTCAGTATCAGTATTCTCTGGGGATGCAAATCATATTTGAGTTGAGAGGTGATATAGAAATTTGTACAAATCAGCATAAGCTAAAACTTATCTCGCTTTAACACGTGTAAATAGAATGATGAATGATGAAGACAATCTAGAACTACGTGATATTGCACTAAGAACTTTGGTTTCCACTTGACATTATGAAATATCAGGATTTCTTATTGTATTTTCACCCTGTAAAGACGTCTTTACTTCCAGGCCCAACGGTCTGAAAAGTTATTGAAACACATTAAGAAATCAACCAGTTTAGTAAGACCCATTCTGTTATTATTGGTGACAAACTGATGGTAAATAAAAAAATTATTGTTATTTGTTCACATGTGTTTGTTTCTCCTTTTATTAGCTGTATTTGATTAATTTCTTGCAAAACATTTTGTAATTTTATTTTTGTGCATTGTCAATACTCATAACTTGTAAAATATTAGTATTTCTGAATAGCATAGTCTAAGTCATTAAATTACTCTTTGGTGCATTGAACAAGGATTTGTTCTTGCAAAACTTACTTTGAACGTCTTTGAAAAAAATTGTAAGTCGTGATCATGGAAAGTACTTTCTAGATCCACGTATAATTTACAGTTGAAAGAAGGATACCGCAGTTGAGATAAAGACATACTCTAAAAGTACGGCAAGGACAAAGAAAAGCCAAGAGATGATAGTCAGCTAGAGTTAACATCATTTACTACAAGCTGACCAAAAGCATAGAATAGAAAAGATGGGTTATAATGGTGATCATCAGTCTAGATATCCCAAGAATAACTGAAGTGATATTTAAATGTATCTTAAAAGCGTGCTAGCCAACCAAGGCATTGCTAAGGACCAGTAAAAGTCACTTTTATAACAATAAAATGTTATAATGTTTACGATAGAGCTGCAATATTATATGATGAACCATTCTTACTCAGCTGTGAAATTTTTGATCTCCAAGGAAAATTGGGAGTCTTTTTAGTTGGTGATAAGCATATCCTTAAAACTTTAGCTAATCGTTTGCTAAAAAAAAGCAGTTGTTATGGGTTATATGTCATTGAGTACTTCACTTAGTGGACTAAAG
Organism: Carcinoscorpius rotundicauda; assembly: GCA_011833715.1. Lineage (NCBI taxonomy): Eukaryota > Metazoa > Arthropoda > Merostomata > Xiphosura > Limulidae > Carcinoscorpius > Carcinoscorpius rotundicauda. Next base: position 79,630,363 of record CM022395.1, read on the forward strand.
CTTCTTTGTTTATTGTTAATGTGTTCATTGAACAATAGCTAGCATGCTTTATACTTTTTAAGAGAAGACTCGCGTGGACAGGAGCTAACTTCAAATAGCAAGAATTATAACGAATTGGGTTTCGTGAAAAGAGACGGTTCACTATGTCATTTTTATCCTGATGGTTTGGCTGAATAGGCAATGAAACTATTAAGTGGATCCACGTTAGGTTTGTGAACCCTGCACGAATTGTCTAGAATCATGAATTTTCTGATATTTTGATGAAAACTATAGATCCCAGTGGATCTGATATTTTGTCCTATATCAAATGCAAATATACTTTAGTGTCAACAGGAACACATAGAGAACTTGCATTCTGCAATAGTTGGTGCAAATGGTGTATGAAGACAATGGCCGTATATCAAGGAAAATATTATGACAAAACATTAAAGGTATGCTAGTTTGAGCTGGGCACCTGAGTACTACTATTTTCAGATCAAACATGATATCTGTTCTCCAAAATAAAATGATTAATATTGTGGGTTTATTTATGTAAAAAAGAAATGTTTATTTAGTTCAATAACTCTATTTTTGGTTTAATTTATTTTGAATTTACTGGATATTTAGCCAATATATTTGAATAAGGTTTCTCTTTTGGTGTGATAGTGTCGTGTATAGCGTCCAAGGAGGTGAGTGTTGTCATCACAACATCGATAATTAAACTTATAATTTGGATTTTCATTTTACTTTTAAAGGTTTCGGTGTAGGAAGTTTCTCAGGTAAGGAAAGGAAAGAGAGTTGCAGTCAAAGAACTGCTATATTTCATCCATCCCTGTATTCAGATATACTTAGATAATATTTTTCACACTTTCCATATATATATGTGGTGTCTGGGGAGATGCTATTCTTATAAACAGCATAAAAAATGACGTAAATTTGTGCTAATCTTATGCTTTAAACAAAAGTTACGTTTTACAACAGTTAACCTGTATAAGCTCATAGCTGCTTGACCCTATTTCTACATATTTCTTCCCTGGAGTGCGGGTCAAACGCAGTTTATGGGCTGTATAAATATTTGCATAGATTAGTATGTACTGAGAAATTATCTCCTCGAATAAGTATAATGCAGGTTATCAAGGAGTTTGGGATATAACATTAGCAATCACAGAAAGTTAGTAAACACTGTGAAGTTGACAGACTAGTTTAGTCAGACAGTCAATAATAATGACTCATTCACTACAAATACAAATTTTATAACTATTTTGTCTGGGCCACCTCGAGGAATCATCAAGTTTAACCACTCGCACAATTTTACAGTAGTGTATTGTCTGTCACTCAGTCAGTAGGTACTAAAATTATGTCACATAAGAGACACTTAACGTTCTGTTTGTACTGCCGTGACGTCAGTAAAACATGCGCATGCCATGAATTACGAGAAGTATTATACACTCTGTAGGCTAAAAAAACAGCATGATATATGAGCTTCAAAAGTAAAAAATCGAAATATTTGTTACTCTTAATTTTGGTTTCATTTACTTTTGAAACAAAACACCTTTGAGAACCCTCAGAAATACATCTAGTACATTAAGTTGTGTTTGCTTCTTTCTATGATATTTTCGTTTGATTTACCAATTGCTAATTATTTTTTGAATTTGTTGTGCATTTTGGTTAGCTATAAAGTCTCAAAGCTAATGCAACTACTTGTGGCTAAAATAATAGCTCCAATGTATTGTTCACCTCGAAACCCTTTTATTAATTTATAACTTGTGTATATGAAAATATTCATTGTAAACGAATAGATATTTAATTACTTTTTACCAGTATGACAATGTCTACAGTACAAGTAATAGCTGCAAATAATAACAGTGTTTTGCAGACTAAGCACATGTATTTCGAATATTTTGAAGAAGAGTAGTAAACTGTTCGAACGTGCTTGAGTTTTGGATCTCGTTTGAAAACCGTTACAACTTTTCTATGTGATCCACTGTGTCAACCTTTTAATCAAAGCTTATTTCAAAGTTACAGTGCAAATACTAACAATAGCTTTCAATGCTCTGGTTCGCATGCTTTCAAAGACTTATTGTGAGTAAAATGCTGAAAAAAAATATATTTAGTTCAACGTTCTTTGTGAATGTAGATCCTTTGATTCAAATGTAAATTTTAGAAAGTGTAATAATGAATAAGACTGAACTACGAATCTGATTGATTTTAATCTGTTATTTAAAAACACCTTTTTAGTGCTTATAGGAACTAAAATCGATCACCTCTTTCCATTTGTTTATCATCTGAGGATCGTGTGAAAATGTTGTGGTTATAACTCAACCAAATCTTCATCTGAGGTTTTTGTCTTGAGGAATATATATATAAATTTGACTTTTCACTTACAGTGATAAGTGTAATGAACTGTGTATTTAAAGTTCTGAAGTTCATATTTTATCACCGCTCCGACAAAATTAATATTAATAAGACAATGTTTAAACGTATTGTTTTCGGATCGTTTTAATTTTCGCGTAAAGCCACACGAGGGCTATCTGCTCTAGCCGTCTCTAATTTATCAGTGTAAGACTAGGGGAATGGCAACTAGTCATCACCACCCACCGCCAACTTTTGGTTCACTCTTTTACTAACGAATAGTGGGATTTACCATCACATTACAACACCCCCATTGCTGAAAGAGCGGGCATATTTGGTGCGACCGGAATTCGAATCCGCGACCCTCAGATTACGAGTCGAACGCCTTAACACGCTTGGCCATGCCGGGCCCGTACTTTACGACTATGAAGGTTTTATAAAAAACGTTCAAATTCAACTGTTTGGACTGACAAAAGTACCCCAAAAGTTGGCGGTGGGTGATACTCGCTATCTATCTGTCTTTCCTCTTGTCTACAGCTTAAAATTAGAGCCGTTAGTGCAGATAACCCTGATGCATGTATATTTCATGGAAATCAAACAGAAAAAAACTAATTTATATGTGGTTTAATTTCTTTATTAAAGACAACTCTTGCTAGAAGTAATAATTATTTATATTAAAAAGTTACACAAGTGACGAGTAGTTCAATTGTTTTATAAGGTCTCATATATCCGTTCACTAATTGAATTTATTGTAATATATGTATTGGTATAAGTCGAAGTTATTAACCGCGGCATAACAGCTCATAAAATGGTTACGAATTTTTGAAGTGCAAACTTTAAGCCCATAGGTTCGTAATCTCATGACTGATTTAAGATATAATTATAGTTTCGAACTCAGGAAGTAAAACTCTTTGGACGGATATATTTGACCATGTCCAATTTTTTTTTACATTAACTTATTCTAATTCGGCCTAAAAGAAATTCAGTTTGAGAGTAGTCTGTTAGAGATCCTGACGAATAATGCAATTGAATCTGGTTGACGCAGATCCGACGCTTAGTTTTGATGTTATACAAAAATATTGTTAGTAAAAGAGAAAATAAAGGTCTCAAAGATTAAAATTCACTGTAATCCTGCCTATGAAAATTCTATGCGCTGCAGGCTATTCAAGACTCCGTATTGATCAAATAAAGCAGTTCAAGATAATATATTATAGATAATTAAAATATTTTAGTAATTCGAATTAAAATATTATTTACAAACTTATTCACCTTCAGGGACCATTTTAATTCGAAAAACAATTTTCTTAATAAACTAGAATCATGCGAAACTCAGAATATGCTCAGCCCTCTCTTTACATTACATTTTCTTATCTCATATTTATGCTCATAAAGGTTTTAATCCTAGAGTCATACACTCGACTCAACACATATTAATTTCCGTTACACTACCAAAGGCATTAGTGGAAATTTAAGCATAAACACTCTAATATGTTTTCTTACCAGGGCAGCAGGATAAAAAGCTGAAGTGTCCACACCAGTGAAGTTGTGATAGCTAGCTTGATCGGCTGCATACCCTGCACCGTTGTAGAATCGCGGAGAACCGGTAAGGCTTGTTGGCAGCTGAGGATACGGTGACAACAGACGAGAGTCGTAAGCTGGAGGCAACGAACAGACAGCACCGTGTGGTGGCGGCGGCTGAGTCGCATGTGAATCAGTTGCTAGCGGGGAACGCGACGTTTCGCAACACGAGGTCCCTGAGGGGCCTGCCTGTCCCGTATTTCCCAGGAGCTGAAGAGAGAAACAAGTTATTGTTAAAGCAAATTTATGATCAGCAATCATTCTTCTACATTTCTAAAATATTTAAACAGGTTTGAAGAGTTCTATTTCTTCTTCCTTATTTATTGTGGGATTAAAACATCATCACCTCTTTGAAAGCTCGAATTATACCGCATATTTTAACGTATACAATTTTAAGATTTAACAATTGTATGTAAAAGTAGACAACAATTACGTGACTTTTGATCTCAACGTGTAAACACATCATCGGATAATAAACAAACTCGGAGAATGTGCGAATATTTCCACACATTTTAACCAAATTAATGTATGAAACATGGTTAGAAATACGTATAACGTAAACCCTTCAACCGAAAGAACAAGAAAGAACTGCTATAATTCGACTAAAAATCACATTTTATTGAAGAACTACGCATTGGATCGCAATTAATGCTATCGAAGTTCTTGAAATATTTATGTTTAGATTATATACTGTATGTTTAACTATTAAAGTGTGCAATATATAATATCTCCAGAAATTGTGAAAACATAAGTTTCCTAGTTATTTTCTTTCTAAAGACTGGCCTCTACCTGTAAGTATATATTTGGAAAACAACAGTGGTAATCCTCAAAGACACCCAGTTGCTCATGATAAGAAAGAGCATTTTAATAAAGAGATTTATTTTCTCTCATATTAACACCGAGTGACCCGCTAGTACAGCGGTAAGTCTGCTTATTTACAACGCTAAAATTTGGGGTTGGATTCTCCTCGGTGGACTCAGCAGATAACCCGATGTGGTTTTGTTATAAGAGAAAACACACACATACATAACCACCGGATATAGCGATGGTTTTCAAACAAAAAGTTCTTTCAGCCTGTACATACTAATACGATGCATGTTTCTACAACGTTAGAGACTTCAAAATTCGTTTGTTATACAATTAAAATACATTATGACATTTCAACACTTCATAAAACGGTAAACTCAAGAAAACTTTCAAGAAGATAAATATTACACACTTAAAATTTAGCTGAAACTAATATATGGAAAACTAATTTTCAACATTTGAAAGTACAGTAAAATTTTCTGTAGAGATACTGAATGTCCAAACGTAGAATTTAGCATAATATTCTACGTAGATACTCAGATAACAATTGATATTTACTGAAATTCTTAGTTAGCACTAACATTTCGAATGGTGTGATTGCTAGAAATACTGGTAAATATAACAATCAACCTGTTTGTTCTTCACCTAAACATCTTCAGCGAAAAGAAGGGGATGAACTAAGAGTTTTATTACATCACAACTTATCATATGTCGTGAGTTTGTTTTCACATCAAACTGCCAACATAATGTGTGCAATGCTACAACTCTTAGCTCATCCCGCCCTTAGTAGCTGTTTTTGTTTGTTTGTTATTCCATAAAGCTGTAATTTAGAACAGATAAAGTGATAATAGTTGTTTAGTGTTGGTTTCAATCTAAAACTTTCGCGAGATAAATTTGGTGTACAACCTTACACGAAGGATATTAATAACTAATAAGACGATTCTAAATGAAAACAAACTGTATGAAAGCAATGCATCTACAGAAGAGAAGTACAGTGTTTAAAAATCTCAAATTGTTTGGTTGGGTATCATACAGTTAAAAGAGCAGTTAAAGGGCTTACTTTTTAGTATCTGATTACTTTAACCGCAGAAAGTGTTTTGCTATTTGCGGAAACACCATCTAAAACCGATTATGATATTGGGGCACTCGCAATATTCTTGGCTTCATTTAAGATGTTCAGCGAAGTTATCAACCTAAGAACTGAAAACCTTTTACTCTCCAAATTTATGCCTAATTGGTTTTTAAGAGGATAATTTGCAATAAGTGCTTTATTTTATTTATATAAAGAAACCTTTTATGATATTCTGGATTACAAACATGAAACGTTTTCCTGAAGGATTATATAATTCCTAAACATAATGGAAATTTCTGAAAGAACATCTCACTTTTAAAACGTTTTCCTGAAGGATTACATAACTCCTAAACATAATGGAAATTTCTGAAAGAACATCTCATTTTTAAAACGTTTTCTATACTCGAATCAAATAAGTTTAGATTTACAGACAAAATTGTACGTTCCTTCAAAACATCCTGTTGACTGTACACTCATGAATTAAGATCTTTAAGAGGACCTGAAAGTTATTAAAAACTAATGGGATAAATTAAATTTTATTATTAGTCTTTATAAATAAACATACAACCCTTTAACTTAGCTGGAATAAACCTATTAACTACGAGCTAAAGACCGTCATTGATTTTACTTTTAAATACATATGAATCTTTACAGCTCAACAATACGACCATTATCAATCCAAAAAGCTCCACTTCTCCATATAAGGTATTTTCTTGCAAGTCCACTTAGTGAATAAGATTAACTAACGGATAATACAACTAATAATTTACTTCTTTTTCTTTCAAAGAGACCAAGGCAGAAATAATATGTTCATTTCCAACAAAATTTTAAAAGTTTAAAGATTCTAGAAGATGTCCGTCTGGCGTATCAAATTGTCTAACAAGTTTTCAAAATTGAAATTTTAAAACATGCTCGTGCATAATCATTTAAATATATAAAAAACACACAACTCATTTTTTTAGTTGTATATTGTTTAAAATGGTGTAATTTTTACATAATCATCTCTACTGAAAGTTTTATTTAGTCAATAAAAGAAAATTGTTCCTGTTAATTTCAAATGAACACAAAACCAGATACGCACGTGACGGACTTAATCCTAGTGTCCAAGTCTGATGGGTATTTGCGACATTGACAACAATTGCATTTATTCAATAAGTAATTAACAACAATGATGTTTTATTTAATAACACAGATATTTATCAACACAAAAAGTACTTCTAAAGAAACATGACAAGGCTATTGAAACACACAATGAATTTTGTTTTACGTTTGGAAAGTCTCAGTTGTGTCTACGTTATTATATTGTATGTAAATCTTGAAAGCAAATAATGTGTAAATTTAAAATTAAAATTTTCTTTCGGTTTCATAGATCGAAAGAATATGCTTTTATTGTAGACGTGTGTACACATAATATGATTTTTAATTAGATGTAACTATGTATAAACGAGTACAACAAACTCTCATATCACAAGTTAGTTCATAAAGACACTAATTTATCTATCAAGATTATTTATGCTTGAGAATAAATTTTTAAATTTTAGGTAAAGAAATGAATAATCTCAATTTTCATTTTCTCGTTAGGCTTAAGTCTATACAACGATACTATACCAATTATACAATAAACGTTTGGAATATTTTTTACAATATGAGATAAAACACTGAGAATATTTTTGTATCATTTCTTGATATTGAATGCCAAATTTTCGCTCATCAAAGTATAAAAGTCACAGGAAATTAGTATATTAATTTTTTTTTTGAATCGCAAATCTTTGAAACTAATTTTTATATCCGTATGTAAACCACAAGCCACATCTTTACGTTTACGAGCATATGTACATATATAAAAGTGTGAGTTTTGTACATTATGAAGGATAATGCTCAGTTTACAATACTCATAAAACAATAAAATAAATGTATCACACTTCTCTGGAAACACTTCTTTACTCTAAAATAAAAAAATAACCTGATTAATATTTTGATGAGAGCACTTATTACTGTATAAACTAGCTTTGCCTGATTTGTCAACAAATGACGGGTTGAAGTTTTGTAAGAAAAAGAACTCGATTCCCTCCTTCCTGCAGAGAGCTTTGTTCACCAAACTTCACCATAAAATAAAAACAATTTTCTGATTCTCTATCTATAAAAAAAATTTATGAAGCTAGTGCAACGTAAATATGAAATTACTCATAATATCACACATATTGATTGACAAATTGCATTTATGTATGTTAGACCAGTTAATCGGGGTAATAATAAACAACTCTAGGCAGCAGGAGTTTCAGGCCTGACTAACTTAATCTTTTCATCCAACAGAAATACTTGTAAGCATTCTCGATTTATTTAGTTCATGAAGTTATCGTATTATAGTGTTTCTGTGGTAAGTGAAAGGTCTCACGAAAAAGATGTGACCGATTCAGGTAAACTAGTTGTCTTCCCTCTAAACTGATGTGATTTACATAGTTAAGATAGTTGTTGCTTATGTAAAGTGAAGTGCCCGATACAATTAATATTATTCTTCTATACTTTTAATTTTGAATCGAACCCACAACTCTGAAATTGCAGATCAAGCACCGTAACCATCTGGTCAAGCGAAACAGCTGAATTCAACGTTACAAAAAGACTAGTTTTATGTATACTAAGTGGCGAGTTCAATACTAATATTTAAATAAATCACGCTGGAAAAGTATATATATTTTGATACAAAGTGATGTGCTTTTCTGTTTTATTTCAAAATTGAAATAAATCACTCACGGAGTCACTCGCAGACGAAGTGTTGGTCTTAGTTGTATCTGAAACTATTAATTTTAACTACCGGTTAGAGCAAACTATATGCTGAAAGCGAAACTAAATTTAAGCCTGGCCATCAGTTTATATACGTTTATATGTATAAAGATTATAATGCTCTTTTTTTGTTTTCATTCAGATTGAAAGCCACTTATTAATAGTTCATTGTTTTACATCTTTCGGAAGAAAAAGCGTGATATTACCTTCAAAGAACTTGTTTGGTACATTTTTGGAAATCCCAATATTAAAGCTAATTCGTTAAAAAAAAATTATTCACTTCTTTGGCAGAGGCCCGGCATGGCCAGGTGATTAGGGCACTCGACTGAATCCCCGTCACATCAAACATGCTCGCCTTTTCAGCCGTGATGGTATTATAATGTGACTATCAATCCCACTATTCGATGGTAAAAAAATAGCTCATGAGTTGGAGATGGGTGGTAATGACTAGCTTCCCTTCCTTCCCTCCAGTCTTACACTGCTAAATTAGGGACGGCTAGCGCAGAAAACCCTCGTGTAGCTTTGTGTGAAATTAAAAAAAACAACATTTGGCAGCAAGTTTAAAGAAAGTTTAATTTAGATTTAAATAAAAACAGGTAGTTTACTTTTATAACTGCGAGTGCGAACTGTATATTTGCTTAATTCAGTTGACTGTATTTTTTAGTATTTTATGAATAATGTTCAAATAAATCAACAATATTTGCGCAATTTGTATATGTTAAACAACAAATGAATATATTAAAGTTAATTGTTATGGATCTGGATACAAGGCCAGATCCGTAAACTAAATTGCAATAGTTATTCAAACTATCTTATATATATGCATATATATATATATAAACGAACTAACAAATTTTAAACATAACCTAGTTTATTATAAGTAAAAAATATCTTTCTAGAGTTTTATGTGGCACCCATGCTTTCACTAATTGAATCACAGCTGTAACCAGTCATTCAATAATTCATTAGTACGATGACTGTCATTCCACAACTAGTGGAGTGCATTTTGCGGACAGTCATTCTGTAATTAGATTAATAATATAAGTAATAACAGAGGCAGGCTTTGTACACTTGAAAGTCTGAAATTTATTGGCAGTAATAAGTAATTTTGGATTTAGTAACCAACTTTTATACTCACTTGATCTACACGCACATGTTAGTCTGTCAGCCATTTTTATTTCGATATAGTTGTCAGATATTCTTCATTTATTTCTTCGAGTGCAATGTTCAGTAATTTATAGGTAGCACTATCATAAGATGGTGAGTCATTTACCAGTTAAAAGTCTAATACATCTTGCACTTGGTAATTCTACAATTGTAACAATTGTAAAACATATACAGCGAGGCGTCAAATTAGCCGCAAACAGAAATAACAAATCTGTATTTATTGTGTACCTTAATATTTACGTTTAAGAAAAAACTGACAAACAATACATCCAATATTATGGAAAACAGCACCTTAACTAACCACAATGATGAATGTTTAACCAGACAACAAATCTTGCTTACTCCTGACAGAAAAGAGTTAAATCTGGCTTACGTAGATTGGGATTATAGATAAGGTATCCCTTAAACTGCTTTAACCCCGCTTGGGGATAAAGCAACTAAAAGTTTAAATCAGTCAACTTTCACGCACTAATGCTCTTTACACACATATTCAGTTAACGGCTGCAATATAAGGTGTATAATTGTTGCATTCGGAATATATTATTTATAACAAAGAAAAGATCGTAAAGTTTCTCGGCGTGAAATGAATTGTTAAAATACAATTAAAATGACGTAGAATGATTATGATTCTGGTACAAATATAATCATACAACATAGGCATATCTCTGTATGTTCAAAAAAGGGAATTAATGTATTTTTAAGTAACATTTCAATTTATGTGAATCTTTTTTTATACATGAAGAACGTTTAAGAACAACAAACTTAGATTCACTAAAAATCAACAATATAAATGTTTTTGTTCGAAGTGACAATAGCAATACACATATATATATATATACATTACTTACAGTACTTATAAAAGGAATTACTATACAACATTTAATTCAATGAAAATCGTGGATTACATCATCAGATTGATATAAAGCTTTACCTGGTTTTTTAAACGTTTCTATTTATTTATTACATATGAAGCAAATAACTGTCTTTAACACAAAAAATGAACAAAGTAGAATAAAACACCATTAAAACTGAACCTTCCACTGTAGTAAATAACACAGGTCTGCAAATTTAAACTTTATAAAAGTTGTTTTGGTTTTAATAACGGATTTTTTCCCATAATTTAGCTACGATTATTTCTAACATAGAATTTTTTAATATAACGTGAGGATTTTTTTACAAATCGGAAAGAAAAAATCTCACTTAAATACAATTTTTATTTCTTTTACCAGAATGAACATTTTGTATTATTATACTTGTTATATATTGGTTTATAGAACGATCGATAATATTTTCAAATCGCAATTGGTCTACAGAAATTTATAGCTTGTAGCTATAACATTTTAACCATAACAAAATGTGACCCGATTTCAATTAAAATTATTCACTTGCGTAAAAATACGGAAGACGTTTTATGAAAAACCAGTACAAGACGGAGAAAAACACGAATATGATTTTCGGATTCAGCGTGCAGGAATGACCATAGGACATTTGAACTTTTCAAGACAATAAAACACCGCAAGCCTGCTATTACTGATTTCACATGGGCTAAAAAAAAAAAGCTCAATTTCTAACATTAAAAACTGGATTAATAATGTTATAAATATTTTATGAGGCGTGAAAACATGACAAAATCGACTCTCACCTCTTAATACTCATTAAGTTAAAAATCTAAACTCGTTGTTCTTTCCCTAGTGAGAAAATATTTGGTATGAACATACTTACTTGTGTAAGCCTTCTTTGAGAAAATTTGAATAAAGAGTATAAATGTAGGCACAATTCCCAAACTTATGTAGGTCTTAATAACAAAAAGTTATAATTCACAAAAATGAAAATATTTTACGTCGGGATGTGAAGTTTTTACTTCAGTGTCAGAACTGGAATGTGTCTTTGGTACAGTTATTTACGCCAGATGCTGTTAAACTCCAGTCAGCAACGTTAATGAGCTCTATTATAGCCCTTATCTGTGTTAAATTTAAATACACAGATTACTCGTATATGGAAGACGTATTGTATAAATCTAACAGTATGTCGAAAACATTTTCTCCACCATGTCCAAATAAAGAATAAAATGTTGAAAGAAATAACAGTATCTTAATGCTGTTGTGTTACGACAAATATAATTAATTACAATCACGTATTCTCAGATAAAAAATCTTCACACAACAGCAATATTACAACCTTTCATTGTAGCTGTTGCCATGACAGAAAACGCAAAGATGTGCTTGACTGTTTTTGAATTTTGCGCAAACCTACACGAGGGCTATTTTGCACCAACCGTTTCAGATTACGAGTCGAACGCCTTAACATTATTATTAGAAACAATAATAATTAGGTCTAACAGACTTATATGTTAAAATATATTTATTTTGAAAAAGTCCTTAAATATTTACAGAATGCCTACATTGAGCAATATACTCAATGTGAAAAAAATTACTTGAGTCACAGAATTATTGAGGTTTCCTTTGTTTAAATTCTTGTTTTAAGATCATGCTTCCAATTATTCCTTTCGGCTATAAATTCTAGCACAAGTCTCTTTTATGATTCCAATCAGATTAGAAAAAAAAGTCTCAACATTCTGTGTGTAGTTAATTGTTAGCTGCAGAGATCTGACATGCGTGAATAGATAGTTTTTGTGAATTTTCTCTGACATGGATACAGGACGATAATTTTCCATGGCAACTTATTGGTTTTAGGTTGCATTACAAGAAAACTACGTATATTAAAGCATAAATAACAGGAAAACTGTATAGTTTTATTACATTATATATGAACTAAACATTAAGGTGAATATCTTACAGTGTTTTTGGTTAAGATAAACACTATAAGTGTCTTCTTTAGACTGAGGACTGACTGGTGCATGCGTTTTCTAAGTCAAAATTTCTTCAAGCTATGATAAAGCAAAATATAATTAGCTAAATAATAGCCCAGAAAAACACTAATCAGGAAGTTCTAAATGACAAAAGAACCTTATTCTGTCTCACAAATGAAATCACAATGGGATCCAATTGTATTTTAACTAGAATGTTCGTTACGAAATTACCGTATTTGTACTTTCAATGGAGTTGAGCATGATGTTATAACACTAGCTATGAATCATTATCTAACATTTTTTTAGATGATAATATTTATTGATAATAAACTATAGGTGAATAATTTGCGAGTAAAAAAGTAGGGTGGAAATGGAGTTGTTAAACAGATATATTTGTTTTTATTTCGTGTGTTTGTTAATAATAACAAAGCTACAAAATCAGCAACCTGTGCTCAGCCCTCCGTGGGTATTGAACCCGCGCTTTTTCATTGTAATATGTTAGACTTGCCACGGAGTCACTTTGAGAGACCAGATAAGCCGGCCCGGCATGGCCAAGCGCGTTAAGGCGTGTTACTCGTAATCTGAGGGTCGCGGGTTCGCATCCCCGTTGTGCTAAACATGCTCGCCCTTTCAGCCGTGGGGGTGTTATAATGTTACGATCAATTCCACTATTCGTTGGTAAAAAAGTAGCCCAAGAGTTGGCGGTGGGTGGTGATGACTAGCTGCCTTCCCTCTAGTCTTAGACTGCTAAATTAGGGACGGATAGTACAGATAGCCCTCGAATAGCTTTGTGCGAAATTGAAAAACAAACAAACCAGATAAGTCGGTACTTGCTTATAATAGATTTCGTTGGATGATATCTTTCGTTATAAGCCTACAGGCTTACCAATGAAGAGCGGTTTTTAGCATCAAGACCATTGTCATTGTAAAAGCAAAGTTAATAAATATGCAACTAGTTAAACACCACTATAAAATCTATAAACGTCGAGAACCATAGATTAAGCCATACTTACTATGATAAACATGTGTAAATCAAAAGTTTGGCTGGTCTGAGTTACTCTATGCAAAACACTAAATGTTTGTAGAAGCTGTGTGTAAGTTCAGAAGAGGATCCATCAAACTGACACTGTTAAGAACAGACGTAGCCGAAGTAGAAATCGGAATCTCTTCCATAATGTTGTAAAGTATCTTAGGTTGTATTCTTTATGAGTTAAACGAAGTTACGTATTGATATTTACTTTAAATACGTAAGCATGAAGTGGTCTCAGTGAAGATGTAACAACTTAAACATCACCGTTGAGAAGACACAATCAAACCAATGGTCCAAATGAGCATCAGACCACAAAACCCCAGTGCCACAGAGGTATGTCTGCAGATTTAGAACACTAGAAATTTGGGTTTTGATACCCGTGGCGGGCAGAGCACAAATGACTTATTTTGTACCTTTGTGCTTAACTTCAAAAAACCAAATAAACAAAATCATTGATGCTTTCCAAACTGTTAGAAGTTGGATTCATTTGAAAATCATACACTATTCTCCTGTTTGTATCAACATCTAAAGTGAAGAATAGTGAGAAATAAGTACAGGTTGGGGGCTTTGTGTATAACAGTGTCAGGGACCTACACAAAACTGATGGCACCCTGACAGCTTACAAGATGGTGCAGATCCTGATCTATTATGTTAGTATTTCAGGAGCACAACTTATCTTACAACAATACAATAATCCCGAGCAAGCAAAAACATTTGGTGAAATGGTATCTTAATTATAAAGAGGCTGACTGAACAGTCACAACAATTGTTTGACAGGAACAGGTCTGATATAAAGAGATTGCATGAGCTTGTTTTAAAGCTGAAAAAGTCAAGACTTGATCCATTAACGTGGCTGAATTTTAAGTAATAGAACAGATGATTGAAACAATATTTCACAGTCATATAGCAGCATTTTTATTTCTTTTTTCTCTTTGTAATAACGGAATGGCGTTTAGCAGAATGATTAGCGCACTAGGGATACAAATGAGATAGTTCAAGATTCTTATCCCATTGTCATAAAAACCTCCTTCCGATGTTTAGGACTGTCAGTGTTTTATAAGAACGACAGTCATATGTCACTATTCGGTCGGACAAAAGTAATCTGAAAGTTGTTGTTGGTTACTCTCGACTCACATAGTTTGTCAGTTAAATATTAGGTAATATAAGTAGACAGCCATTTGGAATCACTAAAACAAACTGTGATGACGTTTTGCACAGTTAGTATATTCATCAGGTAGTGGACACGTATGTTTCTATAATAAATTTCATTATTACAATTTAATTTAAGGAGGTAAACTTATCAAATGTGCGATCTCTGCCTTTCAATATGACAATAATGTTGATTTTCTTTACATTTATTATATAAAGTGCTATATTTTATTAGAAGACCATGATTATATTTTCATAAACTCAGGCTGTAAAATACTTCCAAAAATCATTTGTAGTCCGGTACTATTCGATTTTTTAAAGTTATCTTATCGTGTGTTATCTATTATCACGTATTTAGAAATTAATTTCACTTCAAACGATTTGTAATTACCGTGTACTGGATACAATGTCGCCTTTAGCACACGTTGTAATTTATATAATAAGCATATGTTTAAAACAGAGGCGTGTGATTGAATAATACGTTTTTATAAATTCAAATATCAAACACCTTGTCTCAGTAAGATTTAGGGTGTATTTAAATTTTATATTTCCTTATTTGTCTTAGTGATTATTTATGTATGCACCTTTCAAGAAAACAACAACTAGTCTTTGTGTATATTACGTCACAGGTAGGTCTCTAGGTGATATCCGAAGTTATCAATCTGTTACATCTATAATTACAGCGGTAGCACAACATCCGAACTGCATGGATTGTTTCGACAAAATAGATGTAGATAGACAGATAAAATTGACTATCTGTGTTATATGTGTGCATAGGTTTTTCATTTGTGTCTTTTAAAACGGCTTCTTATTATATCTGTTATTGTATCCACTTTAGAGCTTTAAAAATTATAATTATTCGTTACTACAACAAGAAGACATGAAGATTAATGTTAAAGCGTTATCTCGGAGCATGGAAATTTATGCAATCGCAGAAATGATACCGTACGGTTACTACCATATAAACAACCTTATTATAATTACAATCGTAGAACGGGTGACAAAAATTTAATATTATGTGAAAGTTATAATTGAATCTTTTCGTCATTAATGTAAATACTTTACAACAATTGTTCATTCAGAAATTGTTTTGTTTGTTTTTTTTGGAAATTCGCACAAAGCTACTCGAGGGCTATCTGTGCTAGCCGTCCCTAATTTAGCAGTGTAAGACTAGAGGGAAGGCAGCTAGTCATCACCACCCACCGCCAACTCTTGGGCTACTCTTATTAACGAATAGTGGGATTGACCGTCACATTATACACCCCCACGGCTAGGAGGGCGAGCATGTTTTAGCGCGACGCGGGCGTCATTCAGAAATAACACGCATTAATTATATTAGAATGTATGCTTTTCTAGAGTTTATTTAAATCCATTTTTCTTTTGACCAGTTTTTAAGGTTTGTGTTTGGTTTTAAGTAATCTGAAAGAGCTAAAAACTACAAAATATTTAAGAGAGAAAAGTCTAATAAATAGTGTTTCAACCGTGATTCAAAAGTGTTAAAAAAGTACATAAAAACTAGCAAAATAATAATGATAATCTACATTTCAAATATTTTCAGGAATGAATAATCAATTTTGTTACTTTTCAAACAGACGTTTTCAGTTGATCAGTGAAAGTGGTTTCTTTTCATATTATTTTATAATTCAAATAGTTTTGGCACAATTCTCCATCAGATGCTCATAAAAAGAAATATACTTTTTGACTAAATGAGTATTATTAACCTTTCTTTCTTACTCTTGTAAAAATGAATAAAAAACGTGAAAATCCATGTTTATTTGTGTAAAACATGTGTTTAAATTGTGAGTTTGTTTTTGAATTTCACGCAAAGCTCCTCAAGAGCTATCTGCGCTAGCCGTCTCTAATTTAGCAGTGTAAAACTAGAGAAAAGGCGGGTAGTCATCACTATTCACCGCTAACTCTTGGACTGCCCTTTTATTAACGAATAGTTGGATTGGCCGTAACATTATAACGCCCCCAGGGCTGAAAAGATGGGTATGTTTGGTGTGACGGGAATTCGAACCTGCGACCCTAAGATTGCGAGTTGAGCACCCTACCTACCTGGTCATGTGAGCCATTAAGTAGAAACAGTAACATTTTATAGCAGAATGTGGGGGTCTAAGTTCAAAAAATAAAAGTTAATGCTGCATATATTTCTTTCTGTTTTGCGTTTTTTTTGCTCACAATCTATATTGCATACGTAATACAAGTATTAGTTTGACTATATCTAGTGAAATGAGACTTCGCTAAATTGAAATTAAGGACCATCTGCACTTGGCAAAGAATGTGTTCTATAATTTCTTAACTGGAAAAATGAAGAGGGAACTACACAAAAGGAAATAACAAATGGACACTAAAAATCGTCTTAGGGATAATTAGGCACATCTGGTTCATGCCTATAATGAAATCTTTAGCGTGTTAAATTCAAGGTGTAATAGAATGGGTGCTTTTTAAAAAAAAACTTATAAAGTAACCTACCTTTTTCTACGACAGTATGATACATGCAACAGCGCAGCACCCCTGGCCACACGACTACGCACATAGCATTAGGTAAATAGGATCGATTAAGTAATGGATGTCGGACCAACAACAAGACCGTGAGTCTGAACTATAATGGAATAATACTGATGTCAAACATCGCCCAAATACCACAAAACGGCTGCCACATGGGCACATAATCATATCATCCAAGCTGAAACTTTCCTTATGCGGTAACATTCAATGATAGGCATGCCCTATGTAGCATAACGAGTCTGTATACATACGTCTTATTTGTAGTTTGACGGAGTCGTATCCAAAATTTAATGAGGCCATCGAACAGTTTCCCGTTTATCTATCATTCACTTATTGCAGTCGGACTGCCCACGCTGGATCTACATTATCTGATGAAGTCTTTGATCTTGAAAGACATTGGCGATCCGCGATTTGGCTACGCTTTCCCATATACCTGCTTTAGTCTATTTCAGAATAACAACCATGAGTTTATACCATTGCATGGTCACATTTGAGGCATTTAACATGATAGACTCGAAAACCTTTTTCATTCAGCAAGTATTCCTACATGATATTCCCAGTGCTTTGCTTCCTTAGCAGTTCGTTTCTTTGTGATGGTAGATTTGCCTTTGTATAGGGTTTCTTAAAGTGGATGATTTATACAGGCGGTGAATAAAGACCTAAGAGTTGATAAGGGGTCAAAAATTACCCTTATGATAAGGTTGGCCTACGCAATTAATTGCCATATGCTTAGTGTTGTATTGTGATTAATTAATATTGATTATATATTAAAGTTTCTCAACTGTGGAGTTTGATTTATAATTTAGATTCTGAGAAGTTTGGGGTCGATGACAACTTTATAAGTTCGTCAAGGAGTAGACAACTCAAAAAGATTTGGGAATCGAGCCTTAGTGTGTTGTGTTCATAGTTTCATTGTGGTTGCAAATATGTATGGTGTTGTCGTGAATATAGATGGTACCTTATAAATATTCCAAAATCATCTGTTTTGTTAGGTTTTCGTCTCTTGTGATTGCCACTGTAAGTAAACTTTCACTGAACTACCTGTACATTTTGTGTTAAAGTTCGGTACAATAAGGTATAATCCCAAGGTTCGTAATTACTTCTAATATGTGTTTGTTTGTTTTTGTCTTTTATTTTGCAATTGGTGCACATTTTTTTTGCTATGTCTCAATTTTGTCACCCCTCACACCTACCATAGTAGCAAGTCAGATTAATACCGTAACTGCATTAGGATTTGTGAAAACTGAAGCACTTAATAGGTTAAAAAGGATTTATGAAGCAAAAAATTTCTATACCTATTTTTAAATCGATCTATCTTACAAAAAACTTGAACATACTTATTATTCTTATCGTATGTTGGGTTTTCTTGTTCTTAAGCGCATAATTGTACAATGGACTATCTCTGCTCTGTTCATCAGGAGAACCGAGACCTGATTTTAGCGTTATAAGTCTACAGACTTCCCGTGAATAACTGAGGAGCTTTATAAAGTCACTGAATAACAACAGACCTATTATGTTGTCAGCTCAAATACAAAAGCATTTTCGAGTGTAAATGTTTTTTTAATGAAGAAATCACATAATGCTCCGATTACAACAATCTTTAACAAGTAACATCTACAATTTTGATTGATTTTCTTCCTATTGTTTTTGCTCGCACCAAAAGTACGAAACATTTATTTGATAAAAAACATACTTAATTTTATGGGTTTTTGTTTTCAAATTTCGTACATAGATAGATCTTTTCAACCTACAGTTAGGAGTTTCATTTGGCGTAAATATAACCCATACGTGCAAAGGTATTTAAGAAAAGGTCCTCAAATTTGGCGACAATGTTTGCACATGTCTGCGCAAAAAGTCACGTGAGATATCGGATTTTAATAAAGTCTCACCCATGAGTAAAAGTGAACAGTTTTTAGTGTGGTTTTTTTCATTCAGATTAAAAATATCTGATTTAGAGCAGCAAGACAATAAGTTGAAAAAACGTGAAGACACATAAGTATTGGTTAGGCCAAGCAAACTAAATTAGAGTTTCTAGCTCAAGTTTTCAAAGGAATCATACTGAGAACGGTTGTTACCTGTTATTTATTGACACCTTTTCAGCATAGGTTGAATAAATTTTAGGAAATTAGCCTAATTAAAGATCAATTAACGTCACATTTTATTAGCTTAAGCAATTAGCATAAATAATAATACTTGATACGGCAGTACCGAATGCACAAGAGTGATGACAAGAAACTGTTAATCTAAATTCCATGGTGTTACTCTAAAGGAAGCTATAACACTACTTTAGATAGGAAAAACAACCACCATAGCATTTAAAAAAAATTGGTTGGATTTATAGAATAAAGGTCTGTTTTGAATAATAGGATTGCGATCCTCAAGTTAATGTTGGTTACTATTGAGTTTCACTTTGTTTAATTGTTGTAGTTTGTTGGTGAGTATTGATATAAAGTCATGACACCTAATCAAAAACACCTTCTGGGCGAAAAAAAAGTTGCGGCCAAAAAAGGGTCTGATTGTGCAAGTTCAAGGAATATAATCAAAACTGACGGCTAAACTTGTAGCTACATTTATAACATTATCAATTTAAATCAAATATTAATTCATTTTTCAGCTTGGCTGCGAATTTTGTTTTACCCATCATCGTACTCAATGTTGAACACAAAATACAGCCTGGCTAACTAATGAATGAATATTTGCTGTGATATTTTTATCAATGCTATAAATGTAGCCACTAGTTTAACAGCCAGTTTTAATTTCTGTCTTTTGAGTCTTACGTTGGCCGCGATTTTTAACGCTTAAGCTTTTATTAAAAATTTACTTATGGAAAAAAAGGGAATAACTAATCATAGTTATTAAAATATGAAAAATATTTCATCAGCATATACTTAAAACGTATCAGTCCTTTATGGCAGACTAAACATTTACAATGTTATTAAGTGCAAAGTAACTGTTTACAAGGATCGCGGTAATCCAAACCGGGACTACATAATGCCATGCTGACATGTTCTTGTTCGACGCTAGATTGTTTTCAGCAGAGAGAAAGTTCTTTGCTATGAAGAGATTAAGCATGTAAGCACTTTGCTTAAATCCGAGTAGATGATTGGATTCTTTATGGTTTCTGTTCGACTATTTTCGTATGCGTTTGATATCTGTACGTCTCAAGTGATTGAGTGTGTGTGTATTACAATAATTCTTTATTCTATAAATAATAGCATTTTGGGCTGTTAGGTTTGATTATAGAAGTATCGTACATTCCTTTTTCAAGATTTTGTAAAAAAAAATGAAGTTTGTATTTCTTTTAAAATTATAACCTTAATAGCAATAATTTTGGATACAGAAAGAAAAGTAAAAGACATTATATAAACTGTAATTCTGATCTTAGTTTTTCCTTCCTATTCAAAGTAGATTAAGATTGAAACGTAACAACGTAATAATTTACTTACATATATAAAATTACGTATTTAAGAAAGGCATAATTACTTTGAAATAAAATAGAATGAAAAACACTTAAATTTAGCAATTGCATGGTAAAAACATTTTGTTTTGAGATAAAGCCACACAAAAATACTTAAAGTTAACTCAGTATCAGTTTGTTTGTTTATTGAATTTCGCACAAAGCTACTTCACGGCTATCTGTGCTAGCCGTCCCCAGTTTAGCAGTGTAAGATTAGAGGAAAGGTAGTTAGTCATCACCACCCACCACCAACTCTTCGGCTATTCTTCACCAATGGATAGTGGGATTGACCGTCACAATATGACGCTCCCACGGCTGAAAGGGCAAGCATGTTTGGCGCGACGGGGATGCGAACCCGCAACCCTCAAAATTACGAGTCGCATGCCTTAACACGCTTGGCCATGCCGGGCCCTCAGTATCATCTACAATAATAGCTTGTATGGTGTATGTTGTTATTAATCGTATCTTATTGGCAATATTCCAGTTAAAAATGACTTTTAGGCATAATTACTGAAAGACAATACTCAACAGTACGTTTCCATTGTTTTCTAAGGCAATACTTTTTGCACCGAGTAATCCACTAAAAAATCATTATACATTTTAAATCATTTCTTTTAGTTTAGTTATTTATCTACATATTGTATACAATAGAATGTTAATATTTTAATAAAACAATAAATATTTTTAAGAATAATTTTTAGATCTTGGTTTGGATAGTGAGTATGTTTTATAAACTTATTACTTTTTTAATATGAACGTAATCTATCCAGAATAACCCAAGCAGTTAGTCAGACACTTAAAAGTCTGATGTTTAGGATAGTTATCAATTAAAAAATCACTACAAAACATAGAAAATGCTGTTGAAAATATTACATTGTCTTTTGATGTTTATAATTAGTACGTGTAGCTAATTTTCAAATTTATATTATACTTAGAATAAATGACAACATTTATTAATTTTTGGAAAATACTCCAACCTCTCTACACTTGACTCTATTTATGTTTCTCGAATAATGAGTAGATAGAATGAGTAAGCATTGTTGTACAGAAAGAATAAAAGGAATATTTTGAACGGATATTTCTTGTTTTGGTTTATATGAAGAATTGAAAGTAATTCAGCAATGATATAAAACAATGTATTTATTTATTCACATATTAACTTCTATTCTGATAGTTATTAATTCTTAAATTACACAGAAAGTGAGAGAATCTTATTACTTGAACAACAATAGATAGGTGTAGATGAAGTGGGATCAATTTTATGGTCTTGCATAAAGCATATCACAATTCGGCGTTTTATTCATTTAGTTCTTTTCACCGTCCTCCAAGAAGTTTGTGTTATAGAACTGAATATGAACCAATTAAAATGTGGAAGTAATTATTTCCTAAAATATGCTTACAGACACTGACAAGAAAGTTCTATTTTATGGAGATACAAATCCAAAGTGTTGCTATTTATTTTGCTTGGTTAAATATGGCTAAAGAGATTACAATACTAGTATGCAACAAAATTAAATACAGTAGTGTATGTTAGGTTTTATAATTTGATCATTACATCTGAAAAATAGACTCTTCGCTTTTCTTGACTAAATTTATAAAAATCCCAAATTTCTTTTCATGATGTAAATAAAACAGGATAATTAATATAACGATCTTGTAATTGTCTGCTTTAAAAGAACCAGCAGAGAATAAGCGATTAATAAGTCACATGTATAGTTTTAAATATAAAACCCTCCTGCCTAATTACATAAATTGTATTTGTTGGTTGTATAAATTGCAGCCGATGTATAAAGGTTTATAGAATGACTTTGAGTTGTTGTTTATTTCAAGTGCAAATTTTTAGCTAAAACCTTCTTCATCTCTTACCGATTCCAAAAGTAATTAAAATTACGAACTTAGGATGTCAACCCCTTTCGATGTACGTATTTCACCAAGCACAATGTCTCATTGATTAATTTACTTAAATCCTACCTACAAGTATTTCAATTTGACGGTAAGCTAGTAGAGATCATGATGAGTAATAAAAATCTAATAGGTAATACGTGCTCCCCCAATCTTGATGCACAAAAATATAGCTAATAAAAAGGGGGAATAAAATGCCTCATGAGTCAATTTACGCCAGCCATGGCCAGGTGGCTGAGGCACTCGATTTGTAATCGGAAGGTCGCGAGTTTGAATCGTCGTCACACGAAACATGCTCGCTCTTTCAGCCGTAGGGACGTTATAATGTAACGGTCAATCCCACTCTTTGTTGGTAAAATAGTAGCCTACAAGTTGGCAGTGGGTGATGATGACTAGCTGCCTTCCCTCTAGTCTTACACTGCTAAATTAGGGACAGCTAACACAGACAGCCCTTGTGTCGCTCCAAGGTCAATTTGCTCTAACCATGTCTGAATAATTTCAAGTGTCTCGGCAATTGGGGATTTCGTCTCGTTGATTAATATACAAGATATATCTAGTCTCATAAATATGATTACTGTCTATATGTATGGAGGATTAAAGGCAATGTTTACCTTCTGTTTTTAAAGAACAACATGCAGATATGCAGTCTTTAAACACTGTCTACGAGGACTTTTCCTTAAGGTGGGACATTAGCTAGTAATATGAAGTAAACTGCATATTATATAATTATAATGTATCGAAATAGATGCCATACAACACTGAATACTGAGTGAAATATTTCGATTTGAGTTAAAAGAAAGAAAACAAAACAAATTATTCTTCAAACATCTATTTTCGGGTGATTATGTTTTATCTTGCTTTTGAATTACTGCTTCTATTTCGTGATTATTTTTCTTATCATAGTCGTCTGTTTATTTTTACTGTTTATTATTAAACACAAAGTTACACAAAGGTCAATCTGTGGTCTACCCACTACAGGTATCGAAACCCGGTTTCTAGTAGTATATAAATCCACAAACATGTCGCTATGCCAATATGGAGCTTATTATAGTTAATAAAATAACATTTTATCGTTTACATTTTCTCTCGATTTGCAAGCTAAAGATCGCGGGTTCGATTCCCCGTCACACCAAATATGCTTGCCCTTTTAACCGTGGGGAATATTATAATGTTTCGATCAATCCTACCATTTCTTGGTAAAAGAGGAGTAATCCAAGAGAAAGTACTTGGTGATAATGACTAGCTGCCTTCCTTCCAGTCTTACACTCCTAAATGAGTGAAGGCTAGCGCAGATAATCCTAGTGTAGCTTTGCGAGAATTCAAAAACATACAAACATTTTTTTCCCCATTTTGATGTAGGAGAAACTGATTCACAAGCAAAAATGATTCAAAGTGCGGGAAAAGTTATTTTGTTTATAAATAATACTGAGATGTATTACGAAAGACAGTTGTTACTTCATATTTTCGATCTGAGTAGAACTTTATGCAACGTATCAGATAAACAATCAAGTAAGAGACCACAATGCTCAGGCATAGCCATCCTAATTTAAAGCTATCAACTAGAATGTGATTAATCATATAACAGGTGAATACTCAGACTGTAGTCCCCACCCGCACTGGCTCAGTGAAAGCTTTGTAGGCTTATAACGCTACAACTAGAGGGTCGATACTCATGGTGAGTAGAGAACAGATAGCCTATTATATATCTAAATCTCTGCTTAACAACAACAAAATCAAACTTTAACCGAATATCGGGAGTAACTCACTTTTGTAACACGTCCGTAACTGAGAGCTGTAACCAATGGACATCCTAATCAATAGAACAAAGCTGGCCAAAAAAAACACAGACAATAGAAGGATTTAAAGTATAAGAATATACATTTTATATAGATCACAGTGATTACAATAAATATGTAGATTGTTTTACATGATTGTTGAACTCGTTGTTAAGCACAAAGCTACACAATGGGCTATATATATGCGTTCTGTCCACAACGGGTATCGAAACCCGATTTCTAGCTGTATAAGTCCGCAGCCATTGCACTGTGTTTCACATAAAAACTGCGGTGTGTATTATTTAATACATAATTTATCAGATAACATATTAACTTAAATTTTCTTATGTAAATTAATAACGTAAGCATGCGACTTTTATTTTAACTGCTAATATCCAGAAAGATAAGTGATGTAAAAGTGTACCTGATTTCATTTGGCGTACATATATATATGTGTGTGTTTGTGTGTATGTAAAGCAGCAGTTAAAGGTTATTTTATTCAACTGAGTATTTTTCAAATTTTAGGCATAGAATCAATTGGCGGTCATTTTAGATTATAACTATGCCGGTAAGTTTTGTTTATGTCTTTTGTCACTGTATAAGTCATGCGTTTGTCCGCGTTAGTTCATTTCGGGATTACTGGGATTAAGTATTAAAGAAGGATTTTCCGAGATATTATCTTTCTCTGATCCTCATTATTTTTGTAACTTATTTCCAAATTCGCCACGTGTAACTACTTATATTGCGGTATCTATATATCATTATATTCTGATTATATGTGTGTAATTGTACTTTCATATTTAGTGCACCAGTTTATGGATTAGAGGGTGCATGGCTCATGTCCCGTTACAACAAATAAAAATTACCTTCTACAATTCTAGGACGTAGGTGCTTTATAAGAATAACAGTGATATCCCACTGCTTGATAATAACATAGTAGTATTGGGTGCTGTTGACTTGACGCCTTTTGCTTGGTTTATCAGCTCCAAATCATGGAGTTTTGTGCAAATTTCCCAAAATAAACGAATGAACTTTCATATTTCATCTGTAGGGATTTTATTATTTTTTTCTTACAGTTGAATTTATTAATTTTGTAAGGTTTCTTTCATTCTTTAGGTATTAATTTAAGAAATTGTTCTTTGTTTCTTAATCAGGAGGCTGAAAATTACGCATTCCATTGAGATAAAAAGGAATAAATTTAAAAAATTAATAAAAATACTACAAAGATAAACGTGTGTTTTAAATAAGAAATGACGGTATTTTCGTCTTAGGATTCGTATTTTTTTTTAAATAAATGGTTTGAATAGTGTTATTTTCTTTTTAATTCATACCGATTTTATTATATATATGCCTACTTCAACAACTGCGAAGAACTTTAATTACCTTTATATCTAGTCGTGTAAAATAATGTTCTGATGTAGGAAAGTACACAAACTACAAAGATACCTTTTAATACGTCGTTCTTGTGTATCTTATAAAGTGGACCACCTGAAGTGTAATGATTTATTCCTGTTTGTATGCTAATATGATTGTACGTCTTTTATGAAATATGCTGTCAAGTCTCTTGATAAATGTTATTATTTTGAATGTAATCAACTGATTACGCGGTTGTTGATGTTTTTATGTTGGCTTTTTGTCAACTGGTGCTATTTCCATGCATAATTTTGTGCGCTTGAAATATATATACAGTAAACGTGTAAGTACCTTTTTGCTATATTACACCACATGTGAATTATAACTCTTTCACTAGGAGAATTACCATATTATTAAAGGGTTTTAACACGCCATAAAGCGACAAAGAGGCGTGACTAACAGAGTGTAAGTACATTAAAAAAGCGAATTAACAGACAAAATGGCGATTTAATAGACTTAAGGGTTTCCTTTTGATAAAATATTCTATAATATTAAATCAAAAAGTTACTTCTATAAAAATATCGCACTTAAAACGAACATCGCTAAAAATTCGAGTTTATTCCTAGCATTTTCAACTTGAATTCTTGAGATATACACAATAGTTATCTATAGATCATGATGTACTAAATCAATAGTTTTGCATAACATTGTTTTTTTTTAAATGGAATTTGAAAGAGGTATGAAAATACATACTTTTACTGTCACTTTTTTCATGTACTAAAATTACTTTCTTTTAATAAATGGAGAAATAAAACCTAATAGATGTTTATAGTCATATATATATCACTACAATAAACACATAGTCATTTAGATATGAATATACCAACATTATTGTTGTTTATTACTAAACATAAAACGACACAAAGGGGTATCTGTGGTCTACCCACCACGAGTGTCGAAACCCGGTTTCTAACAATATATAAATCCGCAGACATGGCGCTGTGCCACTGAGGGCTTTTCATGGTCAATTTAAAATTGATTGGTTTTAAAGTATTGGTATTAAGAATTACTATCATGCCCACAATCAAGCTCGATTAGTGAATAGAAGGTTAGCTTGGGACGTTGCAGGTTAAAGCACCCAGTCCTTAACCTTTTCTTTATTGTTCTTCACTTGCTTGCATAATATATTTTCACTTGGAAGTTATGAGAAGAAACAATTTATATTTTCGAAGCTATTCTCTTTCATGTTTATACTCCTCGCAACTGCTTTGAAACTCATATGTCTTCGATTTGTTTCTCGTCCCACACAATCTATACATGATTGATTGTTTAGAATTATAAGTATGTATATGTGCTTGTCTTTGTGTGCGCAGATATACGTAAAGTTAATACTCGACATTATTGAACAACCACGAGGGTGATTGATACATTCAGTTGTTAACCTTGTGAACGGTTTAACTGAAACATACAGGCCAACGTGACATACACTTAATGTTGGGTACACATACGTACCAAAAGTGTGCAGTAAGTACATTTATCAAAGTCCGTATATAGCGCAGCGCCAGCAGTTATGAGAAGCAACCGGTTTAATACACACTGTTTACAAAAATATGTGGCACAACTTTATCAATAAAATTATGCTTAAAAAATTCTAGTCGACGTTATTGTGCACGAGACATTGATACTAACTACATTTAAGTTAGATATTGATGTACAAAGAAATTTTTAAAATATTTTGTTTTAAGTGAATTCGATTTATTCTTCTATTCTATATATTATAACTATGTTTTTTTGTTTTATTCAATTATTTTTCGGCTTTAAACTATGAATGACGTACCTGTGGATTAGTGCCTGGGTAAGTGGTATATCCCAAATGATGTGCGTAGGACATATCACTGAGATATTGTCTGATTGTTTGTCTATTGGTACTTAATGTTGAAAGTTTCTTCACTTTAAACCACAGTATAGAAAACGTAACAACACTTATTCCTGCATTGTTTATAAGTTAACTATATGTATAGCTATACAACTGTTCCACAACAAAAGTATTATATAGATATATTTCTTGACAAACCTTCCTGGATTTGACGCTTGTTAGAGCAGGGTAACTGATCGTATTTTGTCACAGGAACATGAATAGTTGCAACCTTCAACTAGACAGTACGTTGTAAAATATGACATACGCTCTACCGTGTCCACGAGAACTGTTGCCGCAGGGTGTTAGCGCCTTGATGACTAGAAAGCACTAACACAAATTCGAACTTAGCTTAAAGGTAAAACCATGACGGCAAATAACTGTGTCTCAAGCTACTGTAGGGTTGTTTACATCACCAAAAGTGAAATCTAAAACAAAGCGCTTGTCCTTCTTTTCAGAGTAAGTGGTATAACAAACTCAGACAGACTTCGCTCGTTACAGTAGGTTTAATCGGCAGATGGGCTACATAACAATCTAGCTCCTAAAGCAACGACTGGCCTCGTCGTTATACGTCAGCATACGTGTGCAACAGCAGGACTGATTGACAGAATTAGAGGCCGCTACGGGGACTTCGACTTCCCACGCCGGCCCCCTGGCAACCACAAACTCCGCCCATTACTCCAAGTGACTGTATGGCTCAAAGCCGACACCGGGCTCCGTGGCGAGCACTTCCAGACGGAGAGATGCGCGTCAAGATAACTGATTCCTGCCCCGGTTTGTACGGTCTGTTTCGTCTACTTGCCGTATCCCACGTAAAGTCTTATTTATAGCGGGCCGCTCCTCGGACTTTTAGGTTAGATTTGTTTAATTGTAAATACGTATAAATATGAAATATACATACATATATTAGCTGTTATTCCTAAAGTTTCCTGTGATAAATTTGTATCCTTACAAAGTAAACCTTTGTTGTTCTTTATTTGGTTTAGCACTGAAACAATTATTTCGTTGTAATATGCCATTAAAATCTGTTAAACAAAATATGTTTCTGATTGACAGCACAGCACTTCCTAGAAATAGAACAATTGTGATTTCACTTAGAAATTCCAAACTGACTCTCTTTTGGAAACCTATGTTTTTACACACAGTTATGTGAAGTACTGAGAAACATCCATAACACTACTACACAACAAATGCATGAAAAAACAATAGAAAAATTGGTATTTAAAAAAACGAGATCTCCATAATGTGGAAGTAACAAATAGACTGAATCAATATTTCTATTAATACAGTGAGTATTGATAGTAATGCTGTCATATATTGAATACTTTCAGATTACAAATTAGATGTCTAATAGAGAAGTGTTCATACAGGATTTAAGTATTTACCAGTTCCAAAGAAGTTTGTTGACCCTCGATTTGTTCTCATAACGTTGACTATTGGTAAGATTCATATATTTCATCATATTCAGTAGTTTCATATTTCGAATGCCACACAGCATTGATCAGTGTAAAGAAATGACTAATTAAATTCAATGGCCCTAGCAGCAAGTGATTAGTGGAATCATTTGCAACACTTGTGGTGTTCTTTTATATTTTCATGTGACCAATATGCTACCATATGCATTAAAGTCAGAAGCCACAAGCAATTTAATGGTTAATCCTATGGTTAATATGGTTATATTATAAAATTTTTGTCAACAATACAGAAATATTGTTCTGAAAAACAAAACTTTAAATCAATGATCAAAGTTAATACGCTTAATCGTATATACTCACATGTTCAGAAGTAACAAGTACTCATTTTGTATTTTACGTTTATTTTCGTTTCTTCGCCCGATATGCTCATAGACATGCATTTTCAATTAGGTCCTAATATATAAACATCGCCTTGTGTAGTCTCACCGGTGAGCATCTGTTTCTTTAAATAATTAATATTGTTTTTAATACTTGAAATTTGACAGTACTTTTACTGCAAATTGGGGGTTTGGTATAATATTTTACTTCTTTCACAAGTCAACAAATGACATTTTTATTTGACGTTTTTCTTGGAAACAATTTCTGTTAAATGTACAAAAAATTTCATCTGTAGAGCAGATGTTATAAAGTGAGACGCATAACTATGTGAGGCTGTTAAACCAGGTCTATTTTAAAGGTTTCTTTATTGTGTACTTTTTTCAGCGCAAAGAGCTTTGTACAATTGTGTATATTTTCTTACTGAAACTATAGTCGTTAGGTTTTTGTAAGATCTATTATTGAAAAGAATTAAAGAGGACAAACATTCCTTATGGTTAAACAATGCAGTGTTAGAACCACACTGATAGGCAGTTGAAAAATTTACAGTGAAAGATAATAATAATACTTTTGCTATATATATTTATATATATACTTCTTATCTTTTTTACTCAAATTTATTTTTAACACTCTACCTAAACGTGATGTTTATCTTAACCTGTTTATAAGAGAAATAATACTCTCATTGTTTTTAAGAATCATCAATAGGCTTGAAATGATCTCACTAAACAAAATGAAAGTAAAATAGATTTCCAGTTATCTGATAGTCAGTTCCTAAACATAAACTAATTCATTTATAAATACATATATATTCTTCATAACTGAAAATTAAGTTTGAAAACATATTTCAATGTTATTATATTTCGTGATTCTAACATTATTCAGCAGATGGGAGGGGATTCAATTAACCAGGAAATATTGTCAACCCTTTATTTACTAAAGAGGCCAACAGCTTTAAAAAGATATTTAGCTGATTACAGATTAATTACTTGTACATAAACTTAATGAAAATGTTAATCTTAAAGAATTAATTACAATGAATTTAGTTAACAGTTATAAGTAAGTGTACCTTTACTAACGCAAATTTACATTAATACTCTCATATTGACAGAATTAGAGGCCGCTACGGGGACTTCGACTTCCCACGCCGGCCCCCTGGCAACCACAAATAATAAAACTTCATTCAGTTGAGCCTGACTAAGTCAAAAGCTGCATAAATATGTAGTAATTTTTTTCATAATTTAGATTTATTATTTTCAACTTGATGTATCAAGGAAAAGTAATAATATGGGTCACTCAAAGGGATGACATCGGTGTAGCAGAATATATATAAACTTGCTCTTCAATTCGAATAGTTCATGAAAGATATATCATATAATATATATATATATATCTATACGGAAACAAATAATGAAATATATAATATTTGACGGTGATATTTAGATTAGACAACTTAACATAGTTACACTGTTAATTTCGTTAACAATTAAAATCTTCTTAAATTAATTTGTAAGTTGTTAAAAACGTACTACCGTTGGACGTTACCCGAAATATTAAGTTCTACAGAAATGACATACACTTTACGGAGTCCAATGCGTGTGTAAATAAGCAATATTTTACTCGAAAGTAATAAATAAACATTTTGTTGTCTTTGTTTACATAAACATTGCACCATTCCTTTCACACTTTTTGCTACAATACTTTTTAAATAAAGGCCTTTTTACCTTTGTAACAGTTTGCAAAGCGGAATAAATGCTAAGTATCGATATAATTCTTGGAATTTAGTTAAGTTTTGTTGATGATTCATCACCTTCAGCATAAAAGGAATTTATCCATCATGGCAAAAGAACATCATTCATAGCTATTATGCTTCTAGTCAGACTTCGTGGCGACAATGTGGTGAAATTCGTATTGTTTCTGATTGATTAAACGTATTACGTGGTGGCATATGGTTTGTTCCATAACTAATGGTCTCCTCTTAATGTATCACAAAGGCAATTTGTTACCATACAAATATATTGTAAATTGCAGTGTAAGTTTTTAATTACCAAAGTGACAATATATATATGTATATGTATATACAAACATTTTTTTTCACAGATAAGGTTAAAATGAGCAAGAACAGATAGACAAACAGACTAAGAAATAGGCAGATATGAAGCACCTAACTATGCATTTAGTATAATATTTTTTTCTATTCTGTTAACTACATTATACATACACCTTAATACCCTGAATCATCGCATGAAATATGAGATAAAAAATACAGGTCTTTGAGTGTTATTTATGTAAAAACAAAACAATTGTTTGTTAAGATATACGTATTTTATCACAATAATCATGATGTTTTATTAATGACTTTAATAAAAACTCCTCAACATAATGATTAAAAACATAACTTCTGTTGGATTGAACAGTGTTTCTTATTTACTTTTGTTAAGACTTGAGCATAAGTATATCATCATATAGCACTTGTAAATTGCTGTATTATCAGTAATCATAACTTCAGATTGTCACTGTTAGCTCTGCCTTCATTAAAATAATTTTTATTGTTTCGCCCCCCAGTGGCTCAGCGGTATGTCTGCGGACTTGCACGCTAAAATCCGGGTTTCGATACCCGTGGTGGGCAGAGCACAGATAGCCCATTGTGTAGCTTTGTGCTTAATTCAAAACAACAACAACAACAAAATTTATTGTTTCTCAGCATTTCTCAAATAATTCATGCCAGTCCGAGCTACCTTTCTATACTTGTGACAGTTTAAGCTCCAAAGCTGATACATCTTTAGTACACAAATTCATTAAAAGGTAACATTATCACAATATTTTCCCATTCTTTAGTTTTTTCTACATTTTACCTTTTGGTTTCATTACCGTCCATGTTGAGCTTATATCTTTAACTTAGTAAGTCAGTATTTTGTAGCTTGTACACAATGTGCTCCGGATATCTGATAGCTCTAACTTTGTGTCTTTTTAAACATGATGTCTATACTCGAGAATGTAATCATCTGTTTGTATTTGATATGATATACTCCGAAAAGACTGTAGATTGCACAAAATGTGTTCAGTATATATGATGGTTTTAACTTTTTAAATATGATGACTTTACCCGCAAATGTAATCAATTATTTGCATTTGATCCAATATACTCCAAGAAAACTGTATAGTCTTCAACAGATCTGTGTTAACAGCTGACTGCTTCTTACTAACTAATTTTTTACTGTGGACGAAGAACCTTGAAATTTGTTATAAGTGATCAGCTTCAGATTGTGTGTTATAATTATTGTGTGATATTGTTCTTTTAGCTATCACTTGGATATTTCTTGTATTATTTGGTATCATATGTGCGTATCTCTGAATATTGTTCATTTCGCTGTATTTTATTCATGGCAGATAGGTAAAATGCCAGAAAACTACATCATTGCTTCAGAAATCAAAGCTTAATTTTAACTTCTAGAAGTTTAGTTTAACACAAGTCGTATAAAAATTCACAACGTTTCGAACCTACAGCTCAGTTATTTGTGTTCCAAAGTAAGGACGTGATAATTCTCGAAATATTTGAGAGCCATGAAAATTCTATTACTGTTAATTAATTTATTTCCATGCTTGTTTCACAAACTATACAACGTTTACTTGTAATTTTCAGTAAACTAAGGGTAGTTTTAAAAGTAAATAAACTTATTACATAAACAATTTTGTAATATACTTATGTGTGTGTATTCGGAATTTTGAATCATTTAGAATTTCGTTGTCTGTATTACGTAAATATTTTACATAAAATATTTTCTCAACCCAAACGAGCCGTTTTTACATGTATAAAGGTACTTGGTGTAAACACATTATACTTTAACTTAAAAAAGTGATATCCTACAGTAAGTCACATTGTGCGTTTGTGAGTTTGTCCGTTTGTCAGCAAACTTTTTTACACTTTTGGAGCTAGTAATACCGAATTTGAGGGGCCAACCCAGGGTGTTTTGGGGATGGGGGTGTTCTTAACTATATAGCTTATTCTCTCTAACAAGGGTCTAAAACACGCCCGGAAGGTCTGATATGGGTCATGGAGTATGTTTTCTGTTTGTGTTGTTTGTCCTTTTGGGGTTCCGGCAATCCAAGATTGAAATAGTATTCATTGTTCCTCTCATAATACCAAACGTGGCACATATCCTGGAAGTTCCATGAGCAGGTGACTTAACGGGTCTTATTCTCGGGTACGGACCTCTCTCTTGGAGTAGTTATAACAATAAATGGAAGTAAAGGACAACATTGATCGGTACTTTCGAGCTTATATGAGTCACGTGGGGCCCTTTGTATCCCGCAGCGGAGAGAGTTTTTGTTTTTTATGCTAGTATTAAAAATAATTTCAAATCCAACTGTAACAAACAATTTATGAATTAATATATAACAAAGTGCAAAACATACATAAAGCTATGTGTGTCAAATGAACATAAGACTTATAGTGAATCATGACAAGAATGGTAAAAATTACTTGGGTCCGCTTTGCATCTGTCTTAAGATTACAACTTCCTTATAATGTTTCCTGAGATGGTTCGTTTTAAAATGTAGGTCTAGAGACGTGTTACATTTAATGTATTTTTATTATTTCCAAGTATAGTTGTCGATAGCTAGTTTTTTCAACATTTTCAGATTTTAAGTTACAACTGTGTTTGTTTACCAATAATTTCTTTTTTTCTTGTTTCATCAACGAAGTTTGAATACAGATGCAAAACAATATACATACGGTTTAATATCTTACAATAGATTTTATTTTTGTTAGTAAATTCTGTAATATCTTTTTACTCTTTAGGTCTGCTTATGAACCATGTTACAACAAAATATTTTTCAAGTTTTTACTTGTTACAAAATGTGTTGGCATAGTAACATATTTAGTCAAAGGATTAAGTTGATAGTCTTATTTGTTTACGACAAGATTTTTCTGACAAATCCTGTGTTGAAGGATTCGTATTACGAAGGTAGTTGAATAATAGTTAGTTCAATGAATTTTCTCAATGATATAAAACACCTTTTGTGGCAGTTATTGAGACATTTCCCTTCGTCATTCTGTTGGTAAAAGTTGTGATTGCCTATTTTTATAGTGAAAAGCGTGAAAAGATGAAATTTGTTTAGATGTGTTTTCATGTGTACTTGAGTTTGGAAAAGCTCATTAGCTCTGATGGCCAATACATCCAGACAAAGATATGTCCTGCTTCTCTCCCAACCTTGATAGAAATGTCTAATGTTTATTAGTTTCTTCATTGAATGTGATTGTACTATAGAGTGTCATATACAAAACATAATCAAATTTTAATTTAAAAATTGTTGTTCTTTACTTCGAAAAACTTTATAAAAACTTTCCATGATTTTTTACTCCATTTATTCGTTAAAGTTCAAGGACAATCAGATTGAAGAACTTAAACATATAGTATAACATTAACTGAGGTATAATTGTATCATATACAAAGCTTGTACTTGTTATACTCACGCAAGTATTTAATTGCATGCTGAAGTCTTGTTGGCAAATGATTAAGGATTTGAAATGCGTTTTATTATTGAAGTGCTTTCTGTATGTAAAGGAACGTAAATATATTCAGACATTATGTTTTCAAAGTAAACAGAAACTTATTCAAGCGCTTTAACATAGCTTGGTTTGTGTAGTATTTAGTAGTTATTCACGTATAGAAATTAATTATTTTAAATAATTTTTATAATTCAAAAATGCAATTGTATGAATTATTTAAATATTTTTGACACTTATTTATGTAATAGTGTTGTCTATATATATTATTACAAACTAAATCAAAATGGCAAAAATATAGATTTTTATTTAAATTATTTATAATTATACCTGAAGGAAAATTTGCAAAACAGGTTACACTGTACTCACTGTAGGGATTTATTTCCAATCTTTAGCGTTATAAAGCATTAAGTGTACTACTGAAGAGTCAAGTGGCGTATAATTATGTCGTTCAACAATGAGGTTTATGATAAAGCATTGTTTCTGTCTTTTGTATTAATGCAAAGCCACAAATGCAATCTATATTTTTGAAATATTGACTAGAATCAGTCAGCAACACTCTATAATCCATCATTCACGCTGGGTGATTGATTGTACTCTTATAACTCAACTACAACGCGAAGCATGGGAAATATCTTGTGATATCGCACAGGCTTGAATCCGGACCACCATTTCTGAATCCTATAGCTTTACCACTTGGACAACCAGTTCTCTTAAAGTTATTTCATAACTTCTTGAAACACAGAGATTTTGTTAAATGTTTATATTCATAAATATTCATGTGTTATATATACATATAAAGATATCTTTATAAATATTCATGTGTTATATATACATATAAAGATATCTTCATTAGCAGTACAATCTAAAACAAACCTGTAGGATCAGATAAAACTTTTTAAAACAGTTTAAAAATTGACGAATATAGCTGGATATTTAATGACAAACTAATTCAGATATAAATGAAGAAAAACACGTTAGATAAGTTGCGGCTTACATGTTCTGTAACTACTTCTGCTGATCCAGAGAGTGGTGTCATTGTCTACAAATCAAAGGGTTCCGTATAAGGAAAATAAAACTTTTCTCATTTCAAGTGTTTTGATAAATTTGGTCGTGATCATAACTGTCTCTTAATTATGACGTTTTACTACAAATGTTTATTAAAATTCTTTTTCAAATATAACACAAACTTCCTGCATAATATCTAAAATATAATCGTACTCAGTTGAATGAACCTTAGAGGCTTTTCAGGCAACTATGTGGACAGCATGTCTTTTCCAGCATTCCAAACATATCACTGCATCTGGGATGTCATTTCAGAAGGTTGTGTATCATGTGTCATACGGCATTGGCTGAAGATGGCGTTAAAGTAATGGGTCACTGTCTCATTAAGGGTTAATTGGTGTGGATAAACGAGGATAAAAAATGAATAAAGAATGAAATAGGAAGCGAAAACTAAAAAAAACACACTTTTAGTACGGCATTCTGTGTCCTTTATAGTTGTTCATAAAATTTTTATGATATGCAAGGCATATTTAGGCCTCATACGAACTAATAAACTGTTTCAAACAATTGTTGTACATACTAAATAGGACTTCGTGATGTATTTTGGTGAATATTATAATAGAATGAGATCTTATGCTCTTCACCTCTCGAAAAATAATCACATTTTTTGTTTGCCCCTTTCAGTCTACATTAATGTAGTGAAAACTCCAACCTCTTAGTTCTCAATATAAAATCCAATGTTGCCCCATGTAGGAATCTTAATGGAATATAAAATCAAAGCTCTAAAACCATCAGTACAAAATCCAATGTTGTGTTTATCCTTCTATTCTCTAATTATTGGTAAAATAATCACGTTTTCTATACCCCATTCAGTCGGATCAAAATAAAAAAGCTGAACATTTTACAGTCATAAAGTAAAACTCACAGAATAGATAAATATAAAATAATATTGATCTGAGATCTACAGATATAAACAACATATATATATATATGTTAGTAAATTACAATATTGAAAATCAGAACAAGTTTACAACTGTGAAGTTGTATCACCGAATTATTTCATGATTTGCTTGAGTTTAAAAAAAATTACTATTGTAATTCATTCTCGTCAGCTTGACTAAGTTATCCAAAGGTTGTCACTTGTGACAGTCATGTTATAATATTTAGAGACATGTCTTGAGATACTCGACGAATTAAAATGTCTACCAAGTATATTTTTTAACCGTATGGACAAACATGTAGTGAAGATGTCTTCACATTCATTCACAAGACTAGAACAAGTAAATTCTTAGATAAAAAATGACTAGTCATTCTTGGGTAAGACATTCTTATAACAGAAAACAAAATTGTTTTGGTTTCACTTTCGGGGTCATCTGATTTGACCACCCGCACCACTATGTGGTAGGCTTAGTTATTCAGTCAATAGTAAAATGACAACACATAAGGGTCGCTCAACGTTACAATTTATATTGTCATGACGTCAGTAAAACACGTTTCGGCCATGAATCACGAGATAAATTATGCACTCGATAGACTACAACAAAGCATGACATATAAACTTAAAGAGCAAGAAATTAAAATATTTGTTACTCTTAGTTTTATTTACTCTTGAACTCAATAAAAGTATATCTAGTATTTAGTTTGTTTGTTTTTTTGGAATTTCGCACAAAGCTACTCGAGGGCTATCTGAGCTAGCCGTCCCTAATTTAGCAGTGTAAGACTAGAGAGAAGGCAGCTAGTCATCACCACCCACCGCCAACTCTTGGGCTACACTTTTACCAACGAATAGTGGGATTGACTGTAACTTTATAACGCCTCCACGGCTGGGAGGGGGAGCATGTTTAACGCGATACGGATGCGAACCCGCGACTATCAGATTACGAAGCACACGCGCTAGGCCATGACAGGCCCTTTAAAAGTTCGGACGGCCGGGAACTAGTATTTAGAATATATTTAAACAGAGAAACCACATGTCACATAAATCTGTGGGTAGACTCTGGTCATAATGAGCTTCATTCTGACATTATGTAACGACTGTTCTACAGGTGATAAATTATTATTATGGGTAGCATAGGAACATCTAACTTTAAGATTTTACGGTGGACAATTTATTCATTATTTGGACAATATGACTAATAAATTCAGTTGGTTTCATTATAGTTGACGTAGGTTATTACTTGAAACTTTGTAGAATGGACGGCAACTGCTTGTTGTCTTCCGCCTTTTGTCTTCGAAACGTCGTCCTCTACACTTGTGTTTCTACAACAGGTAGTTGCCATCCATTCTACAAAGTTTATCATGAATACTCTGCCTGAACAATCTGCTAAAGTATTAGTTATTACCTCTTTTTTATTGAGGAATGACTGCTTACAATTCTGTAGGACGTATTCTCAATAACGTTCAGCATGTTAGTTTTGAAACTTATAGGGAAAATCTGACAAAATGAGTATATAAAGACACACTGTAACTTTCAAAACGATTAAGCTAAATAAATACTAAAGGTCTAACAATATTACACAGCCTACATTATAACAATATGTACAGCTGTAAACTTTATATACATATTTGGTTGCCCAGTAATTTATCATTAAAAACGGTAATTCTTCTAATTATTGTTTTTCTATTAATTATAAAATTAAAATTTTAACTGAAAAAAAAACATACAACATTTGTAATGCATCTGATGACGAAAAATTTGTCGGATATCTTAACATTTGTTGCGAAATGTGGCCCGGCATGGCCAAGCGTGTAAAGGCGTGCGACTCGTAATCTGAGGGTCGGGGGGTTGCATCCCGTTCGAGCCAAACATGCTCGCCCTCCCAACCGTGGGGACGTTAAAATTTACGGTCAATCCCAATATTCGTTGGTAAAAGAGTAGCTCAAGAGTTGGCGGTAGGTGATGGTGACTAGCTGCCTTCTCTCTAGTCTTACACTACTAATTAGGGACGGCTAGCACAGACAGCCCTCGAGTAGCTTTGTACGAAATTCACAAAACAAACAAACATTGTTACGAAATCCCAAGATTGTGTTATTGTAAGCGAGTTATAAGTCTATAATATTTATCTTGGTGTATGTATGGAAATTTACATCAAAATAAACGTTTGGACGTTTCTTAGTTTAAGTTGACGTAAGAGTCATAACATGTTTATGGCATGGTGATATTTATTGATGTATGGTCAAGCATAGTGTAACAGACGTTTCGATCTTTGCTGCTATAGCACATCCTCATCTTCTGTCTTTGAGGTGTTTTTTTACAAGATAAAATGTGAAGAAGAGGACATTAAATCTAATCGTTCATGGGTCCTACGTCTATCTGACACACATAAATGTGTTTTCGTTGTCTACCATACAGTATGTTTATTACATCAGGAATTGTTTTAACATAAAATAGCACAAATTTTCAGAATATCAAATGCTCCTCATTGTAGATCTTAATGGTTGGTCGTTTAACTCTGTTACAAACACGTATATGGCGCAGTAAGATGTTTTGCTTTTACTGGGATGTTTTGCAGAAATAACAATATAGAAAAGTACTAGCTAATCGCTATTTTTATATGAAGTACATTTTTTTTTTCAATTGGAAAAAAAGTAATATGTGAAAGATGACTTCACTTGTCGTTTTATTTTACAGTTGAGATAATTATGAAGCATTTAAAGATGGTTCCCGAAGATGAATGGGATTGTAGTTTGACCACACAAAGATAAACTTTGTGGATTCTTTGTATGATCCACCAATGTGGCATTGAGTAAATATTTACCAATGACATTGGTTCGTATCTCCTACCTTCAGACCTGTTCCTTGAGAAATCTTCTCAAACACTGATTAGATAAATAAGCCCCTTCATGTTTTGGTAGACTGCTTAGTTTGTAAGTAGGCAGAAACCTTGTCATGATGAATTACTAAGGAACTATTTGATTGGGAGTTAGAAACTACTAATACCCTTTCCCACGTTTGCTTTCTTCCACATTGATGTTGCTGTTATTTTGAAGAAAAAAAAAATCAGTCGTTCTGCATGTTAACAAAAAGCTACCGGCAAAATTTTCGTGTTTGATTCTTTCACATACAAACGAGTTTATAATTCATTCAATTTTAACATAAAGTTAACAAACCTGTCAGCTTGCTTCGGTGGTCTTTCACTTTTAGCAAACGAAACATCACTAAAATTACTAATCCTTTTAAAGGATTATTCTTAAATAATGGAAAAGTTTAGTTTTACGAAGTTGCTGAATTATCACGTACATGAAAACTAGTAATATTTTAATGATTAGTAGTTATACTTTCTTATTTAAATGTATTTGGTGATTAGCCTGTTGCGAGAGTCTTAATTTAAGTTCTATATGAGTAACGCTTCGATAGCCCATTATGTATTTAATTGACTATGGTGAATATAAAAAAAGGCCAGTACAATAAAACAATCTTCATTTTAGAAGAGTTATAATAATATTTACAGTGTACTACTGAAAATAACATGTATTGTAATCTTTATATCTAGCGAATGTATAATTATTTTGTGGTCTCCCGTTTCAATTTATTCATTTTGATCTAGAATATTTTACTCTGTATAAGCACATTTTTCCGGGTCGGTTAGCCAGCATTAGGGATCGTGACATTAGCGTTCTAAAGTCTGTAGAAGAGGGGGGGGAGTTTCCACTTAATTATGATGGATACCCTGACAGAAAAGACAGGAAGGGGACACACATACACATACACACTCTATCTCTCTCCGTTTGTGTCAGGGTCGTTCAAACTCATCAGCAGGCAGATGGTTTTGATTATTGTCCCTTCTCGTATTTAGAGTTACGTCCCATAAAATAGTTAAACCAGAAGTTTAAGAAATAACCATGAAAATATCTATGTTCACTGGATCATTTTTCAAAATATTCATGAATATATTATACTACATATAATAATCGACCTTTCAATGAAGCAATCAGTTACAAGTAATTCATGGGCCACGAATAGTTCATGTCTTTTTCTTTGATTAAAATTCATGATTTCTTCTAGAGTGTAGAGATAAACGGTATTTTTGATTTCAAAATTTTTGAATAGCGGTAAGTATTTGACTCGGTGTTATTAACCTTGGTAAGGAAATCATTAATCAGTGTCTGAATAATCTGATGTTCTAATTCTACTAATTCACCTATTCTTTCGGATGATGTTTTATCTTCAATCTTTTTGTTTTTTGAGGTACTAACAAAAAATAATTGCCACTATTGACTATCAAATGAAAGAAAAAACAAAAAGTAAACGTCCTTTCAAGGAATGTGTGTTTTTCTCATAGCAAAGGCACAACGGGGTATTTGCTGTGGCCACCGAGGAGAATCAAACCCCTGATTTTAGCGTTGTAAATCCGTAGACTTACCGCTGTCCAAACTGGGGGACCACCATAAAGGAATATTTCAATTTAAAACAAATTACGATTTCAGACAAGTAGAGCATAGGATAAAAAATATTATTTATTTATAGTTGTTTATTTTGTTCAAATAATGTCTGTCTCTGATATTTGACTTTCAAATGTAAAACAAATAAAAATAAATAAAAGGTGATTTCCGTCTCCTCTATTTTGATCAAACTTTGTATCAATGTCAGGAACTTAAGATATTGTCTGGGATAAGCTTAATATATATACATATATAAAGTTTGTTCTGTTTGTTTTGAATTTCGCGCAAAGCTACAATAAAATTATCTGCGATAGCCATTTCTAACTTAGTAGTTTAAGAGTAGAGGGAAAGAAGCTAGTAATTACCATCTGCGACAACTTTTGGGCTACTGTCTTACAAACGAATATTGGGAATGACTGAAATATTATAACGCCTCAACGGCTAAAAGGGCAAACATGTTAGGTGCGATGAGGATTCGAATATGCGACCCTCAATTTGCAAGTATAACGCCCTAATCACCAGGGAGATCTGGGACATATATAATATTACTTTTAAAAATGCGTGTACATTTCTTTGTAACTTACTTGACCTATACGTATATTATGTGTTGACAGAATCTATGCTGAGCAATGAAATTTTAAAGTAAGGTCTGTTGGAAAGAAACGCAATAAGTACCAACATTTTTTTGTGAGTCGCACGTGTTTCCGAAAATATTAAAGCGACTTAGTGATACACATTTATTTGTCTAAAGACATTACCTATTACCTTATTAATACACGAATAATGATATTACTTAACATTTAATTATCGAATTATATCAACTGTTTTTTTCGTGTACGTGTGAATATGTAAATAGTGAAACATTATTTAATTATAGGAACAATAAAAAAAGCAGAATAAGAATAGACCTCATTGTATAACTGCTGTTAACAATTAAGGAATAAGACACATCTAAATACAGGGGGAGAAGTTGGAGAATTTAGACTAATACTGGGTATTTAAAAGTCTAACAAACAACTTGCTCAGACCCAATATATAGGTTTGGGATTTTAAAGAGCTGCTCTAGCAAATAGCTTAGAAGAACAAATTATTAGTATTAATAATAAACATTTTTTAAACTCTATATAAATATAATTCACTGTAGTAAGTTTGATTTGATTTGTTTTGAATTTCGCGCAAAGCTACAAGAGAGCTATCTGCGCTAGCCGTCCCTAATTAAGCAGTGTAAGACTAAAGGGAAGATAGCCGACTAGTTATCACAACTCATCGTTAACCCTTGAGCTACTCTTTTAACAACCAATAGTGGGATTGACCGAAATACCCCATGACCGAAAGGGTGAACGTCTTTGGAGTGACGAGGATTCGAACCCTCGACCATCGGATTATGAGTCGAGTGCCTTAACCACCTGGCCCTGCCGGGCCTTTGTAGTAAGTAAAAGGCAATTAAAAACACTAGGTATATAATCAACAAATATGAGAAGCTATGTTTCGTTGTTTTGATTTGCCCTTGTCCAAAGTTACTGTTGAAAGATGGAGTTCCCCAAACTTATATTATTCATGAACAAGTGGTAAATCAAATGATAGATTAGGTTTGTTATTTATTCTATGTACTATAGAGCTAAATAATGTAGATTAACTTAATAACATAAATGCTGAATATCATTATACGATACGAAACCTGTGTAGATATATTTTCACTGTTGTTAGTAACAAGTAAAAAAAACATAATACATCGAACATATATATAACTTAATACAACGAAAATTGCACATTTATAACATTGACGCTATATATTTTTAAATATTTTTTTTATATTCTTTAAAAATATTAATGGCTCACGATAATCTCCGATTACTTTTTAAGGTGTATAAAATGTGATTTGATTTGTCTGTCTCTTTTCAATTTTTATAATAAAAATTTCAAGTGATTTTATTTTCTAAAGTCATTAGAAAAATTAAAAACATACTTGAAATAAATTATTTGAAACTTAGATATTGCTTAAGATGGCCGAAACGTTTACATATTCATTGTTTATCACAAAAATACTTTGAAGTGATAACGAAACGCCATTTACACGTTTTGGAAAACAGAACTACAGTGGTCAATCGAGGGTCATGGTTTACTTGGTCGGATTATAAATCCGGCAATCCACGGTTTGCGAGGGTTGCCGAAGAAACGTGATCGCCGTGGGAGTTCTGTGAAATTAATAGTCAGTTACTCCTGATCGATCAAATAAGAGTCCTAAGATCTGATACTACGTATTGTTGACTACTTGTCTTTTCTCTAGTCTATTAGCTTGAAATTGTAGAGAGCTGGTTGCAGATAGCCGTTTGTGTAACTTGGCTCGCTCTCCTGCAGTTTCTAGATAAATCAGGCAATATCTTAGGCCAGACGAAAGGCACAAGTTCTATTAGAGCTACATTAAGGAACTTGAAAGATGTGCGGTTGAATGGCATTGCTACGACTAAGGGCTTTTTCAACCGTACTTCTTACTGAAAAACATCGTTAATTTCGAAGTGTGATTGGAAGCTTGCGAATCTCTCAGCCTTAAGTCCTTGTTTGTTATACCGCTAGTAGGTCTAGGAAATACGCTTATCTTCATCATAATGAATGACATTTTGGGTCAGAAGATTCTCTTTCAGTTTACATAATAAAAACCATTGGTCCAAATTCATTGAGGACGTGGTTTCGGAGTCTTTGATATCCTAAACATTCTTCTATTTCATAAAGAACAATGACCTCTCATTTCTTCACGTTGTTGCGTCATTTTTTTGATAATTTAACAGTCTCTTGAGAAAGAACGATAATTTCCCACTCCAACCATCTATTAGGTTTTAAAGACATTTTATAAGACGGTATTCTCTTTTGCCCGTCGGTGCGGGACGGATGTCCGTTTGTCAGTTGACTATAGTTCTAGAACTATCATGATTTTATATTTTCCAGGAAACAGTTGTTAATTTACGCAGTTTTATTAATTTATAAATGACCATCTGTACATAAAATACCATAAATTATGAAGAAACCTTTATGCATAGGTGTAATTGTTTTAGAGATCTAAAACAATTATGATTAAACTTGTGTTTGAAAGTCAGTAGCTAAAAATAACCCTACAATCGTTACTATATTTAAAGTGTCTATTTTGACAACTCAAAATATTGGTCATAAAAGAATGTCCTGACTATTTATAATTATAAAAGAATTGGAACAACGTTTGATTTGTCAAAATGTTTGTTGTATAAATTAAACTTATTGTAAGAATTTATCTTTTATTTTCTTATTTTTACCCTAAGCGATTTTATTAATATCACTTCTACACTACAGATAGCATTTCAAAAAACTCGTTATTGTTGGTAGTTAAAATTTGCGAAAAGCTTTTGAAATCTATCTGTGCTATCCGTCCCTAATTTTTGATAATAGACTGAAGAAAATGGAACTAGTCAATTCACCGCCAACTCTACGGCTGC
Organism: Carcinoscorpius rotundicauda; assembly: GCA_011833715.1. Taxonomy (NCBI): domain Eukaryota; kingdom Metazoa; phylum Arthropoda; class Merostomata; order Xiphosura; family Limulidae; genus Carcinoscorpius; species Carcinoscorpius rotundicauda. The sequence continues at coordinate 79,675,150 of CM022395.1, forward strand.
TTTAATCGAGCTCTGAGATTTGATTTCCATTTTTATAACGCGCTGACGGCCCCAAAATGCAACGCGTAATTTTGTTTTTGGCGGTAACGAGGCACAAACTAAAAACCTCGGATGCACAGTTGGGCAGCTAATAACTAGACCGGCCTCTTCCCAAAAATAAACATATATTGATTTTTTAAAACTTCATGCAGAAGTGTGTCATTTGAAAACGGTCACAAATGATTACAAGAAAAAATACTTAACTTTCACATTTATAAATTTTATTAGAGCACCGCCATGGCCAGTGGGTTAAGGCGTTCGACTCGTCAACTAAGAGATAAATTTCGAATCCCAGTCGCACCACACATACTCGCCCTTTCAGCCATGGCGGCATTATAATGTGACGGTCAATTCCACTATTCTTTGGTAAAAGAGTCGCCTAAGAGTTGGCAGAGGATAATGATGACTAGCAGCCTTCCTTCTAGTGTTACAGTGCAAAGTCAGGGACAGATAACGCAGAAAGCCGTCGTGTAGTATTGCGCGAAACTCAAAATAATAAAAAAAAATGTTAAACGCTAATTCCCGCACATTTTACCAAACTTTGTTGAAACTTCATATTTACAACCTTCGTCTCAAAGTTATGTTTATATTATATCTATTATTTTTGTAGGAGTGTTTTGTCTAGCTCTATTATCTGTAATAAAAGCTCGATAATAATTTTACTGTTTTAAAAATCATTACTTAACAATATTTTTTTATATTTCGTGCTATATCCTGGTAGATACAGCTCTTAGGAGATAATCGAAACAATACAAAAACTGTGTTTTTGTCAGCTCTGTGCACACAAATATCTATGGATAATATCTGTTTGCTGTTATCAACTAGAGATTCGGTCTTTAAATCAAATCTCACCAGTTGTTAAATTTTACGCTTCAAGACAGTTTAAGTTCACTTTTAATAAGATGACTATATTTGTTTGTTGTTGTTTTTTTAATTTCTCGCAAAGCTACACGAGAGTTATCTACGCTAGCCACTCCTAAATTAGTAGTGTAAGAGGAAAAGCAGCTTGTAATCACCAGTCACAACTAACTCTCGGGCCGCCCTTTTACCAATGAATAGTGGGATTGACTGTGCGTTATAACACCCCAACTGTTGAGGGGATTCAAACCTGTGACTCTCAGATTACGAGTCCAGTGTCTTAAGCACATGGTCATACCGAGAAATGATGACTGTAAAGATTTTTTCAAACACAATATATAATTTTTGATACGTTTTGAATAAAGTATTATTGAAGAAAGTAATGAATAAAATAAGAATTATTCTAATTACACGCATCACTTTTTGGTAAATGACACTTGAAACTTATTTTTAGAAATACTCGGTCATTTAGATATATAAAAGGAAAACAGATTGTCATACTGCTTTATGCATGACGTATCTTAACTTTTAGTGGATACAAGTCCAACTACTGAAATAAAACTTGTAGTTATTAACACTTCAACACGCATCAGATTATGAACGCTTCGTAAGCAAATTACATTACAAACTACACTGTTCATTGAAACCTCCACAGTTTGTGTCATTGGGTTCCTACTATATATTAATAATGTAGATAAGAAGGGGAAACAGATACTTTTATTCAACCTAAATTTGATAAAAACAACACATAAAGTAATAACGCTACAACTTACAACATAGATATCGGCCACCGAAACGACTGATTAAAGTGTCCTCATATATACTTGAAGCTCCGCATTAAACATTTCAACATACAGAAAACAAAATCAAATATCACAGAAATGAATATAATTAATGTTCTTAAAAATTATGCTAACATAATAAAATTATAAAACAAGCATTTTCCTGAAATATTCTCTTTGAAACATAACAAAGACATCATCCTTTAGAAATATTTATAAATTACTTAAATTAAGATTGTCAGTATTAGTTAACCAACCAAAGCAAAATATTTAATATTACCACACCTTACTGTATAAAATGATAACATATATATATGTTTTAACATAATATAACGTAATATTTAGGGACAACATCAGACCAACTGGACGATCTTAGCTATCTTCCCCCATCCTGCAAACTAGCCTATAAATACCAGATAAATTAGCTCGGCATGGTCAGGTGGGTTAAGACGTTCGACTCGTAATCTGAGAGTCGCGGCTCCGAATCCCGGTCCCAACAAACATGCTCACCCTTTCAGCCATTGGGGCGTTATAATGGTACGACCAATCTTACTATTCGTTGATAAAAGAATAACCCAAGAGTTGGCGATGGGTGGTGACGACTAGCTGCCCTCCCTCTAGTCTTACACTGCTAAATTAGGAACAGCTAGCGCTGATAGCTCTTAAGTATCTTTGCGGGAAATTCAAAAACAAACAAACAATTGTATAAATAAATAATAATAATAATTAAAATAAAATAAAAATCATAAACTCTACCCTTATCATACATATAATTATCAAACTAACACATTCCAAAGGCCAACCACTCTATCATAAAAACAAAACTCTTTGCTCAAGATGACTCCTACCTTGCCCATATTTATTTTTCTGTCCCTTACTCTAACTATTCTCACCATTAATTACAAAAAAGATGATGTATTAACATTACCAATTCTATTTACAATCTTGGACACTTGAGTCATATCTTCTGTAACCCTTCAATTTTTAAAAGGGAAAAAATATTTTAAGGATATTAATCTCATACGACAACTAAGGTAAAGATTCCAACACTGAACACAACATTCAAAATATGGCCTAACCATAGACCTATATAATTAAATTATTACCTCTTTGGACTTGTATTTAATATTTATGTACATACAACTTAAAATCTTGTATGGCCTATCGTTAGCAATAGAGCATTACTTGGATGGCCATTACACCAAGATCTTTTTTTGTTCATGACATTGATAAGGGTATTACCATCCAGATTATACTTATAATTCAAATTTTGATAATCCACGTGCATTATCTTGCACTTATTATAATTACAACACATCTACTAGTTATTGGCTCAATTCACTAAATGATCTAAATCGTTTTATAAAACGTGTTTGTGTTTTCTTATAGCAAAGACACAACTAGCTATTTATTGTGTCCTCCGAGGAGAATCGAAACTCTTAAAGTAGTATTGTAAATCCAGAAACTTACCGTTATCTTACAGTAAAATCTTTATAAAGCAGCAACATCCTCTTGGCAGCTAGCAACATCTAAAACCTTAATATCTTTAACAACTTTAAATAATTTACTAATCATTCTTGCATCTATGTCATTAATGTAAATAAAAAAATCAAATTTCCTAAGACTGAACTTTGAAATACCACACTTGTGACATTAATCTGTCTTGATTGAATTACATTTATAACAACCCCCTGCTTTCGTTCATTTAGCCATTCTTCTAACCAATTATCAAACGTATCCATTATATCTATACAGACGAATTGTACAAGCCTTTTACGTAACATCTTGTGAAAGGCTTATCTGACAATCCAAATACACCAAATCTACATCCTTACCCTCACCTACATAAGCTGTAATATTTTCAAAATGTGTCAAAAAGTTTGTAAGGCAACATTTTCCCTTAATGAAACCATGTCAAATATTCAATAAAATTCCAAGCATTGCAAAACCTTTTCTACAAACGATGTAAGACTAATAGGCTTATAATTACTGGGACAAGATTTGTTATTTTCCCTCTAAAGAAGAGTGACATGAGCTTACTTCCAACCCTTTGGCACAAGTCCACAATTCAAGGACTTATAACAAAATGGTAGCAAGTGGCTCACATATTAAAAATCCTTGGGGAGATATTATTTGGTCTAAGAACTTTATCATTTTTAAATTTTCAGCTTTTTTTAACCAGCTTAGAATTAATTCAGTCATCTTGTTTGATATCATTTTCACCTTTTAATTGTTCATGATGATGAATTCTCCTAAAATATTCCGTAGAAAAACTAATAAAAAAAGCAAAATATAATAACCCAGCCATTTCATAACCATCAGACACAAGCTTTCCTTTGTCATCCCTTAAGGGTCATATATATATATATAGAGGATTGTGGTTATCAGATAACATAGCGATTGTTGCAATGACTAACAGCCTACAAGTCTAATGTTTAATTAGTTAGTAACTTTACAACTTTTATAAGCATTAAACATGCTACCAAGTAATGAATAACACTGGGCAACACTTTTTCAGTAACTTTGAGTTGCATTGGATATTTAACTGATTCTGAAGGAGTTTTAGTCGCTGATTTCAAATCTGAAATTAGTTTTTCTCTACACGCTCTAGTTTGTATGCAATTTGAGGCTAATGAAATTGTACAAGTGTGAACTTGCGTAAACCATGTATAAGCATTTTCACGTCCATATATATAGATAGCTTCTAATATTTTGATCATTCTTCTTTTGTTTCAGATCAAACATGGCTTCCAAAAATATATATCATTGCAGAAACAAGCCTGATGCCTTCTGCTACATATGTGGATGCTACACACTCAATCATCAGAGACGTAACATATTTTGAAGTTCATCTTGGTGATCAAGACAAGCAATGGGCTCCTCATGTTCTGTGCCACAATTGTGAGGAAATGCTTCGAGACTGGACCAAAGGAAAACGCAATGGTCTGCCTTTTGGTGTTCCAATGATTTGGCGCGAACCCACCAACCATGTAACTGACTGTTATTTCTGCATGGTAAACACAACGGGTGTTAGGAAGAAAAACTGACATAAGATTACGTATCCGAACATTCCCTCAGCTATTCGGCCTGCTCCGCACTCTGAAGAAGTTCCTGTTCCAGTTTTCAAAGGCTTGCTTTCATTGGACGATAAAGACATTGGACATGATACAAGCGAACAAGACAGTTGTGACATTGAATTGTCAGAAAAGGGTACACAATCGGAGAACTGTTCTTCAGACACTGAACCTTTCCCCATCCCCAAGCCTCTTCCCCAGGCTGAACTGAATGATGTAGTGCAGGATTTAGGTCTTTCAAAGAAAGCAGCAGAGCTTTTGGCATCAAGATTACAAGGCAGAAATCTTGTTGATCACTCTGTTAAAGTATCATATTTCAGAAAGCGTGACCAGCTTTTTGTGCCCTTCTATTCAGAAGACAGATAGTTTGTTTTCTGCCATGACATCCAAGGGCTTCTCAAAGAACTGGGTGTACCTTACTATAATCCTGCTGAATGGAGACTCTTTTTAGACAGTTCAAAATGCAGTCTTAAGTGTGTTCTTTTACATAATGGGAATGTTTATGGAGCAGTACCTGTCGGTCACTCAGTGCATTTGCGGGAAGACTATGATGATATGAGAATGGTCATGGACTTATTAAAATATCAAGAGCACAACTGGATCATTTGTGTAGACTTAAAGATGGTCAACTTTCTTCTTGGACAACAGAAAAATTTCACCAAGTTTCCATGTTTCCTCTGTATGTGGGACAGCCAAGCATGAGACAGACATTGGGTCCAGAAGGACTGGCTTATTCGTGACACCCTTGAAGCAGGCATGCCAAATATCATACAAGACCCAATTGTAAGCAGAGATAAGATCATCTTTCCTCCTCTTCACATCAAATTAGGTTTGATGAAGCAATTTGTCAAGGCACTGGAAACTGAAGGTGAATGTTTCTAACACATCATCACAGCTTTACCAGGGTTATCATTTGAAAAGATCAAAGCAGGCGTGTTTGATGGCCCACAGATTCGAACCCTAATTCGTGATGATCAGTTTGTTGCTAAGATGACCGCTTTAGAAAAGGCAGCATGGTTATCCTTTGTGGCAGTCGTTCAGAACTTCCTTGGAAACAATAAGGCGGAGAGCTACAGTGAACTTGTGAACAGAATGCTTCTCGCTTTTCGTGATCTCGAGTGCAACATGAGCATCAAGTTTCATTTTTTGAACAGCCACCTTGATAAGTTCCCTGACAACCTGGGGGCTGTGAGTGACGAATAAGGAGAACGGTTCCACCAAGACCTAAAGGTCATGGAAGAACGCTACCAAGGGCGCTGGGACAAAAGTATGATGGCTGACTACTGCTGGAGCATTAAACAAGATTGTCCAGATGAAGTGTACAAATGCAAATGTTACAAACGCAAATTCCTACCTGAATAAAATACACAAACAAATTGATAAGCTATTCCTATAATTTCCTATAATAACGAAAAATTAGAAAATAAATACCAATGTCAAATTGCATAAAATCTGTAGCTTGCAGACAAAAACCGACTTCAGATTCGAAATCAACACACTCAAATTGACTATAGAAAGGTCTTTGTTTAAATGCAACAAAATGAGTGTTCCCCAGTGTAATTAGACTTAAGTAATAGAATACGTTTATAAACATAACAACACATATTACTAGTTTGTTTATAGATGGAAAATTTTGAGTAAAGAAAAACTGCTGTGATTAGTTTATATGAAATAAATTTGTCATTTGTCAATTTTTTATTGTTGTCCATATATTTAATTTTTTTCCCTTTCAAAGTTACAAATAAAGAAAAACAATCAATGAAGTGTTCTAATACCAAAATTTACATCACTTAAACGTTTGCAATTCGGCATATTATTTTTACCAACTTAAGTTTCACTAAATTTAAGCTATATTTGCCCATTATTGAGATTTTTTTGTGCAATGCATGTTTCTTCAACTACCTTTCCGTATTGGAGAGGGGTTTTCCTAAAAAGGAAAATCTTCAAAAAATGTTAATTAGTATAAACTAAGTCACAAACAATTATCTCTCTTTTCAGAATAAACTGACGCTTCTAACATCGGCCACCAACATTTTGTCTGCTTCTTTGCTGCTTCCAGAGGTAAGACTTAGGTCTTGCATGCTTGTCATTTTCCATTAACAGTTATTGTTGTTTTGAACTAAGCACAAGCTACTCAATGGGCTATCTCTGCTCTGCCTACCACGGGTATCGAAACCTGGTTTTTAGCGTTGAAAGTCCGCAGACATACCGCTGAGCCACAGGGGGGCAACCTGAAACATCTAAGTGAGATGAAATAAAAATTTCAATCATAATGTATTTGAAAATATTAAATTTATTAGTATGAATTTATATTAACTTTTTAATCACATTTTTTCTTTAATATACAACAAAGGATTGGAGAAAGTACAAACATGGCGGACAGTAGTAGTGAATAGGTTAAGATCAATTTAATTTAATTTTTTTTAATTTTCTGCAGACCGGCATTTTCTTTTTCCCACAGACCAGTACCGATTCGAGGAAATGCTGATCTGGTAAAGTAGCGAATAAATCTTATAAAAATAAAGCATTGCTTTAAAAGTTTAAAACTTTGTGTGGTTGCTTTCTGAGAGTTTTAAGAGAAAAGTCACTCTTTCTTCTGTTTTAAATAAAACTGGATTGTTAATATTCTTGTTTTCTTCAAAGTATTACATACATACTTATTTTTGTTTAATTTTATATTTTTATATCCCTTATATTTTTTTAACTTAACTGATGCATTTTATACTTTCCACTCAAGTATTTATTAATTTTATTTAGACTTTCTTGTAAATTTTAAATATCAGACTAGGATTCTTATGAGAGACTAAATTATCAATTGACTTCATTGAAATGAGATCAGAATCACAATTATAATAAGCCATTGTTTAAAATGTTCTGAGCTACCAGTAAATATCCAATGCTGCATTACACGCTGTAGTTCGTTTAAAAGTGGAAATGTTTTTAACATTTGGTAGTATGGTGAAAATTTCATCTCAGTATTTTACAACAAGCAGTGTGTCTGCTATAGCAATCACATTGCATATTAAAAGCATAAAAAACTTTCCAAAAACCTAAAACATATAAAATTTTAAATCGCTACATCATAATTATTTGATATTTTGAATAGTTAATGATGGGTATTGTGAGATATTTTTAAAAGAATACAATAAGTATTTGAAATTGCTATTGCTTTAACAATCCTGTTATTAATCGATGAATTTTAACATCGTAAGAAGATTAATACGTTACATATGTATTTATTAATCGGAAATATTCATATAATCATGTATGATGTTATTAATCACATAATTTGAAAACTATTTTAAAAATATCGATTTCTTTCAAATTTTTTATAAATATATTCATATGTGCTAAATATTTTATAAGCACAGTTATCTTATATCATAATTATGCATATTTTAAAGAGTTCTTGGATGAAACTATCAAATTAAATATCGACTAGTAAATGTATTTGTGACACGATTCACACTCCTACTTTCTATCATTAATACATATTAGTGGATCAAGAGAGACAGGCTAGAGTTTCTGTTTATATTCTACATTGTGAAGCTTATAGTAACGTACTAGTCTTTATTATATTGCAAAAACGGGTAAACATATTGAAAAGCATTAAAGACGACAAAAGTATCAATCACATAACTTCAATATAAAGATTTGAAACTCTTGGACAGTTTTCCAACCGTTGTTCTTCATAGTAACAAAGAAAAAGTTGGCAGTTGATGGTATTATTAACCTTGTTTTCTTGGCAATACTATCAGTGTGATAATACAGAATATGTTTAAATGAAAAATATAAATCATTTCGTGACCAATCTTAATAATTTGTGAAAATTTTAGCAGTGTAAGACTAGAAAGAATTCAGCTAGTTATCACCACTATTCTTTTACTAACGAATAGTGGAATTGACAGGTCACATTATAACGCCCCCACGGCTGAAAGGAAGAATATGTTTAGTCTGACAGGGATTACGAGTCAAGTGCCCTAACCACCAGGTCATGCCGGGCGAATTTTTTTATAATTCATAAACAATAAGGAATATAATGTTTATGTATTGTTAGTGTTTCTTGTTTGACAATATTTACCAGCTCTGAAAGTATCTCTTTGAAAAGATAATTAGCTCAGAGCTACTCGAGGGCTATCTGTGCTAGCCTTCCCTAATTTAACAGTGTAAGACTAAAGGGAAGGCAGCTAGTCATCACCACCAAACGCCAACTCTTGGACTATTCTTTTACCAACGAATAATGGGATTGACCGTCACATTATAACGCCCCCACGGCTGAAAGGGCGAGCATGTTTGGCGCGACCCTCAGATTACCAGTCACACGCCTTAACACGCTTGGCCATGCCGGGCTTCACGATAATTAAAAGGTTTTAAACTTCATAGATAATAAGTAAGACTTATTACATGTGTGGTATCATTTTACCTTATATTCCCATGAACTGTATGTCCCAGATTTCTAGCCTGTAAGAACAAAATTTCTTGGGATGTTAATTTTATTTTTATTTTTTTTATTTTAATATAATGACATCTTAAACAAACCCATTATTATCACATAATAACGCGTAAGGTAATGCTTAAACTACTGTTGGTTAATTTCCTTGTGAGTAAAGACGTTTATATTAATTATAGAGTTATATGAGTATGTGTTTGTTTACGTAGGACGAACAGCGAAGGTAGGGACTGCTGGAGTAGCATTCCAAACTGTAGGAGGTGGAATAGCTTTGGAAGGTAAAGATGCCTATGGAATGATAATAGACGTATGCACCGTGGGATCTTTTTCTCGGTAGGATCTAGGAGAGTCGCAAATCCACGCTTGTCACTGACCCTTTTAACTATGCTTACAAACTCTAGAATCTGCCTGCTGAGATGAGCAGTTGGAAATGGACGTGCTGTCATTTGTATGAAAAGGGAAGTAATACTTTAATAGACAACGTGATGTCATCTGCGGAGAATAAAGGGATACATGTGACGTTATATTATGCTGGGACAACAGCAAATAAGCATAAAAGTTTACAAATTAATTGAAAAATAAAGGTATATTACTTGAAAAATGAGAGTGTAATAAGATCATTTAACTGATGTACATCTGGAAAATAAATTACGTTTTCTTGGAAATATATGATATTTTCAAAAACATTCAGAAGTCACGTCTTTTCAAAATGAATAATATTTTATAAAACCTGTTATATATTTTGAAGTATCTATGATAAAGTAAAAGTAATAATAATGTTTTGCTTTGTGTTAGTTCTTTTTTTCAATCCATTTCTTTAGTTCTTTGGGTTATATGAAAACAGTTGTTTAGATTGAATAAAAACATGCTAACACAAAATATTTAACAATTGTTGCCCTAATATCATGTAATGAAAAACTGTTTATTATCATAATCTGACTAGCATTCAAGCTTTAAATAGTTCTTTATTACATTTACTACAGTTGTTTAAAATAAGCCATAAAATTCAACTGAAGATCAAACGCTACAGGTCAAGTTCAGACGTACAACCTAATAAGTAACTGAAGGTCTTGCGATAAGTAAACGTTCGACTTTGATTTGTTTACCTTGGAAGCATGGATGTAAATGCTCATAAAACTTCTTTACCACTATCAAGATGGTCATACAAAAGGTATTAGAGCAGCAACTCTTCAGATTTTCAACTCTTTCAGGAAAACGTTTAACTTGAGTTATAGTTGATATCTGTAAAATTAATTGCTTCAAAAAGAAAGTTAATTTGTTTTTGTAAGTCCATTTTAGGCCTATCTTTATCAGCGTATCGGAAGAACTGAACTTATATTATTTGTCCGTATCATTATTTATTTAGAGAGCTCTAGTTAGCTATTAGCTGATATATTAAGTTCAGAAATAAATGATATTTTTGAGCTGCGAAGTTTGAAAAAGTACAAACCAGCGTTATAAAGCATATTTTAATCAAAATAAGCCCCATTTGCTTCAACACACTTTTGCCAACGTGTAAAAATGCTGTTCATGTTTCTGCTGCAAAAATCAGAGTTTCTGTGGTCAATGAACTCCCTAAAAACTTATTCTGCAGCTGCCTGGTTTTGAAAGCGTTTATTGCTCAAAAAGTTTTTAAAAGGGTTGGAGAAAAAAAAATCTGTAGGAAAAAAGTCTGGGAATTAAGATGGATGAGGCAAAGCCTTGATTTCCAATTCGTTCAATTTTGGAGCATCATTATTAACAGGTCTCATAACACCGATTTTGTTGATCTTCAGTCAGGTTATGTGGAACCCAGTTATCCAACTTTCAGTCTTTCCAATAGCACTCAGGTAGTTGTCGATGCTTGTGTCCAGCTTTTCGGCAAGCTTACGTACTGTTGTACGAGAGTTTGTCTCAACTGCTTCCATTAATGTGCTTTAATCTAAAGATGGCTTCAAGACTTTCATCTCCATGTCGAAAACCTGTACGTTCAGTAACAGATCCTTAGTATAATGTCTGGTTACGTGTAGTTTCGGTAGATTTTCGTCCAAATTTGAAGTCGTAGAGGAAATTCAGACGAAAGTCCTCATTGTATATGCTGCCTTGAGGGTTGCGAAACTTACTCTGAGCAGAATTGAAACAGCATACAATTGAGGCACCTTCTAAGCGATAAACATTGGATTAAACCAACCAACCAACAATAAGTTACTCAATATTCAGCTTCTAAATGTCATTGTGAGAATTCCGATATTTATTTCTGATCAGCCGAATAAATTCGTGATGAAATGAAAATATAGATATTTTATGTGATTAATATATTAGTGAAACGAAACCATTTTGCTATTAAGTGTCTTTATTAAATTAACAATAGAAAGTGAACAATGGTGCATTTAAGATCCAATTTGATTAATTTCAAGTAATGTTAAATCATTAACGAGTAGGTTCCGGCATGGCCAGGTGGGTTAAGGCGTTTGACTCGTAATCTGAGGGTCGCGTGTTTGAATCCCCGTCGCACAAAACATATTCGCTCTTTCAGCTGTGGTGGCGTTATAATGTGACGATCAATCCCACTATTCATTAGTAAAAGAGTAGCCCAAGAGTTGGCGGTGGGTGGTGATGACTAGCTGCATTCCCTCTAACCTTACACTGTTAAATTAGGGACGGTTAGCGCAGATATTCCGAAACAAACAAATACTAACGAGTATCATATATTAAGGTTAGTTTTTACACATAGTATCGGATTCAACATTTGCAATAATGGTCACAAGTTAAATTCTATAATATATAAGAAGGTTTTTTCGTTCGATTGCATCCATTTTGTTTGGAGGTATTGGAAGAGATTTACGGAGGCAAGTGCAGCACTCGTGTTCACCCCAAGAATACTCTTTAGGAATGACATCAGTTATTGTGCTAATACGTTCTTACAACCAATCAGTTAAGGCAAAAGAGAACATGTTATAATGTCATCTACACTATATCTGTTATATCCAATGCCGAAAAGGCTTTACGCACAATACCAGGACTCATCAGATACTATGTGTAACGTTAATTATTGTGCTTGTATTTTTCCTTACCTCAAAGCCACATCGGGCTATCTGCTGAGCTTACCGAGGGGAATCGAACGCCTGATTTTGGCGTTATAAATCCGGAGACATACCGCTGTACTAGCGGGGGGCGACATTAACGCGAGCTTTTAATCTACTTACCACAGCGTTCATCGGGCAACAATGTATTGTGTATAATCCTACATATTAATTTTCTTATGAGTTAAAAACAACAACAACAAAGGAATTGTACATTGCTAGCTTACCGTTTGAAAAGGTATCAGAAAATACAAGTGTAGCTTTGCGCGAAATTCAGAACAAACAAACAAACAGGTTGTTCATAACTAAATATGAATTGTGATAATAATTATACAAAACCCGTATTTATACATTCTTATAATTATATTATTCGATTTGATCAAGCAATATAATCATTATAAGAGTCCCATAATTTTATAAGACTTAATTTTGTATGAATTTTACAAAGGTTATATTAAAAAGATTTTAGATTTGGTCATTCTTTATATTCTGACTGTACATTTTGGCAGTAGCTCTGAAGGTAATTTCCTTTGCAAAAAGCACTGTCGTAAAGCTGTCATATTCAAATCAAGAACCTCACTTCTGCTTCTTTCTATAATCCGTCCAGTGTGCGAAAGTAATAGTTTTCCATCGTCCGCTCCAACAACCCGATCGCAAAGAAATGCGTAGGCTCCATCCATACGCCCTCATATCTGAGGTGTACGACAGCTGAATGCATATGTTATGGAAACAACTTGTGACACGCGACTTATATCGTTTTTCCAGACAGACATCCCTCTTGATTGTGTTGCATACGTTACTTAAGGCATGCGTATATGTTTGTTTTTTTTGCCGGTGACTTTTGTGCTCGTAAATTCTCACACGTTACAATACAAAATATTTTGATTACCAGGACTGAGCTACAAGTCGTTGAAGATTTTTTCTCAATGATCCTGGTGCCCCAATTTGAATCATAATACTTTATTTTCCATCACCATTAATTACAATGGACTTCTTAGTCCCAGAAATTTTAAATTCCCGATCTGAACAGACAGTTATGATCTGAATGTATGAATATTTTGCATCGGAAAAGGGCTGATACGTTGTACTTTTATCAGTTTTTTTAAGGCATGACACTACCTTCGAGGGCACACCATTGTCAGTATTTGTTGTAATACATTCTAATCCACTGTAATTTTACTCCTGCAGTGATTATCACATGACTTACTTGTATATTCAAAATCGTTTTAATATAACGTATCAAACACATCTGTAATATGTAGACACATACTACTATTACTACTATTTCTGTAGCAATCAAGTGGTTATGTTAATCCTTTAATTACACAACGCTTAATGCCCTACCATTCTAACGACTTTTTTAATCTCAGAAAAAGTTATTTTTATTGTAACAAACCGAAAAATAAATAAGAACCATGGTTATAAAATTCCATAATTACGTCAGCTTTGTAAATATACCAACCTTTTTTTTTATATCACTCCAGTCCATTATCAGTGTTCTTTTATTATTAGACCACATCTATGGTCTCACTAATCTTATGATATTATAAATCCTAATATTATTCAATTCTTTGATAATAACAGTCTCGTGATTATACTAATATTAAAATTACATAAGTTTATTAACTATACAAATCACGCACTAGTAATAATAGTATGACAACCATTGCTTTTGGTTATGTTAATCTCATGAATTTACCAATCCTATAATTTTGTTTTCCTCGTGATTACACGAATATCCTAGAATACACTGACCCCTGTATTATTCATAATTTATAATAGTAACAGACAAAGGTTAATGTGTCTGATAAGATTGTATTAATAGCATGTTCGAATCCGTTCAAAGATAATGTAATAGTCAAGGCTAATAATTTACCTAAGTGAATCTATCTCATATTATTATATCAACACTGTAACTATACTAACCACATGATTCTATTAATCTAACAACACGCCAGCCTTATACTAAATCCAATATTATATCAAACGTGTATATTTATACATTTTACATGCATCATATATACTAAGTGATAGATTGTACCAATGTGTTTAAAATTACTCTTGCCCGATTACCAGAGTTCTCTGATTGCACATATTTTTATTATCATAATAATTCAGTGATATTACCTCTAAAACAAATGTGCCAGTCATATAATTACATTAATATAATTAATATACCAATATAATAATGAATAAATCATATAATTATTTCAATATTTTGTTATGACAATACTATCATTACGACATTCCCAGATTTATAATTATCCCATGCTTATACTTGCCTCGCGATTGTGTTAATTCAGTGACTGTATAGCTAATTTATGGTTAATTATTCCTTTTACATGATATTTCAGTCATATAATTATAGCAACTTTACGTTTGTACAGAGCGTGTTGTTATATCAGTCACTTGATCATAACCAAGTAATAAAATCCGTGATTATAATAACTTTATTTGTTCACCAATTCTATGATAATCTAATATTCATGATAATAAATTTTTCAGTCACATGCTAGTCCCATAATTATACCAGATTCATAATAATGCCACATTCCATTTCATAAAACTCCATAATTATACCATTCTTTTCATCTACGTGATGTTTCCATCATACCAGTTACATGGTTATATCATTCGTAGCTCCTTACCACTCCTCTCAGTTCAGTGCTTTTTATATTTGTCAATTAAAATATTATAATTCATCAACAAATATATTTATTATTTATTTAACACGAACATGATAATCTTCTAAATTTGTCAAACACATGATTATGGTAACCTAAAGGGCAAATCACTCATAAACTAGTTATTAAATTGTCTCTTACCGTTATATTTAGGGCATTATTTACTTTTACCAATCCCATTATCATTCTAAATGCATGTTAATATCCTTGAAAGTTCACTAACTACCATTTTTTTAAACAAACATTTAAATTTCATGTAAGTTAAGTTATATTTCTAGAAAAAAGGACTCAAATTTTAGGAGGAACATCCCTCACCCATGCCTTGGATATCCTTATAATTACTGTAACTATTTAATGACTAAACCGATTCCAATGATGTTTCCTATTAAACACAAAGCTGCACAGTGATTTATCTGTAGTGTGTCCATCACGAGTATCAAGACCATGTCTTCAGACTTGTCGCAATGTTGTTAGAGGGTCAAGGAAAATAGCATTTTTACGTTTATATCAGTTTTACGAATCTGTGATTCCAAAATATATCAATGGTGTGGTTATATTAGTACCATCGTTACACAAGTTTCACGATAATGTAAATTGAAAAATTTCTTAAATCGAAATTTTTATTAATCTCTGTATCTTGCTAGGCATTAAAATTTTAATAAATGACATATTGTATTTTCATATCATTCTCATAACTACACCAATTTATCGTTTATACCAACAGTACTGTCACACCACCCTCATGATTATTCAAGTCGTTAAGAGTCGCAACACGAAGATTAAACATTCTAATAAACATACCATTCGTTGTTGTTGTTGTTTTGAATTAAGCACAAAGCTACACAATGGGCTATCTGTGCTCTGCCCACCACGGGTATCGAAACCCGGATTTTAGCGTGTAAGTCGGCAGACATACCGCTGAGCCACTGGGGGGCAACATACCATTCATGTGAGTGTATTAACTGGTCGTTAACCAATTTCTTTGATACATCAGTCCGATTGTTATGAAATGTAAATTTCACAAGCATCCCTAAGATTATAAAATCCAATAAATAACATATATATTCCTCATTATTATATTAGCTTTTCGGTTACATCATTACAAAGGTTCTCATATTCCCATAATTGCATAAATCCGATAATTATACCACTATTATGAGTATGTTACATGACGATATTATTCAACCGCCCAAGTATTCAAACCATATATTTATAAATTTTGAGTATACCGATCATGAATACCCGCCAAAATATTATTATAACAGTTAAGCTATTAAGTCAGACACACGAATATTTACGAAGTTCTTGACCTGTAAAACTATAAAACTCTTAAAATTATGCAAATCATAAGTTTATATCTTATCTAGTGTTGAATACACACTTTAATTATATTAACACCATGAGTAGAAAATAATTAAAATTCTAAACATCCAATGATTATATTATTCCGTGTATATTCTTTTACAATGAATGTGTGGGTCTCTTTATTGTATAACTTTCAATGTCATCATGTTCACAGTTTTGACATAATTGTGCTACAACCATGGGTACACTAATGGGTATAAAAACCTTTGAATACATCTCCATAATTATGCAAATATCTAGATTATGCTGGCTGCTTGGTAATTGAAGTTCTCTGAATATTCCAGTCTCATGATTAAGATGTTCCTAGCTTAAACAAGGCAAATTTTAATAAATAAATTTAATAAAAATAGTTCTTATTTCGAATATAACTGAATGTTTTTGGTAAAACTTATACTAGGTTTTTATTATCACACTTATGAGGTATATTTTTCTAAAGATTTTTTTGCTACGAAGGCTTGGCAGTTATGATACTGATGCTTCGAACAAGTGATTTCTAAGTTTAGTTGTCTTATTAGTTTAACGTTTGTTTGCTTTTGAATTTCGCGCAAAGCTATTCTATCCATCCCTAATTTAGCAGTGTAAGACCAGAGAGAAGGCAACTAGTCATCATCACCCAACGCAAACTCTTAGGCTACTCTTTTTCCAACAAATAGTGAGATTGATCGTCACATTATGACGCCCCCAGAGCTAAAAGGTCGCGTATGTTTGTTATAACGGGGTTCAAAATCGTGACCCTAAGTAGTGTAACGTAATATCTAAGGTTTTTGCATGTGTCTCTGAAATATTTAAAAAGGAACATTAACTTTTCGTTTCATTTAAAATTTTGTTTTTGACGTCTATCAAGGTCAATATTATATTAAAACATATCTGTGCCAATATTAAACAGACTGAGTAACTAAAATTCTAATATTATACATGTAACTGTAAATCATAATTCGTGGCTCTAACTTTGTAGCATCCCAGGCTGTTTCTGAGACAAAATAAGCTAAACATGAATCATTATACTCCCTGGAGGCCAATTGTACAAACACAAGCTTCCTTCCCCATATTTCCAAACTTCAATTCAGCTTAATCTTAACCTTTATTAAATCTTTAAATCTCTTTATTAAATAAATAATAATTAACGGTCAAAATGGTGTTAAGACTATAACAAAAAACACAATAGATTAATTACAATTGCTATAGTGTCCAGTAATGGGATGTTTTATACCAGTATAATTTTATGGGACCTAACATTTGCTTAGTACTCGGTTTTGTAACTTAATTGAAATAAATTTAGTAAATAAGAACGCTACTTATTTTTATAGAAATGATTGCTTTTCTCACAAAAAATCGCACTTGTTTCAAATCATTTACAATATCATTTAACGTCACTTCTTGCAATTTGAAATTACGGATATTTAATTACAGTATAAAATGTTTTTTGTCACATGGTTTTTATTTTGATACATTTCAATCGTTTTATTAAAATAATTTTAAATTGATAAATCAGATTTCGATTACGCTTTTAGAAAAAAAAAAGTGAAAAGGAAGCTATCAGAGAAATAAGTTTTTGATATTTTGTTTGTGTTTCTTATAGCAAAGCCACAAAGGGTTATCTGCTCAGCCCACCGAGGGGAATCGAATTCCTAATTTTAGGGATGTAAATCCGGAGACATACCGCTGTACCAGCGGGTGGTAAAGAAATAAGTAACAAAATTAGCAAATACATAACTTATTCAAATATTTTGAAGCTTTAAAGCTCCATTATTACTCCTCTCTTTGTGACATTGTAGAAGTCCAGAAATTACTATTTCTTTAATTTTCTCGATAGATCTTGTTATCCAAATTTTTGCGCTAAAAATAAGGTACCTTGGTTAACTTACTTCAGAGAAGCCTGTCGTCAGACATTACGCATGCTTTCTGTCCGATTCATGAGTCGTGTTGGGGAGTGAATTCATCCGGTAGATAAAGTTAGGGCAGGGAACTCTTAGAGATTGCGATAAGGTCATGAAGGGTCCTTCTCATTTTGACCTCAGGTTTCTTTAAGTAAGCAGTTTCACATGGTTTATCTTTCCACTGCCTTAAGTCATCAAGTCTACGTCAATATTTTTTTTTGTTTGCTATCTTGTGTAAATAGAAGTACTAACAAGATTACGTTAATTGCCAGTATTCTCGTATTTGGCGATGATGGATGGCATGGCGTTAATCTTGTGTTCACGTCGATTGGGTGAAAGGTTTGGGCGGCCACGTAAGGCGATGCTGATTTCTAGACGTTTCTTTGATGACTGAGTGACAGGTGTACATTGTTTTAGTTTTATCTTGCGGGTTCGTAGAATCGTATGATTTTTCTCTTGCGTTAAATTATTCATGTATTGTAGCTGAAGAATTATGCGTCAGTTATTTTTCAAAGAAAGTTGATTTAATTCTTTACATAAAAGTTGAATAACTATTGAAAATATTTTGTATGCTCTTAAAAATTGAAAAAGAAACCAAAAGCAAAGATGTCCCCACGTAATGTATCGAAGTTAGTATTAAGTTCTATGTAATTTAAGAAGTAACTAAACCCTCTTGGTGATTAGTCTATTTTTCAAATGAGATCGAATGTTTTATGAAGTAGTGTAGATTTGACAACTGAAACTTTTCACAAACGAACATACACAGGTACACGTTTCCAAAGTTAGTCTAATTACGTCTTTAGACGTTTTCATCACATCGTGTATTTGTATTTAATATCATACTATAATCTTCCTCAATAAATACATGTTGTTGTTGTTTTTGAAATTTCACACAAAGCTACTCGAGGGCTATCTGTGCTAGCCGTCCCTAATTTAGCAGTGTAAGACTAGAGGGAAGGAAGCTAGTCATCACCACCCACCGCCAACTCTTCGGCTACTCTTTTACCAACGAATAGTTGGATTGACCATCACGTTATAACAATAAATATATAGGAATGAAACTTAAAATAATATCAAACAAAGGTAGAATTAAGTGGGATGTATGGGGAAATTTGAATGTATACAGCTTTAAGTTAAATTAATCCGGCATGTATATATATATATATTTGTGTGTAAACAATTTACTGTTTTAGCTCAAAAACAACCCGAAAAAAAGCAAATTAAATAAGAAACGCTGCATCAACTGTAAATACTCCAGGGTACAATTTACAAAGTGGGGTTATAAAATGTACCCTAGCAACGTATTTTGTTTCATTTGCTTTTGTTTCTGCTGGTTTTTCGGTTAAAATAACATATTATACAATTAGTCATACGTTTGGATTTGCTGTTTTTAACGCAGTGATTCCTCATGATTTTATTTATGTAACTTCAGTAAAATATAATTATTTTCGCTAATACATATTAATGATATTAGGATTGAAATATTATTTTAAAACGATACATTTCATGAATAGTAGATTAAGGCTTAAGCTTAGTGCGGGAGCAGTATGGGTTTTATATTGATATTATGCAATTTAATTAATTTTTTTTTGGAATTTCGCACAAAGCAATTGCACTATTCGTTAATAAAAGAGTAGCCCAAGAGTTGGCGGTGGGTGATGATGACTAGTTGCTTTCCCTCTAGTCTTGCACTACTAAATTAGGGACATTTAAGTAGATGAGACATATAAGTAGAAGTGAAAATCATTTGATAATAAATAATAATAATGATAATCATATGTAATTATATGTGTGTGTTGTAGCCAAGAGCTTGACATGCAATATGAGGGTCGCGAGTTTGAATCCCTGTCTTACCAAACATGGTCATCCTTTCAGCCCCGTGAGAGCATTATATAAGGATAGCCAGCCATTTTTTTTCTAATCTTTTACGACTAAATTAGGGACGGCTAGCGCAGATAGCTCTCGTGTAGCTTTGCGTGAAATTCGAAAACAAATGATGAAATTGTGATATAATATCAAGTACCTTTCAAAAATCTGTGTTGCGCTTGCGATCATTAATTCCTTATGCAACACAAAGGCTAAACAGCAAGGTAACAGACCCTCTGATTCAGGAATAACAACCTCTAATTTAGAACAACTAACCTCAGGGAAAGTCTCCAGTCAGTGAAGCATGTTGGCAACACTGCTACCCCTGACTGAAAAGCAAGAATGACAATCACTTTTATAATATATTTTCAGCTGAAAGTGTGTTGCGAGTTCAACAGCCTATAGCGGGATCGAACCTTGTATCTTTCGATCATTAAAATACACCAGCCCAAAAAGACAAATGGAGGATGGATCGGAGCACATACATTATAATGGAAAATGAAGACTGATTCACACAAAAACATATGAATTTACTCAATCTTGTATTTATAATTTAACACGATAAACTTATCAGCTAATGATACTCAGTAAACTTAATTCTGAGAATATACAATATATAAGAACTAGTAATAGCCTTAATTGCAAACAATCTCAAAGTTTTGTAAACAGAGAACAAAAGAAGAAAGGATGAAGAAATAAATATAGTTGAGTATGTATGTTTATATATGGAAAATAATTTCGCCCTAGATAACTTTTGTTGGTTTGTTTTGAACTTTGCGTAAAGCTACACGAAGCTATCTGCGTTAGCCGTCCCTAATTTAGCAGAGCAAGACTAGAAGTAAGGCAGCTAGTCATAACCACCAACCGCAAACTCTTGGAATACTCTTTTACCAACGAATAGTGGGATTGACCGTCATATTACAACGCTCTCACAGATGAAAGAGCGAGCAAGTTTTGATGTGTCGAACCCGCGACTCTCGGATTACGAATCGAGTGCCTTAATCACCTGGCCATGCCAGGCCGTAACTTTTGTTGCAGTTTGTTTCTAAATGCTTTTTCTTCATAATTCAACATATAATTGTTTTCCAATCTGACAAAAATTCAGCGAGAAACAATCCACCTTTTGCTATATAAAGACTTCATAGCTTCATTTACTTTTCCAAAATTGAAATAGCACAAACAAATAAGTAGTGTATTTACTTTACGTAATAAGTAAGAAATTTTACTCTTTCCAAATTTAATAAAAACTATTGGAATAGAGAATAGGATTTTTTTTTATAATGAAAGAAACATATACTATACCAGTGTAGCAACTCGTAACGTCAATTCTATGTCCTCATTATATTTCCTTTGTGTATGTGTATTAACTCAAAAGAAGGATTTGTTTATATCTTATTTTTTTGTTCATGTTATATCTGTTTTATTTTGCGAGTTTCCATGTACAAGGTAAAAAACATGAAGTCGCTTTGCTTATGTAAAACTTCAGTAGAACTCTAACGATCTTCAGATGTAAATATTACATCTTAAGTGACTGTGGTCTGACAGTTTCCTTCATCATGGGAAAACGAAAACAGTTGCCACCCAAATTATGCAACCCCAAGAAATATTTGTAGAACACAGGGAGTAAAGCAAAAAAAAAAAGTCTCAAGTAGTGTAGTAGCGCCATGATTGGCTAAGACACATGAAATAAAATCTATTAAGGTGGCTTTCCATGAAGGAGATGAACGCATGAAAACCCACTTCCTCAGTTTGCATTTAAGATTAAATAAATCAACTAGTTGTCAAAAAACACCCACAGTATATTAATAAATATACTAAACGAAAACTGAACAATTATACGTTTCCCATCACATGAAAGTTGTCTTTGCTCCTGTCCAAATATTTGTATAAGTGTGTATGTTCTGAGCTTTGACAGTTCAGAAGGCTTTGGATGTTATTTAGGCTTTCTAAGACGATAAAGCACAGTAGCTACTTGGGCCCATTACAAAACTATATGAATTATAGTGAAACTATACGGGTTTGAAACTACGTTTATCATGAAACCTTCAAAATAAAATCTTAAAACCCTCGTGAGCTCATCTAATTATTGTAAGTATATATATATATATTTCTTTCCAGAGGGATAAGTTTAAGTTATAATCAAAATAGTCAACACTGTGTGTGGCTCAATCTTCAGAGTCATATCACTAACTGTTTACCACGCACTTCTGTTCTTTTGTGTTTGTTAACATAACCAATTAAAGGTACGTAGTATTCTTTGAGGCTAGATAGTGTCTAGCGTGTTCTGCCGAAACCACCCAGTGATTGACGCCACACATAAAGAGTCTCAGATTTAAATACACAGGCGTATACAGGCACATTGGAACTGTCAGAGCCAGAAGCTCATTTGTTTTGGTCTCAGCAGGGGGTTGGTTCCCCCCTTGACACGCTTGATTGATACTGACACACCTATATACATATTTGATATAGTGGCAAGAGTCAGGGGTGTATAGACTTGAGACATAATTTATCATCCACTCGATTTCACCACACGTTTCTGTCTGAACATTACGCATTCAGTACAATAACTTGTGAGATATTTACAATAGAAGTTTTAGTAAATGAGATTAATGCATATAAATTGTAGCTTATGACACTGAATCTGAAAGCTATCATTAGTTTTTTTAAATAATTTACATTCACGTATAGTTATAATTAGACAAAAACATGAACATTCCGCTTACTTCACGGAATTTCGAATAGCCAACAGAATTATCAGTTGTAATAACGCAATGAATAGAAACTAAAGTACCAGTCACGAGTTGTGACTCTTTAAGTAAAGAGTTCGAAATTTAGCATATTAGTAAAAACATTAGTTATCACATTAAAGTCTAACTATTTCTAAACAATGAACCATATAATCTTACTAAAAATGATTGCACAGCTAGACTTATCTTCCATTTACCTACTCAAAATAACATCAATAAACAGTCTAAAATTAATTACAAGTTCCACAGATTTTTCCGAACGTTTCAACCGGACTCGCTAAAGATTTCGCAAAGTAGTTAACCGGTAAAAATACTCGAGCTCGCATGTTACACAATTAATCTCGTTTGTGAACTTATGCTTTGCTTGTTGGTATATCTCGCGGGTTCACGTTATTTTTTGAGACATTGTTTTCTTTGCGAACTTATGCATTAGTAATGTAAAAAGGAAAACGAAAGAGGCGAACCAAGAACTAATTATATAAATTTATTTAAATTGAAAAATAAATAAAATTGTAATTTTGCAGCCTTGAAAAAAATTTACTTTGACAGAAGATGTTAGGATATTATCGATCAATTGTTTACGCACGAAGTGTTCAGGAAAAAGTTTTACCAGTTAAAAGTTCAACGAAATATCGCTGCACGCACGTATCCACATCGTTCATTCGATACAAGCGTATTTGGTTTCACACCAGAGTTGTTCGTTTCCAGTTGTCCCTTTAAATGAATAATAATGATAAATTGTTGTGATTTCAAAGCAGTAACAAACTTGAAACTTGTTATTCATTCTAGCTCCTGTTAAAGTTTAGCAAAGATTATTGCCAAGCCGTTGGTAACTTGTTGTTCTCATGTTATTTTTGTGTTACTTTTCATACGTTTAGAATTTAAATAATATACTGTAGTATTTTGCTTCTACATTATGCCTTCATACAAAACTCGCGTCACTTGTTTTCGTTGTTTTGCCCTTTAAACCCGTTGTGTGATCTGTTCGTGGTGGCTTTACGGATGGTTGACATTTGCCACTTCTGTTTTATTTATTGTTTTTGCTAATCTGCCATTTTCCACATTGTTTAAGTGTGTTTCAGCTTATTAAGTTATGTTAAAACATCAGTATCATATGTCCGACGGGAAGAAAAACCAGTCTCCATGTTCAGTCTATACGAAGGAAATGCATTCCAGGAATAGTCTATTTCAGGTTGTCAGGCAGATTAAACAAAATGTTTTATTATGAAATACGTTCATTTGTTCCCAGTGTTTATAGCTACGTCAAGCCAGGCACGGCTAGGTGGTTAGGGCGCTAGGCTCGTAATTTGAGGGACACGGGTTCGAATACTCTACACACCAAACATGCTCGCCCTTTCAGCTGTGAGGGCGTTATAATGTGGCGGTCAATCCCACTATTTCTTCATAAAAGGGTAGCCCAAGAGTTAGCGGTGGGTGGTGATGACTAGCTGTCTTACACTGCTAAATTAGGGATGGTTATCGCAGATAACCCTCGTGTAGCTTTACGCGAAAGTAAAAAAGCAAACAAAAAAGATCTACGTTTCCAACACATGTGCGTACGTAATGGGCACATACGAATATAAACATATATCTAACCTCTCCAGGCTAACCAAATAAAATTAATTTTGTTTTCAATCTCATCTCAATACAGAGTCACAATGATTGTATTTATTCTAATTATCTTTATTTCTTCAGAGAAGATCCAGTTTGACAGTTTTAAATACTTAATAAACCTCTTTTACGTTATTTTCAAAATATATTGCTGTAACACCACATTCACAATTTTAAACTTCTAATACTTCATTAAGACAGACAATTTCCGAAGCATCTTAAAAATTACATGGTCTTCTCCACCAAATGGAATTTTCAGGTAAAAGTTTTCATCTAAGCTCTGTTCGCTTCACTATATTCTCCAATAAAAAAATGACAGTTTCACACAGGTAAAACGAAACTTAATAAGTTAGATACTTGTGAGAGTTTCCAGCAAACTCGTTTTTTATTCAGTTAATTTCATTTCTAATTAGAAATTGGTGGGAAAGATCACAAGTATGATATTTTGTTATATCCTTCATATGAAATTATTATTAAAATATTTGAAGATCCTCTAATAACAAATATTTTCATAGTTTTGCTCTCATAAACGTACCTCTGATTTACCGGAAAATACGTACATATGAATTATATTTAATGAAAGATCCAAAAATAAATATAACATATTAATTTGTGAGTTCCAGTGGTCCACTGACAACATAAACTTTCAAACAATTGATAAATCTTGAAATATAAACAGTAGGGTGCATATTTATAATTCAAATGTTTTGATATAATCGATTTAATAATCCTAAGATTAGTGACTAACTAGACGTTTTCCGGTCTAAAACGTGCATGACTTCTAGTTTCAATTAAAAGAATTAAAACTAGTCCTCAGAACATTTCACAATAGATACAAACGTTTTTAAATAACAAAGAAATTCTAACTGATAGCACATAGAACAAACTGGCAAGTACACATGCTGAAATTGTATAAACTGCTTTACGTGTGTAATGAATTGGATTGGAAATAAATATAATTTAACTTGACATAATGTGTAGTTTGTGTTGCAACAATTAATTACTATTGTTGTTATTGAAATAGAATGAAGTTTATATATCTGTATATGAGATAAACGGTCTTAATTTTTATCAGTTTTTAAGTTTCCTTGACATAAGCGTTAAATCCTACAAAAGGTAGACATTTTATGTTGCAAAACTATTTAAGTATTTAATAGTCTTATGCACCCCTGTGACACAGTGGTGTGTCTACGGACACAACACGCCACAAACCAGGTTTCGGTACAGTTGTGAGGGGAACATAGATCGCCCATTGTGTAGCTTTGTGCTTAACTTCAAACAAACAATCTGAAGTAAGTCTACTTGTATTACTTTCATAAATTTCAAAACCAGTGAAATATGGTAATATTACTAATGATCAGTGACATTGAAGAATCGCTTCTATAAATGAATTATTTTATTGATTGTTGTTTCAAGCTTGTTTTCGTAAAAAGAGAATCGTCAATCTTACGCAAAACTTCGCAAAACAACACAATGGACAATCTGTATTATGCCCATCATGGGTATCAATACCACATTTTAAGCGTTGAAAGCTTAGCGAATAGCTACTGAAAGGAAGGGGAGGAAAAATAGAAGTAAAAAAAGTTTATAACTTTTGTTCACAAAAAAATAAAGAAAAAGATATAATAAAAGTTGTACAAAAACCAAAGCACGAATACAATATGTGAAAAAATATAATCAAAATGTCAAACTCAAATAAAAGACAAACAAGAACACCTGAAAAAATAAATTAACTAAGGAAAAAAATAGAGTTATTATGGTATATCTTACATACGAAAATGCACATTGTGTAGTGAAAATCTCATGTGTATAAAGAACAAAGATTTGAAGTGCATCAAAAAATAGTTCTATGAACTTTGAGGGCCAGAAAAACCTATTGGTTTTCGTTACGAGTTGTGGTACAATATATTTGGTTTGGTTTTTAATTGCTGTTAAACGCAAAGCTGTACAATAGGCTATCTGTGCTCTTTCCACTACAGGTATCGAAACCCGATTATTAGCATTGTAAACTTGCAGGTGGTTCAAGAAGTCATACCATTAAATACTATGTGATCCGTACTTTTAAATGTACGTGCTTCATAAACGACAGCTGTGGCAGCGAGTCTGGTGTCTTTTCTATGGTTCGAAATTAATAACTGCTGTAGTTCAATCTACGACTTGGTCATTTAGCCTAAGTGCACACAAGAATCCGTTTAGTTTAAAGATTCTAACTGCAAATGTTGACATCTTTGGAACAAGCATTAAAATGTATTCATACACCTATACGTTTGGTTTTGGTTTTAGTGCTCTCTTGGCCTATTTCATTTCTTATTCATTCTATTGGTCAGATTATTGACAGAAGTGAAACGATTGAGGGAAATAAGAAGTTGTCCGAGAACTCTGTTACAAATAATGCAACATAAGAATAAAACACATGATTACAATGAATTAGTTACATGTGAAACTTAATCAAAGATGAATCTTCCACAGCTATCATATGACCGTAAATAGCTTCACTGATCACTAAAATACAAATTGTACCGGATTAAATGCCTAACCAATATTTTTTCTAAATGGGATTTCTTGGTTGCAAGTGCCCGGGGCAGAAGAGGGGACGTCTTCTTAGTTGTGGTTAATGATCTGCTTTCTTCGAGCTGGTCCCCATAAGTGATCATGGTGATACTCAGACAAGTAACTGATCGCAAATTCATGAAAAAGCCAACTAACTTCCGTTGACAGTCCCGCGTGAGTAGTTGTGTTCAAGCATGAGTTGTGAATTCGATAAAGGTTTTATTTTTCATATATTTGACACCATTGTTATGTATATTTTTTATAAATATATATTAATTCCTTCATATATATTGTTCATTATTTTCTTCACATCTACTACATCCAGTCCCTATAGTCTCATAAATGCTTATTTTTCTTTCAAATCCGATAAGTTTTCTTACTGGTCGTCCGGTGGACGAGTCATTTCTCTTTCCCATTGTCTTTCACTGTTATTGACACGACTGGTAACGTGGCATGGGTTTAGTGATAATGGTCGCAGAATCGAAACCTGACAACGAACACGTTCGTTTGCTTTTTCAGTCAGGCCTGGCATGGCCGAGCGCGTAAGGCGTGCGACTCGTAATCCGAGGGTCGCGGGTTCACGCTAAACATGCTCGCCCTCCCAGCCGTGGGGGTGTATAAAGTGACGGTCAATCCCACTATTCGTTGGTAAAAGAGTAGTCCAAGAGATGGCGGTGGGTGGTGATGACTAGCTGCCTTCCCTCTAGTCTTACACTGTTAAATTAGGGACGGCTAGCACAGATAACCCTCGAGTTGCTTTGCGCGAAATTCAAAAACAAACAAAACAAGCTTTTTCAGTCTTTAAGAACATTGTAATGAGATGGCGAATACAATTATTCGTTAGTGTTATCTTTCGACTGTTATTTTAAAATTAAGAACTGCTGGCGCAGATAACTCTCGAGAAGCTTTGTGTAAAATAAAAAAACAAATACAAACAAATTGGATCTAATACTGCCATCTCTTGCCAAGTTCCTAAACTAATGACTTGATGTCATGCATTTGCAAATTAAATTGCTTTGTTCCATGTTATATTGTTTCTCGACATTAAGCTTTATTCATAGCATGGCTGTCATACGAGTGAGTGATTTCGAGGATACAAAGTACTATAATACATTTGTGAATTATGACACTAACGAACTACAGATGTCTTTTCAAGGAAAATGTGATATTAAGTGAATCAATAGCCATAACAAACTATTAAGAAATTTAAAAATCCATCTCCATTCCAAGAATGTAGGTTATAGACTGAATAATGAATTCGATTTGCTCTTGGTTTTCTGGTTATCACATTAAAGGCAGGCGAAGTATATATATATATATATATATATATATTTCTTCTTCTTTTTTTGCCAGGCCAGCGTTTAATTGTTGTTAAAACCATTTTTTTTCTCAGTCTGAAAATCGAACTGATTTGAAACCTCCAAACTTGCCTTGTCTTTATTAAATATTAAATGCCTTCTGTGGAAATAAAACAAAATAAGATTGGATTCAAATATTTTAACCGTAATACCCAAAAATGTAACACCAGAGTAGTAACTTTTGGAATAACTATCCATCGTGTTTGTAGGTCAAAGATCCTCTTTTTCTGTCATCTGGTATCATCTCTTTCTCTAAAGCTTCTTTATCTGTGTATATGTCATTATTAATCGTGTTATTTACAACTATTTATTATATTTTGACTTCAGTGCAAGAAAAACTACTTTCATTGTGATAATTTCACACAATTTAATAATTTCTTCTTTCTTATAGTTAGATTATCCTTTATCATACTGATTCTGAATTTCCCATTGTTATGTCCACTGCGAGGAATCGAGCTCAGGATTTTAGCTTTTTAACTCCGTAGACTTATTGCTGTTTCACCGGCGACGGCCTGGCATGACCAGATGGTTAAGAGACTCGACTCGTAATCAGAGTGTCGCGGGTTCGAATCGCGGTCGCACCAAACATGCCAACTCTTTCAGCCGTGAGGACGTTATAATGTGACGTTCATTCCCACTATTCGTTGGTAAAAGAGTAGCGATGGGTGGTGATGACTAGCTGCCTTCCCTCTAGTCTTACACTGCTAAATTAGGGACGGCTAGCACAGATAGCCCTCAAGTAGCTTTGTGCGAAATTGAAAAACAAAACAAATTTGTTCCAGTAAAAGTAAGTGATACATAAATTGAAAAGAGAAGCCCAAAAATTGGAAACGGGTGGTGATGAGTAGCTAACTGCCTTTTCTCTAGTCTAATGCTACAAAATTAGGGATGGCTAGCGCAAATAGTCCTAGTGTAGAGCTTTTCGTGGAATTCTAAATAATTAATTCTTGATATCCAAAAAGGAAAAAAACAATGTTGATCACATTTTACTCTCTGTTTAAGATATTATTTATAGGAAGAAATTTCTCGCTTTAGAAATAAATATAGAAACCCAACAATAAATTTTCAGTGTATGTCTGTATTTCATTGGTATTGTTTTAAAATTTATTGACATTTAATTTAATAATTCAGAGTAAATACGATACTAGCTAGTACAATCTGGATGAAAAGTTATGAACAGTTTATAAAGTAAACTCGCACAGAAAATGTGTAATATATATTCTTTTTTTCAAAATCATACACAAAGTCATCGTATAGCCTCAAGAAACCTCAGATAATTTTACAATTTTTAGTTAAAAAAAGGACGTAAATTTTAACATGTTTATGATATTCCTGACTTTTACATAATTGACTTGATTTATGGAGACAAAAATATTTTTTTGAAGTGAAAGATTTGATAAAATCATGTGTTTTATTTCTGTTAAAATAAAACTTTGAAATAGCATCTGTCTAATAATTGTGGTTGAATGTTTAACTTAATCTTTAATTCTGATTTTGAACTGATTATATACACAGAAATTATATCCGCTAGGAGCACTTCAACCAGCATAAGCCAGAGGGAATTAAATAAACAATTTATGAGTGCAGACAAATCTTTAAATTCCTTATTTGGATTTGAGCTTAAAGCCACATAATAAATAAAGTCAACATTATTCCTAGTTCTTTGCATTTTCAATTATCCCCGTTACTTCTCTCATCATTAAAGCCCAGGCTAGATTAATCAACTAATGTTGTCATTTCATGCCTTTGATGACAATAAAAAATCACTTTACATGACCTGAATCTGAAACTACTAACTTCAATAAAAAAAATACTGAGCCAAAATAGTTGCTCTATCATTTTCAAAAAATAACTGTTATATAAATTTCACATATATGCAAGATAAGTCTCTTTAGAAGTACTACTCTTAACCTCGCTTGGAGGTTAAGACAGCTGAAAACGGAACAATTGTATCAAATTTGTATATCTTTGTAATAATCGAAATGCTTAGTGATTAAGTAAATTATAGACCGGTTATGCATGTTACTTGCTGGTAATCATGTGATCGAAAGTGTCTGGTTTCTTGAAACACAAACAAAGTTCAGTTACCTTCAATAAACAACAAATAACAACCTTATTACCATTGTTCTGGTCTCAGTCACGACTAGTGACACGATGATGTGCTTATGTAGCCAAGCGAGTATTAGGTTTCTGAGTCAAAAGTCCTTACTGAGTTCCAGACATGAAAAACGAGACAGACCATATGGGGAGATCTATACGTTATAGGTTCATGATGTGTCAGTTGTTTTTACTAATACTACTTTAACCTAAAATATTAGGAACAAAAGTGTGCATTGCATTTGATTTGCTAATGTGTGTGCGTGTTTTTTATTTTTATAACAAAGCCACATCGGGTTATCATCTGAGTCCACCGAGGGGAATCGAATCGCTAATTTTACCGTTGTAACTCTGTAGAGTTATCGCTGTATCAGCGGGAAACTTTTCAAATGAATAATGATAACTTTATTAAGAAACATTTATTGTTATACGATAATGTTGTTAACTCATATTATTACAGGGCTAAACATTTTGTATTGATATGACTTTACTTAAGAGATGGGTGAAGTTTTAACATACAGGAATTTATTTTCAAAATTTTTGCTAGAACAATGATAAAAATATGTTCTAAATTATGTACTTAACACACCTCCTGTTATAAGATTTGTGTCTTATAACTATATATATATATATTTATTACTATCTAAGTAAGTAATCGTAATTCTACCGCGTTTAGTACTGCCGATTACAGTTTTAATAACGCAAGTTACTTAGCAACGCAAATAGTAAACAAATAGCTATGCCATGACCAGTAACTGAACACGTGAATAAGTATCAGGTAAAACAAATATGCATACAAAGTAAAACAACTAAAGATCGAAGTTGGCGGCTCTTCTGTGTGCTTTTGGTATCAATGAGCTAACGTACATGGATTATATTTTTGTGCCATTGCCAATATATGACAGAGTTATAACAGAATACAATTCCCTCATTCACTTAAACACGAGTCAATCAAACGATCAACTTTTTGGTTAAACTTCTTAACTGGATTGAGATTTCTATAAAACAGAAAATAAACTTTAACCTACTGAACACTTTGATGTAAACTTTTTACGTTTAGAGACCAAAACTAAGGCACAAAAAATAGTTTATGTATACAGATATATATAAAGGAACTTCAGTTATATGTTATATAAATAAATTGTAACAAAATAGCAAGAATGTTTTATAAATGATCGTGAGCTATGAATTTTGATACTAGATTCACAGGGCCGTACAATCAGTTTCGGGACCCTGCATGATCCGGTGGTTAAGGCACTCGACTCGTAATCCGGGAGTCGCAGATTCGAATTCTCGTCACACTAAACGTTCTCGCCTTTTCAGCCGTGGGGGCGCTATAAAGTTCGATCAATCCCACTATTCGTTGGTAAAAGAGTAGCCCAACAGTTGACGCTGAGTGATGATAATTAGCTGCCTTCCCGCTAATCTTACACTGCTAAATTAGGGATGGCTAGCGCAGATAACCCTCGTATAGCTTTGCGCGAAATTCAAAACAAACCAAACCAATCAGTCTCCGTATCGTGCACACACACACACACACACACACACAAAATCAGATTTTTTGTTCAGCATATTTTGAAAACTATAATAACTGAATCAAAGAGGATTTATTTGAAAAACCTGAAGGCAAAATAATTTATA
This sequence comes from Carcinoscorpius rotundicauda, assembly GCA_011833715.1. Classification (NCBI taxonomy): domain Eukaryota; kingdom Metazoa; phylum Arthropoda; class Merostomata; order Xiphosura; family Limulidae; genus Carcinoscorpius; species Carcinoscorpius rotundicauda. The sequence continues at coordinate 79,707,211 of CM022395.1, forward strand.
GCAAAATTTTAATAGATAATCTATGTTGTTATCATTACCTAAGATATGACGTTTTGATACATGTGCGCTTGTCGTCATCATAAAAGAAACTTACCGAAAGAGGGTCATCAATCTTAACAAAGCAGAGGCTTCATTTAAAACGAATGATAATCTAAGTGTTTCTTAATAAATTCTTGATGGAACAATTTTTAGTTTTAAAGCTACCAAATGTTTACTTTTGCAAACACCGAAATATCAGGTTAATTTAGGTGTGAAATATTTAATTGTTTTCTTTACGGTGTTAAACTGTTAAGATCACTTACTTGGAGAAGTTGAGGACTTACTTTTAATTTACTATTATAAGTCAGTATAAACAGGAATGATAAACGTCGTGCCTAAATCTGGTTTATATTTGCTATTTAACAAAACTTCGTTGGATTCTTGTGAAAATAATAAACATTATTTAATTCAGTGGGTGCGTACAGAAACCAGATCTTTACTAGCCTAATGTTTTAATAATTTACTGTTTTCTTTCATAGCAAAGATAAAGCAACAAAAAATACCAGCATTCAAACCATGAAATCTCCCGGTGGCTACACCTAAAACATTTATCACAAGACAATAACAGTTAAATATGTATATTCAGGTGATGCATTACATGTAACCTGTACTAAATGAAATACTTTTTCCATTTTAAAACTGTTTTTTCTTACGTCGCTTACATTACGATAAAGTAGATTGTATCATAGAGTGGCATGTTTTTTGTTAACACTGTTATATCTTTATAAACTTAAAAGCAACAAGTAATTTTAACAGATTCCTTAATGAATTAACTATTGGGGTGTATGCTGCAACAAAACACACTCCAGGTTTATCATTTGTATTAAGCTAAAATAAAATTCACAATTTGTGCAAATTCTTCACAGGCTTTTTATCTTAAAATTATTTATTGACTCCATTTGGCCTCTGCTTTCTGTCTGTAGAGTTTATAACTAACGTCTCTTTATATCAATCTCAAATTATAATCCTTGGTGGCTCAGCGGCAAGGCAGAGGAATTACAATGCTAATAAATTGGGTTTCGATACAGCGATGGGCAGAGTACAAGCTAAACAAGCTACCCATTGTTTAGCTTTGCGCTCAACAATAAACTAACAAATGAAATTTTGTACTTCTTCGTGTGATTGTTTACTTGACGTAATGCAGGCTCAACTGAGGTTGAATAAAGTGTTAATTTAAAAATCTTTATTACAGAAGGAAAGGAAATTCTGATTGATTTTTAATATATATATCACAAATTTATTGACTCTCTTAAAGGATATAACTTAAAGCTTTCAATAACAAATAATAACTCGGCTTTTCTAAACACACAGTTATTTCAAAGTTTTATGAAATATATTGAAGTAATTTATTTTCTATATGTAGTATCCCTAGTTAATTTTTCTTCTGAAAAGAAAAATGACGACTACACAAATCTCGAATCTAAAACATTCCTGTTTGACTAGTGTTCAAAATGTTTTGTGTTTTTGTTTCATAATGATAGTTAGTACCTTATAAGATCGCTTTATACAGGGTTTTAGTGTACTATATTCAAACGATTTTGAACATGCAAATCAACTAGCCATAATACTAGCAGGCCTTAGATAAAGTTATGGTGGAACCGGATGAATCAGAAACACATTTCGATAATGGCATTTTGCAGGTATTGTTGTGCCATCGAAAAATGAAAAGAATTATCTTTTTGACACAAAACATCTGTACAATCATATCATAAGGATGTGTTCATATAAAATTTACAATTCGGGTATATCCCTTATATTTAATGGTACTGGAAAACAAAGGATTTTGCACCAACTTGGGGCATCGTGACCATCCAGAACGAGACCTAGAACAAATCGTCGAACAGTCGTATTAAGCAAAACGTGACGTCTTGTAACAGGTGAGAAACAGCGAATACAAAGGACAATGATAAAAGCCGTCCGCATGTACCAAGCATTAGTACGCATAATAATCAAAAAGAATTTCCGTTTGGAAAAACGACACAAACACAAGTTGCTTCCACGACATATTCTTTCAACCGTTACATACCTTAAGCAGCTGGGGAATGAAATGAGAGTTTTCATACTATTCTTTATGAAAATATGCCGGTCAAGTCGCTTATGTATTTTTGTGCAATTAGACTTTTGAAAGAGGTGTTGGAAAATCATTGTTCTCGCAACTAAAATGGCCTATGGAAAGCAAGTAGAGATAAGTGGACAGTAAAGTTGACAGTGAAAACTACTACAGTGTAGTTACTGTCGTCAGATACTGTTTGGTTGAATGTAACGATGTGGATGTTGTGAAGCTCTGAAATCGTTTGAATATTAGTGTATTTAACTTTCATGTGTCCACTGACGTATTTAGGTAGGGGATAGAGGGGGCTCATCCGCAGAGCCCATGGTCTTAAATGAGGCCTCATTGATTATTTTATTCTATGTAAAATTACATGAAATGTAGGGCCCACAAAAATTATTAGCTCCTAGGCCTACACAACCTTAAATCCGCTATTGCGTATACCAAGTTTTTGTAGGTCGTGTTGTTAACCAGCAGAAGGAACCTTCTGTTTATAAAACTGGACAATCTCAACAGTTGCTTTAATTTGCATAATTGGGAAATATTTTATTGCTATTACAATAAAAATGAAATAATAATATTAGGGTGGAAAGAAAATATTAAATTAACCAGGAACATCTGAATCGAAGCATGTGAAATAATCATTCAGTGGCATTTCCTGTCGCACAAACTTTACAGTGGCAAAAAGAAGTTGTAGCCTCGAGAGTACAGTGAGGTAAGTAAGTAGTGGGTGAGAGTCCAAAAGGACAGTTATTGAATGTGGTGCCAGTGAAACCAGGCGCTCAGATGTCAGTCTTATGATGTTGTCCTGTTTCCGGCTTTTAACCTGAATACCCTCCAAAGGTCCTAACAGTTCTTTTGGGCATTGTAAGGACATAAAACAAAATAATGAAAAAAAATTGTAATTAAGCACAAAGCTACAAAAGGGATTATCTGTGCTCTGCTCATCACGGGATTCGAGCTTGGAGATGGAAAAAAAAAGAGTGAACGTTTCAAATACTAAAATCAAATGCAGAAGAAAAAGAGACGATTAAAGAAATATGAGAGAAAAAATCTGTCCTGGCATTTAGAGAAACGTATCCGTCACCTTTTTCCCAAATCATTTTTTAAATATATTTCAGACTATCGAAGATCTTCGGCACATGGACAGATAGCACACTGACTGAATGTTTCTCTTAGTTATACCTTCTTATTTTATTTTTAATCAATACTTCATGTGTAAAATAATTGTAATGTGAAGATAAATAAAGAGTTTGTTTTGAATTTCGGGCAAAGCTACACGAGGTCTATCTGCGATAGCCGTCAATAATTTTGTAGCATAAGACTAGAAAGAAGGCAGCTTGTCATCACCACCCACCGCCAACACTTGGAATTGATCGTCACATTATAACGCCGCCACGGCTAAAAATACAAGCATGTTTGATGTGACGGAAATTCGAACCCTCGACCATCAGAAAAAAAGTCGAATGCCTTAACCACCAAGCTATTCCGGGCCTTTATCGATTATGCATTATCTTCACTCACTTGTATATATAAGGCAGCTCGGTTGAAAGTTCGAGAGCTTTCCACTCTAAATATAAGGTTGCAATATTTGCAATTAGCAGAATACAGATAGCCCATTATCTAGATTTTTGCATTTTAACGAACAAAATAAAACATCGGTTATATTTCTGACCAAACATTACTTTAAAAAAGAAAGAAGACTTATAGTTTGACTAAAAGAGATACAGAAAATTACTGAATGTTTTTAAAAAACGTCTTTCATTTAATCAACTTTTGCTTTGGCGCTGCTTTATTTGCAATTTATTTAATATCATTTCTATGGTAATAAACTATCACAGGTGTGAAATAAAACGCCACATATTATTGTGATATACATCGGTCTGAACTATATCCAAGCCAACGAGTGACACATTTAACCTTACACTGATATTAGAACTCGTGAAGAAAGAGAAGTCAAGCTCATATTTCTTTTGCTTAAGTAATTCCAAGAAATGTCACTAGAGGACCCAGTGTACCACCCGTTGTCGAGACCACCGACCGACTAGATCAGCCGCTCCCAATATGATAGTAGGAAAACCATACTCATGTATCACTGGGACAGGTTATGTGCCTCGAATTCCATTTCTTTGTCTTAACTTGATGGCCTCCAAGGGTCTGGCGCCGACCCACTCAGTCGCAACTAGGAGACGTTGCCTGAACCCTGCGGTTCTGCCCGAACCTCTTGCGTTCCTCCCTGACCTGTCCCAATATGTGACGGCAGAAACCCGCTGTTTGGTTGTGAGGCCCTGAAAACGTCTCTCCAGGGCTACAACCAACTACCACTTTATAAACAATGTTGTGGATGGCACGGACTTGTCCAGGACATTAAGTCTCTTACACAGGTTTTATGAGAATATTATGAAACTACGGGAAAGGAATCTGTTAAAAATTAACTAAATTACTTTGATCTGAGAAAACGTTTCAAATTTTCCATTTATTTTTAAAACAAATTAATCAGTTATGATTGGTCATAATAAAGCTTATCTTCTACTTGTTCCGAACATGCATCATTTAAATTGTCTTTGAAACAATTAAGTTCAAAGTTCAAGGACATAATAATCATTATAAGTGTCCAGTCCTTCTCATTCTCAGCCTTCATTTCCAGACGAAATCCATTAGGCCTGAATAAAAAAAAATATATATATATCTGCTCATTTTTACACAACAACAAAGACCAGTACAATATCCCTGCAAAGCTGTTTAAACTATTCTTTGCTTGTTTTTTGAAATGGCGTGGTTTTTCTCTGAAAAGAATAACAACTTCGTAAGGATTGAAAGTTACTTCAACTTGGTGTAATAAAAATGTATATAAATTAAATATGACAGTAAGTTATTGTATATTTATCCTTTTTAAAATGTCTCTAAAATATTGACACGCTAATAAATTATAGTTTTATTTAAAGTACCAAAAGAAAATTCTCAAACAGTTTCACAGCATTAAAATGTTTTATTTTAATATGTCAGAGAGCAAAATAAAAGACCTCTGAATCGTTTTTAGAAGTATAACTCATTATTTTTCATCTTATTTTTAAATTAGTGAAGAAACTGTTATGACGTTGCGCCTTGAAAGAAAAGAAAATTCAGGTAATGCGTAAAAACATGATTTTTTAAAAAATATTCTTCAGGGGTTATTAGTCTACAAGCGTTGAAGTTAAAACAGCAAGAACGGATAGTTAATTCTGTATCAGTATTTTAGAGTTTAATAATTTCTGTTTTTAATAAAAATTATTATATATTCGGTAATACTTGGTTTCATTTTCACAATTATTTTGTCAAATTTTGACTGCGATGGTTAAGCACTACTTTGTCGTTATTCTTCGCTTTTATTTTTCAGTCAGCAAATCAATAATCTCTGAGGAGTGCAGGCAGAACTAATGAAGATCCGTTTGGTGCCAGCCCACTGCACGGCTGTATTAATCAGTATATACCAGTACAGGAAGAAGCCGGAACCAGTGGGCTGGACGGCTGACAGTTCGAGGTACCTACCACAGCTTGATTCTCTGACTCTGTGACGAATGAAATGTTTGGATGATACTACTAATTGAAAACACTAGGGGTTTAATTTGAGGAACTGGAGAGATAGATAGGGTGAGTTACAAACAGATAGTGAGATGAGTTGGAAAGGGAAAAGTTAACGAAAACGAGAAACCAAAAATAATTAACGAAAGGAGAGAATATTAGAGTGAAAACAACTGAATAAAGCATGAGTGAAGAAGAACACGGACAACGATGGAAAGAAAGAGTAAGGAAATCTGATATTGTGTTAAAGAATATATGTAAACGTCTCCAAGAAAAAATTAACTTATGAAATAAAGAGATAAATGAACAGTTTACATGAAGATACAGCTGAAAGAATACGTGGTTACTGGTTGTTATGGTTACTAAGCTATACAATCACCTAATTGTCATTATTAGTTAATAATTGAAATTTCTGTAGCCAGCTACTAACTTCTAACTAGTTTCATCCTACATTTCGGCTGCCAATAAGGAACGCATGGCAAAACTAGTTAGTTGTTAATATCAGGTTATATGTGCAATAACATAAAAAATACTTATTAACAATCAGAAGTATGTAATCGAGTAGGCTACAAGCCATGACGACGAATGATATGTGGCGGTCACAATCTTACCTCAAGTACGTATGGTTAGTGCTGTCATCCAGCTGTACTTCGATACAAGACCCAAGAAGCAGTTTAGCTAAACAATAGTCAAATCACACAGATCATATTAAATACAACATTCTAAACAACAGCTACCACGTTTATTCTGTTACCTGTACATTCATTGTAACATACATCTTTTCAAGACTTGTGAATAGTGACAAATTTATATTTCGCCAATGCAGTTGTATTCAAATGGCGTCCTGGGGTTCCTAGCTTGGACAGCGATAAGTTTGTGGATTTACAAATCAAAAATCAGGGGTGCGATTCCCCACGGCGGATACAGCAGATAGACTGATGTGACTTTGCTATAAGGAAACACGCACGTGCGTCCTGGAATAAAGTATATTATATACTCCTAATCGTACAAACCATTACAAATAAACTTCCTAACAATTTTTTTTAAGATACAGCAAAATATTGAATTTGTAGCAAAAAATACCACAAAATAATTGACCAATAGATAGAGTTAAAGTCTAATGGGTAGGAAAATGAATATAGAGTAATGTAACTTGCTAGACAGCACCAACCCAGGAAGACAGATGGGTAGGTTTACAAGAAGTAGGTAGGGCTGTCACTTAGGATAACTATGTTAGATAATGTTGAAGTCAAAAATCTATCACTGCTTTGATAACTGGAGCTTCCCCACTCCTAAACATTAATTGCTAACCACCCTTCGCCAATTTTCACCAACCGAAAAACTTCATAACTTGCAGGGGGGAGAGAAGTGAAATAAAGTAATTATCGTAAAAGCTTCATTGTCTGACAGAAGCGTAAAAACTACAAGACATTATTGTAATAACACTGCAGTAACTGCTTTTTCTCGTTACTTCCTCAGGCCCCCTACTGTGTTTACTGCTAACTGTCAAATATATAGCTTGAGAAACTCTTCATCATAGTTTCAGTGCATAACATCAGGCAATCATATATATAAATATGTCACAGGACAAAAGTAAACTTTGTACATCTTTGTGTTAAAGACTTACACCAAGTACTTGTAAGACTAAATAATACAACATACAATTATAAATAAGTTGTCAATTATCCAAGGTTGGATTTTTGTATAAGAAAATACATTTACTTATCAATTATTACATTTAGCAATACTTATTTTCACCATTGATTTTACTATAATTTTAGAATGACCGAAACTGTAAGTTGAATTAGAATACGATTCAATTCTGGAATATTATCTCACTTAATGAACGTTTTTTGTTATAATTTCTAAATATGCTGCACAAACTCTGTAATATATATCACCATCTTTTTTATGGGTACATAGTTTTCATAGACTTTTTAATAATTTTATTAAAAATGATTTCATTTGATGAATTTTAGGATAGGCTACAAACAATTTATTTTACAGTTGTAAAATTTGATTTTTCATGCATAGATAAAAACTTATTGTAAGATAATCAGATGTTTCCTTGTATACACATAATGTTGTGATATTCTTGTTGTTCATAAGTGATTTTAAGCTACAAAATTAATGGTGTATATCTTGAACTCTCTTTCGCTAAATAATAACACTTTCAAACTTCTATTTTAGGAATGTCACATTTTTATAGTTGTGTTCTCTGTTTACTCATTTGTCGGTTTGTTAACCTTTAGTGGTCATAAACATAATTTTTTTATGGGAAAGTCGCAGATCAGATATTCGTACAACAAACCAGGAGATTAATCGACTTTTGTCCGGTACAATTGGAAGTTGTAATTTGGTAATGTCTTCATGAAACGCTCATAATAACAGTTATGTGAAACACACAAAAAGAGATTTACAAATCGTTCTTGAGAGTTAAATAGGCTGAAAATGATTATTCTTTATTTCGCATGCTAATATGTATCTTACACTAAAGCCATAGTGCATCACACTGAATATCATTTAAGAAAGAGAAAAAAATGTAATTCATTCTCATTTAAAATAATAATAATAAGATTTTCTGAGACTTATATTACAAATTCTTATCACTTTACAGAGTCGAGTTTTGTTATCATAATCTTTATACAATGATTGCCTCTTTTTAGAAATTCATGTAAATAAAAAAATATTGGGAAATCGGAGTACATTTATACGTATACGTGTGTGTGTATGTATTTGTACAAATACAAGATTACTGCAGAGGCCGATTTATATTTAGAAGCATCACGAAAAAGGATTACGCCATCATAATACTTTGTTTTTTTTATAACTTCGAGCAAAGCTACACGAGGGCTATTTGCGCTAGCCCTCTGTAATTTAACAGTTTAAGACTAGTGGGAAAGTAGCTAGTTATCTCCACCCATCGCCAACTCTTGGGCTATTATTTTATCAACGAATAGCGGGATTGTTCCACATATTATAACGCCCGCACGGCTAAAAGGGCGAGCATGTTTTGTGTGACGGGGATTTAAACCTGCAACCATCAGATTATGAGTCAGTGTCTTAATCACCTGGTTATGCCGGGCCTCAGTATACTTTGTAGCAATCATATCGTTCTAGAATGCTACATGGTGTAAATTTACTTGTACATTCCTGACTCTAATCCAAACTTTTTATACGTTTTTGTTAATCTGTAGTTACGAGAAGACTTAAACATTATTCTAGATTGTATCTTTTACAAGAGAATGCGATTTTCTTTATTAATGACTGTAATAAAATTGTTTAATCAGAAATATAGCGAACCTTCTTGTACTGAATTCCAACGCATGTCGCAACAAATTTTTGCCCACTCTAATTCACGTTACAAAAATGTTCTGTCTGTGTATACCAACCATGGCTCAAAAATACAAACATAGTAAACCGAATCTAGCAAGAAACCCTACAACTCGGTTTGTGAAATGAAAAGTTAAATAAATTATCAGCAGATTTTGGAAACCCTGATTATTTGGTCAGTTTGGATTCAATAACCATTTTTTTTTATTTCCCAGCAAATGTTGGCTTTCTTGAAGCTAGAAATGGACAATTTTGAGATGTTTGTGATATATATTTAATTGAATTTGCCATTAAACGTTATTGTTTTTCTTACATTTATTAAATAATTATTCAAAATGAACAAAAATTGAAAAATAAAGTGAAAATTGTGCCAATACCGAAAAGATGAAGCAAATGTTAGAGTACATTAACTGTTGGAGCATTAATTAATTATATTTCGATTCACGTTTTATAGCATGCCTACTGAAATAGAAGCTATACATATATATATATCGGCCAACAGAGTAAAATTATGATGTATATCGTCTTTAGGAAGTGCTCCTTGATATTATTTACAATAAAAATAAAATCACAAATTCAGTTAATAAGTCAAGAAAACTGTAACATGTACATTGTACTATGTATTGTATCTATATGATAGTTTCTGCAGATAAAACAAGAAAATCAAACATAGCGAAAAAGCAAACTTATCGATAGGTCATTTGGATTTTATATTTATTTTGTTATTTCACCAAACGTTCTCGCCCTTTCAGCCGTGGGTGCGTTATAATGAACGTTCAATCCCACTATTCGTTGGTAAAAGATTAGCCCAAGAGTTGGTGGTGAGGGATGGTGACTAGCTGCCTTCCCTCTAGTTTTACACTGATAAATTAGGGATGGCTAGCACAGATAGCCCTCGCGTAGCTTTACGCGAAATCAAAAACAAAACAAACAAAAACAATTTTGTTATTTCTTAACTTAACGAACGGTAGTCATTGATACTTCGTTCAAAAGATGCATTTTACTCTATAATCAGTAGAAACTTCCTTGTGAAACCTAATGTATGCATTATAACCCGAGTTTTTTACCAACATTTATTGAATTAAATTTTTTTATCACTCCGTGATCCTCTTCCAACACCGCTGTTATTGACAACTTTTATTTTACTTATGTTCAAGGCTAGGACCAATTAAACAGGAAGGCAGGAGGGCCATTTGGCCCAGCCCTCAAGCACAAAGGGGGTCTCAAATCTAGAAAGTTGTTTTTGTGGATTTTTTTTCATTTGTTAATTTTTGTGAATTTATTTTGTGCTGAAACAGAGATAGAAAAGCATTAATTAAATGCTAACGAATGTTAATAGATGTATGCCAAATTAAAAAAAATATATTCAAATTATGGTTTATTTTTCATTTAGGGTAATGATTATTCTTATTTTATTTTTATATGCCTTTTTATTTATTATAAAAAAGGGCCTCATAAAATAAAAGTTCACCGTGCCTGTCTGAACCTCTGAGAGAGCTGCCTGTTTGTAGCTACATGATGTTTTATATGAAATAAGTACATTCACTTTGTACACGGCTTGTCATCATGAAGTACTCATGTCAAAGTACATTTGGCAGTTTCTTCTCTACAACAGTAGTTATTTTCGATTAAACAGAACTGTTGACGTTATTCGTTATCAGTGTTAAAAAGTGTTGTGCAATTACATGCTAGTGCTTAGTTTTACTCGTCGTTTGTCACTCAGGAGTAACGTACATCTGCAATATCTCAATAAGCGAAGATCGACATTATTAAGAACAGTATTAGTTTTATGCAAAATTATCCAGAGCTTTCATATCATTCATTAGGCTAGTTTTACCTATAGGTAGTTAACAACAACATACAGATACTAGTACGTCTGATTAAATACTCATGTTAAAATGTCAATGCAGATAAATCTGATAAGAGATATCAGCACAAAACGCATGCTTAAGAAACCGTATTATTTCCGCAAACCATGCAACTTATTAAATATTGAGTACAAAACTGAACATTCTTTAGGGTTCATTTAAATCACCTACTTTATAAAACTGCACGAAGAGCAAACAGACATGTACGGCTCGTGTTTATCTTTAATTTTTTTCGGATTAAAGGAATAAGGTGTATTCGGCACAATTCTCAAAACAAAGAAAATGATATGTAAAATAAGTCTGATGTTGAATTTCAATCATGCATGCAAGAAAAAAACAACATGTTTCCGGTTGCAGAAAGAGTCTTAACTTCCGTAAATGCCCCCCTCCCCTATTGCTGGCAAGACATGGTGTTATTCCAAACCGCTAGCGAGTTTAAAAAGCTTATCCTGCTTTCTGATCAGAACACCATGTTATTCTTTGATTGACATGTCCGGACAAAACGTTTCTACGGTTGACAACATCATGTGCATACAAGGTACAAAATGTGGTAGATGGTTGGAATATGGAAGCTTGTGACTCGACTCAGAAACATTTCACTTGCTTAAGCCCACTCGATGAACAAGATGAAATGGTGTACATGAATGCCGTGCTTCCCAAACGTGAAATAAAAGACCACCTGGGATGAAATATGTTTTATGTTGATTTTCTCGACACAACTTCATTGCCTATCCACAAGGGAGATTTTAAACTGCCAGTCTTGACGGCTGAGCTGTTTGTGACAACCGTATCGAACTCATGTTCACCAAAAGGCCAAATAAATCCGAACATAAGGCCAATTGAGGGAGATTACGTCTTCTTTTAAAAGAGCACAACTGCCTCTGTATGTTAGCTGCTTCATGCTATTGATACGGACGTGATTGGCATGTTTCCAAGCTATTATAATTCATTTTTTGTTATGATAATAGCACCTTGAGGAGAGTAAACTTTAAGTTTACCCGTGCAGTTACATTTTCGTTAAATTAAGTACATCAGACAAAAGTTTATTAATATTATATTAATGTAAGAAATAGTAAATTATCTCATTGCACATATATACCAAAATCTGCATCATTAAGAACACATTTATGTAAACAGCGACACTTCTCTCAAGTTATGACTTGAAAGGGAATAAAACAGATGTATAATTAGCTCAATCATATCTAAATATTGTAGCCTAGATGAGTCGCATAGGATCATCTTATGGTCCGAAATATTTCAAAAATGTATCAAGTGTCCTTAGTAAATCAATTATTAGATGATTACGGATGAAAATCGGCCCGGTATGGCAAAGTGATTAAGGCACACGACTCATAATCTAAGGGTCGCGGGTTCAAATCTTCGTTACACCAAACATGCTCGCCCTTTCAGTCGTGTGGGTGTTATAATGTGACGGCCAATCCCACTATTTATTGGTAAAAAAGTAGCCCAAGAGTTGGCAGTGGGTGGTGATGACAAGCTGTCTTTCTGTAGTTTCATACCGCTAAATTAGGGACGGCTAGCGTAGATAGTCCTCCAGTAGCTTTGCGCGAAATTCAAAACAAACCAAACAAACTAATGATGAAAATCAAGAGGTACCGGTAGTCAGCACTGGGTAGAGACATTAAAATATGTGTTTAGAAAGACAGGTAGCAAAAATAAGCACAATACTTGCAGCCTTATCAAACAAACGTCTTGCAGAAAAGATTGATTTTTATTATTATACCAAAGTGCTTTCTTAGATATAAAAAAACCTCTAAAACAAATACAAAATATACAATGAGCACTGTACTAAGCGAAAATCAAATTGAAAGCACTAACGTTTATAATATGAATAATGTTTCTTTTTACGTGTGTAAAAGTAACGAACGTAAAATATTCACCAGACACCAAAGATTTTAAAAAGAGATAAACTGGTCTAAACATATCAAGTATCAAATACAATATCAGTAAACACTGTAATACTTCAACCAATTGTTTATTTAAATTTAATAGTAAAGTTGTTGTTCTTGTTGTTTTGAATCAAGCACAAAGCTATACAATGGGCTATCTGTGCTCTGCTCACCACGGGTATCGAAAACCGGATTTTAGCGTGTAAGTCCTCAGACATACCGCTGAGCCACTGGGGGACCTAGTAAAGTTAACTGACATAGATTTTGCTCGTATTATTTTACGATATATCAAATATGTGGGTTTAAATTCTGAGATTTTCAATTATGTATTCGTTCGAAATTAAACTCTGTTTGCTTCGAAAATAACGACAAAATTTAGTTTTTCGAATTTAGTAAAGTTTGCGTTTACGCTCATAAAACAAACATTTTCTTTAGTTTCATGATTTCTCAATAAACACGTAAAAAAAAAGAATAAAAAAGACACGTTAAGCAACTTAGTCACTTTTAACAGGCTTTCTAAGTTCAAGTTTTTATTGTATTTTTGTTCGTTCTTTGTATTTCACTGCCAATATTTCTTCACGCTAGAAAGCTACATGCTATACTGTTTGTGAGGAAACCAATATAAATTAAAACATAGCTTAAAGCGAAAACCAATTATATTGAACATACGTGTAGGTCTTTGTAGCCATTAGTTTTAACTGAAAGTAATAAAGTTGCATCTGTTGTTCCCTACAGGTGATATTGGAAGACGAAGGGAAGCAGATGGCCAATCAACTGCCTCATAAGCCTTGAACAGCTACAGTGACAGAAATAAAGACAACGTAATGTCACATGCTCACCATAAAAAAAATGACAATTCGCTTAAACATTGAAACAACATGGTATACTGGTAACTTAATGCAACACTTTTACAAACTTGTTGTAAGAAGTACATTCCCAAGTTTCTAATTTCAATCCTCTGTTAAGATACGTTCAAGTATTTCAGCTTATATATATTTAGATTTAAGAAAAAATCACTTATCTATACATATATTAAATTGTAAAAAAAAGAATAACTTTTATGAAAATAATGTATTTTCAGATATTTATTCGAATATTCTGCTATCATAATTGTTCATAAAAATTTGATCATAAGAACTTCAACAAACAGAAAACAGATTTTATTTACCATTTAAAAGCGGAGAATGGTGTAACATTTTTCACTGAATAAAAGTACGTAAGAGATAGCACAAAACCAACCCGAGTCTGTATTCTAGAAGTTTTGGTGTTGTATTAGGGCAAAAAATCAATTTTTTTTCCACCTATCATCTGCATTTAAATAAAACTATTAAGTAGTTATTTCAATGAGTAATAATGATTTCGATATAGGAATGTATGAAGTCAACAGTTTTGTGTGTTATATCAACCTCATGTAGAAATGCCTGGAGTGAAAAGTTTTGTATGTTATGCTACATCTAAAAATGTATGGAATGAAGAGTTTGTGCTTCTTGTTATATCAACCATAAGCAAAAAAGTATGGAGTGAAGAGTTTTGTGTTATGCTATATCAACCATTTGCATCTATATAAAGTCATGAGCATTTATTTTCTTTTTTCATGATTGTGCTCATCTTTGAACAGGACTTGCGTCGTTCGACGAAAAAGCGTCATTTTCAGACTCGCCTTAAAAATAGTAATGATTGAATAGAATGAGTCCGTGATGTTATTCCTCTATTGTGCTGTGAATATTCAAATTAATATAATATAATAGGTAAAATAACAAAGATATTAGCTTCATCCCGGCAATAAAATATAATGGGCATTACTAAGTATTGTGAGAGACTACTCGCTGGAGTCAGCTGGAAATCCGAAAGCAAATAAAAACAAACATGTGAAACGAAACACTTCAATATTACAGTAGTGTCTTCAGTGACTAATGAACAAGGGTTCGGAATTATATTCAATAAACTCTTTTCAGAAACTTCGTTAAAATAGGATCTAAGTATTGTTGTGGTATTATGACGAATACGTAATTATTTGTGAACTTTCATAATATTCGCGATATGTCTATTCAAGACACATAATCTCGTATTTATACGACGTAAAATTATAAAATCTAAAACTAACTTATTATAAGCTCTAAACAAATAATATTCAAGAAACATTAAAATGTCTTTTTACGAACATGTAATCCTTGTCTTAATTCTATCTCAGAAAAATGATCTTTCCTAGTTTGGCATAACAAGACCTCATAGTAAAGGTTCTCGACTTGCAATCTCTATTTGGCGTAAATAACCGTAGTGTCTCTCTCATAAATGAAACAGTTCTTTAGCTCAAGAAAATTTCATTTTCGAAATTTCTGATACATACCGTCAACAGGTAAACATTTCTACCGAAACGTAGTCTACATCGTTTTAAGTCTGAGGATTAATTAAATTTATTTTATTAAAAACTATTAAAAAATTTGACAATGCAAGTAAATCACAACGTGTCGTTCAAAAGATGGGATTACCGAGCGCTTTACTAATAAAAAGTTTCACGCTTGACTTTTGTTATATTGCTGTTTGGCAAACCATGGATATAATTAGTTTGTGAAATGTGTTTGGTATAATTTTTTCCCACATTGTTATTTCAACCGTCCTTCCAGTTGACAAGTACTGAATTGTTTATCTTCTTTTAATTTTCGAGCAAAACTTCACGAGAGCTATCTGCGTTAGCCGTCCCTAATTTAGCAGTGAAAGACTAGAAGGAAGGCTAATAGTCATCAAATCTACCGCCAATACGCGGGCTACTCTTTTACCAACAAATAGTGGAATAGAATGTGATATTATAACGCCCCCATGGCTGAAAAAGCGAGCATATTTTGACGTGATAAGAATTCGAACCCGTGACTCTCGTATTACAAATCTAATGCTCTAACCATCTGGCCATACCGAGCCAACAAGTATAGGTAAATTTGTTCTGAATTTTTGAAATAATCCCTGAATACAATTCAAAGATGTTTCACGTGGTTAACATTTGGGCACAGGAGGATTAATTCAATTTTGTTGTTGTTGTTGTTTTGAATTAAGCACAAAGCTACACAATGGGCTATCTGTGCTCTGCCCATCACGGGTATCGAAACCCTGATCTTAGCGTGTAAGTCCGCAGACATACCGCTGAGCCACTGGGGGGCTCAATTTTTTTAATGGCGTTATTTTCACATCAGGTTAAGTGAATATCGAAAAAGAGTAAGTTTGGTTATGACTTTGTCAAGTTGCAAGGTGTGAACTTTGGCAAATAACGTAGTCAAAACTTGCCAAACTTACATTATACCCATAATATAACAAGTAAAAAAAAGATTCAGAAAAGGAAGTAACTAATATCAATCCTTCAAAAACTAACCAAAAAAGATAATAGCGAAAACATTTACTTCAGTTCTGCATAATAGTATAAGAATACAGTGTTATAAAATATTAACAAACACGATAAATTAAAGTGAATTGTGATTGTGTAGTCATATATATATTGCTATATGTTAATTCTTACCTGTAATATTATCTATATATGACGTAAATCTTATCTTTACCATATTGTTTGCATTGTGTTTTGAATAACTGATATTAGTCAGCTATATATTTACTTCCTTTTTTGAAAAGATTTTTCATTGCTTGTTTGCTTTTTTAGAAGCAATGTTTCAATAGACATAGGAAGGTGTATTTATAATCAAATTATGAATACAATGAACTTCAAACTACAATATTTAGAACTTGACTATTATCAGTTGGTAATTCGTTTCTCACCCTGTACTTGAGCGTTTTAAAGGAACATCAAATTTCTATATAAAAAATAACTTCAAGAGGTAATTGTAACATAGTTTATGTTAAAATTAGGATTTGTATAATTACGTTATCTACTAATTATTAATGATACTTATAATAAAGGATACTTAGTTTGAAATTATGTTACCTCAGTAAAATTGGTTGACACCATTGATTTGGTGTTTGAGTTATTATGTAATAAAAAGAAGCAGAAGAAAGAAGAGGTTATTCAAACTTTCTTCTATGATATTTACAGACGTTACCAGAACTTGTGACTCTATTACTACGTAGATAATGTTGTGAAAGGAAACACTGTATAGCATTGTAAAGTTCTGATGATCTATTGAGAAGATATTTAAAATATAATTTCGATGAATAATTCGAGTCATCTTTATCACCAGTCTGATATGCTTGCCATACCTTGTAAACTACTCCAAAAAAGAAAATAAGTGAACAAAAATGCATTTAAAACCAAATCCTACGATCTGCATTAAGAATACCCGAAATTACTTCAGAACTATTCAAGTATAGATATACCAAACTTCCCTTGTTATCTGAAATACTGAAGAAAAAGCACAATAACATGTTTCAGATGAAAAACAGGAAAGAGCATCCAAGTGAAACATTTAAAAACTTTTATAGATAATAGTAGAAGAATGGAATCCCCTGAATAATGATCACCCCAACCCACAGTTAATATAAGCTCTATCATTAGGATAACAAAAATGTTAAAAAATCAGATTTTGTGTTTCATAGGTCCTTATTAATAGGTTTACAAAAAGATTAATTTACGCAATAACTCATGACACGTAATTAGCTTAAGATACAAAATTAATGTCGCCAATATTGCAAAATACACACAATTTATTGTAATCACCTGAATAATTGCAACTTTAGCCTTCTTCACCTGAAGAATTAATACCTTGTCAAAATCTGAGGGCAACAATTCTTCAGCTGATCGTTAATAAGAAATTCCATTGAAATCACATTGAACAACTCTTACCCACCTCTTAGTATTAGACATCAATTCAAACAAACCTATGTGAACTTCTAATGAATCGAGCTCGTAAAGTGAGTTTTCAAACAAAGTGTGTATCACAAATAGTTAGAAGTGTGTTTCACAAACAACGGCAAATTAATACTCGCCAAATGCCCTCCAGCGAAGCAGTGGAATATCTGCACACTTATACTGCTAGAAACTAGGCTTCTGTAACTGTTGAGAGCAGAGCATAGATAGCCCTTTGTGTAGCCTTGCGCTTAATAACAAACAACTAGTACTCGCCAAATAAGCAAGGAACCTGACTGCCAGTCAAGAAGTGAAGTGACAACACTATCTTACAAACATTTCTAATGCCGTTAAATGATATACCATACAACAGGGTGGTCGTGATAGCAGCTCATTGGATTTACTTTACAAATTAAGTCTCACACTTACAGCAACATGCAATCTATTCTTTATTACGTTCACTTAATTCACTATGTTTTGGCATCTTCTATACGCATCAAAATCTTTAAACTAATTAACTGACGTGTGTTTATATTAAAGCTCAATGAGATTCTTTGCAGAGCATGCTCAATTGGTCATTGTATATGTTTAATGGCAGTGTAGACGCTACTGATATAGGGAATGTTTTTATCCTGTAGGCTATGACATAAAACATATTGGAAAATATGTAAACATTTAAATACAATAATTTGGAATATCATGTTGAATGATGTAGTATTAGTCATGAAAAGTACAAAAGTGTTTTAGAAATTTTGCTTCTCAAAGAAATAATCATAAAAGATTTATAAAATATGCCTCATAACATGCCAATCCTCCATTAATTATTTTAATTTCAGTACTTTTTTCCAGTTACTTGATTTCGAGTTTAGAGCACACGCATCGCATTAAATAAACATGGAAATGGAAATACGAAACTATATATAGACATATTGAGGCTACCGAACTTCAAACTCAAATAATAGGAAGGCTGCCGTTGAATAGCTCAGTGTGAAAATGACCAAATGTAGCTTGGAGTTCAGCATGGGCTATGCTACATATACATATCATATATATATATATACAGAAATATTGTGGAAGATTCTAGCTGTCAATCACCGGTAGGTTCAAACGTTATTAATCTGCTACTGTTCAAATACCGGTAGGTTCAAACGTTATTAATCTGCTAATGTTCCTTCCCCTCTTTGTGATAACCGATCTGCTCTTTCCTTCTTTGACCTCCAGATTTCATGAATGACGAACTCTGAGTTAGATTTCACGGCCTGCCACCAATGGACAAAATATCGTGACGCTCGTCAGAATGTACAGTCTTTATTGGTTTCCTATTTGCCACAAGAAGCATTCTTTCACCAGATTGATTTTGATAAAACAAAAGTTAGCTAAGTGGCTAAGAATATAGCATGTGTGTTTCATTTTTTTTCCCAATAAATGCATATCTTAAGACACGCATGTATATTCGAGAACGTGTGCCATGTTTTCATATTCTGAAACTTTTCAGCTTTTCTTATTAATATTTATTCAATAAATTTCCAGTCTGGGGAGAAGTTTAAAATGTTTATAGATGCTGATTGGTAGTAATAGCTGCAATCTTATTCAAGGGCAATATTTATATTTAATGCTACTTTGTTCTTTACTGGACAAACTACACAATTAAAACAACTCTACGAAACCGATTTGTTTCAAAACTAAATTCCAATGCATTTCGTGATCTTGCGTACAACTCAACTAGTCAACTGGAACTAACAATGAAAAACACACGATTCGGTGAATAGAAGGTAATTAAAATTTTTGTTTCATTGGTAATTGCTTTTGAATCGAAAGAGTCAAATGATAAATTCAAAGCTTTTAACAAAATTTACGATGCGTATAGTACTTGGATTGTTTTTTAGCTTACAGCAAGCAACCTAGTTATTCGCGTGTCCAGTCTGTGAGTAATAGGATACCTGGTTTGTCGCCCGTTTCTGCAATAAGTGCTCCAAACTTAGAAGCCGTTGGGCGATTTGACAGTGGCCGTCAACTTTCCTTATTCTATTAGACAAGTTTATTAGTACAAAATTAATCATATATATATGTATAATCAGATAGTTCTTTGTGTAGCCTTGCACGAAAATTCTGAAACAAACAAATAATTTGTGTACGTATTTTGAAGAATTCCAACCATTAATTCCCTTTTTTCATTCTTATGAATTGTAGCTCAGAACAGCTGATATGGGTATTAACACTTTTACTTCCTAGGTCATCTTGAGGTTAATGGAATTTAAACAAATAATATTGTACACAAAGAAAATTGAAGAATTACATTTCTCGTATAATATACTTTTCTTATGAATTCATCATCGTAAAGGTTATACAAGTTTTTTAACCTTTTCAACACTAAAAATAACAAAATTCAATGATTTGAGAAAATTTTGAGAAATTCTCTCTTAATTAAGGTTGAACGTTCATTAAAATTCTTATATAAATGTATTCGTGATATTAAGAAATTTCTTGGGAAAAGAAAAAGTGATGAATCTCAAAATGAGAAATGCGATAACCAGAACGCTTTCTGAAACATACTTTTACTATTCATAAATAAATTTTCTCTTTTAGTGTTAAGAAATAAAATAACTTTATAAGACTCATGTATTTGTCTTTCCTTTGTAAATTTGCAGTGCGAGCAGAAGAAAGCAAAGATGTACGAATGAGAAAATGGCCACGAGAACCGAACACTGAGTATTAAAAGACTTTGTACTAAACAAAATAAGGTAAAGCCTGTGCATCTCATATTAAACACAGAAAAATAATCAAATTCACCTACTGGCTTTACCACTTTTAAAAACTATAGAAAAACTGGGACTTATTCAGAGTAAAGTTTGTAATGTTGACCTTTTAACACCAAAAGTATCTCACGCTAAGTTAGGTTATTAAATTATTAACATGTTCGAAATTGCATATTTATCTTGTTGTTTTGCATGGAGGCCTTAAATGAATATGAACTTCTATACTAGATGCAAAACTCACCCCTCCGGTAGCCCATCGGGAAGTGTTAACGCTCATAACACTAAAAATCAAGTTTTGATAACCGTAGTTGGCACACCACATATCATGTAGTCTTGCGCTTAACAACAAACAAATAAAAAAGATGCAGAAATTTCATATGAAGTAGTTATTATTACACTGTCGTATTTACATATGGATACACGTTAAGAGAGAACTGCACTTAAATAATATAAGTAAACTTCGGAGATAATCAGTTTGAGTGAGTTACAAGATAATCATTTTTTTCCTAGTCTTTTCAATACTCTCCACTCTATTGTCTTATGTACGTTCTATTTTTAATTTTGTTTTCTGTTTGTACTCTATTGTTCACTATTATTGTTAGTATACAATTTCTACACCTTTTTTTATTTTGGTACCTCACACTTTTGTATACGTGAATATATATTCACATAAAACGTATGTTCTATTCCTTTTATTTCTTCTGTCTGCATTCTAAAGTTCGTGTCTACAGGATTAATTTGTAACACACGTATTTTTCTGTTCGATGTGTGGAAAGTACGTACTTTTTTACTGCCTTTATTATTGTTAATTCTGTATAGTTCAATATACAACTTTGTTGAACAGTTTCTACCACAAAACTTTGTTTTCTTCAATATATATTTTTTAATTTTTCTTATTATTATCTTGAAAACATTGATTATTTCTTTTGCACTTTTTACCAATTTCTTTAATTCAACTGTATGTCATTTTTACTTCGGTTTTCAAAATATTCTACAACTTTATTTATTTTCACTTTTGCTCTTTATATTATTCAAGGACGTTTTTTACTGGTTATTCTCTTCCTTCAGCTTTTGTTTTCACACGTAAATCGCTAATGCTTGTTATTTTTATTTTCTCTTATTTCTGTAGCTGACTTCTTTATACTGTATATTTAGTGTCTGCTATATTTCGCTTATTTCCCCAAAAAAATTTAAGTTGATTTTATTTCCTCAATGCTTATTAATACTACGTTAGTTCTTTTGTTATTTCCTATGTTAGGCCCCCCAGTGGCTCAGCGGTTTGTCTGCGGACTTACAGGCTAAAATCCGGGTTTCGATACCCGTGGTGGGCAGAGCACAGATAGCCCATTGTGTAGCATTGTGCTTAATTCCAAACAACAACAAATCCTATGTTAGCTTTTATTTCTCTCCTTTCATGAGGAGTGTTCTTTATATGATACTAAGTTCCTTATCCAGTCACTTCTATTGTTT